>CM042158.1:5590430-5632398 GCA_023376005.1 Doryteuthis pealeii | reverse complement strand
CCAGAGAGAGATGACTTAATGTACAGCAAATATGTATGGTGGCGCCCCAAAATGGGGGAGAGGGGTCAAAGTTAACTGACCTGAAAAAAAATGTGAAAGTTTTTGAATAAAATAACTAGTGCATTATACTTTTTAATACATTAATATATCAACACTAAACATTTCACAAAAATCGGTTAATTCCCAGATTTTTGATAATCATTTTTGTTTCGGGGGGGGGGGGATGACTCTAGTACTGTCAGATTTGACTTAACGTTTGAATTGGTGGTCCCTAATCTAATCACTACTGTTGCAATTTATAGAACCACATTTAAAGAAAAAAACACTACTATGTAACACCAGTATAAATGGTTGTCAGTCTTCCGTCTACGAGAGACGATGGAGTAGTGTCAAAGTTTTTAAAATTCAAAATTTTTTTTTTATCTTTGAACTACATAGTCTGGGCGGGTTCATATGGAGGATAAGCTGTTGCTCATGCAGCAAATCCCTTCTATCCACACAGCCGCTGTGATCCAAAGGAAAGGTAAAGTACCAATGCAGTTTAGCAACGGTAGTGTCGCAGGAGTTAATGGGTAGCACTGGATTTAAGCATCACAGCAGCTTAGGGACTCCGTCTCCTGATTTATTTTCGGGGTTTACTCCACTAGCCTTTCTTGAAAGGCAGCAGAGGTTTTGTGTCGGACTTTTCCTTGAATTTGATGGGTTGCCAACCATGGCTAAGTTGCCCCTTCTAACCTATTTAGGGATTTATGGGAGTAGTAGTAACCCAATCCTACTACTATCGGTATTCCTGAAAAAGAAATGAGATTAGGGATATGGTATATTTTGCATTTGTGTATCAGATAAGCAACTGTACATTCAGGTCAGTATAGATAGAATACTTACAAAATTGTATGGTTTTGGCAAAATGCCCCCCCCCCCCGGATGATGGCCCAAGAGAGGACCGAAAGTACATGGAAACAAATTTGTTAGAGTAAATTTATTAGCCAATTCATGGCGGATATTGTAACCCCCAGTCGTTGACTTGAAAGGATTGAAAACAAAATATGTAGACAAAAGATGTTTATACTATTTAATCATTATATCTAATCTATAAAAGAGAGATTTTGGTATGTACGTGTCGACGTATAACTCCAAAACGGGAGGTCACTCAGATTTAAAATCTTGCATACACATTGATATCGTTCTAACTAAGAAACACTCCAAATTTGGTTATTGATTTTTACTGATTAAGGGATATAATTAATTAATCAAACAAAAATCAAACGATTTTTCGAAAGCCATAGCATAGCTGCTGCTGCTGCTAATGCTTGGTATATCAGCAGGTGCTCGGCTGACTGTTTTACCAGCAGAAAGAAAGAAAGAAAGAAAGAACGAAAATGTTAGCGACTCGCCTAAAACAGTCAGGCGAGTCGCTAACATTTTCAGCAGCAGAAAGAAAGAAAGAAAGAAACAATGAAAATGTTAGCGACAAACTTGAACTATGACTAAATTTTAACGTAAAATAAATTCGTTTTTTTTTTATAATCTTTCTAAATATTATTTATATTTATCGTATGTTTTTGAAACTAACTTTTATTTTACAATGTACACTCAATTAAATTAAATTGTTGTCATGCACAAAAAATTGTAGAAAAATGAAAATTGTTTCAAAACACAAGTTTACGGTTACATTTTTAAAAAATAAGATTTTAAATGTCAATAAAAATCAGTCACCAGTATAGGGTTGTATAGATGTAAATTTAAAAAAAAATGATAAAACGAGTTGTTTAGTAATCAATACTAATGGTTTTAAAAAAAGTCTTAATAGTTTAGAGAACTAATGAAAACGTTTTAAAATGTAAGCAAAAATAGATATTGCATTCTTTTTATCGTTAAGAACTAGATTTGAATTGTTATGTAGAAAATATTCAAAGAAATAAATTACAATGTACTTCTAACTTATCAAGCAATTAAAAACTGAATTTAAAATTGTCCCCAAATACTATTATTATTTTCAAACTGGAGTTTCAGTGAAACTTTTCATGAAAAGAAGAGAAAATAATCTTGCTCAAATTTGTACGGGTCTTTATGAATTGAATTATTTTTTATAGCGAATTATAAAAAAAATTATTTTGCTTCGGACAGCAAAAGTATGTTTTAAGGAAAAATCAAATCTTATTCATATCGCAATCTTTTTATTCCTGTCTTTAAAATATTAATTTAGTTAGAAATGAAATGAAATAATCTATCTTCCAAATATTTATTTGGTAAGAAAGAGCGAAGTAAAGTAAAAAAAGAAAAAAGTAAGCGCTTATTGTTTATTTAATAAATATAATCTAACTCAACTTTGTATATATACGAAAAAATTAAAAACCAAGGAATTTTAGAAAGAAAAGCCTTTTACAAAAATAGGTAGTTAAATTATAACTACTTATTTCGTAACTAAGTAAACATAGTTGTATATTCGTATTGTAATAAAAACAAAAAAGATATATAATAAAAATACGATGTCGTTAACATTTCATATATAAACAAAACAGTGTATGATATGTTCTTACCTTAAACATAAAATAAAAATGATTCTAATGTACGTAACTTGAATGAGAAAATTTGTTCTTTAATTTATCATAATTCTAATGATAAATAAATAGGCAGATTTTTTTTTGCCTATTTTTTATTTTTTATTTTTAGTCCGGTCATGGACCGGGTACTTTAGCTAGTATATATATATATATATATAAACGTGTCAAAAAGTATCGATATTTTTTGCCCTTTTGACACACCTTGTATGCTGAAAAAAAAAAGTTCCATTCATTCATTTCTATCTTGGTAAATAAAGGTTTAAACTTGGTACTTTTTTTTTTACTCACCTATTTATTTCAGAATACAAGGTGTGTAAAAAAAGTACTAAGTTTTTTGTCACAATTTTTAAATTAGTAAATATTATATTAACATTATGTCCAAATGCATTTAACTTTCTCCTCTAAAACATTTCATTTTTCAGGAACATGAGAAAGAAAAAAAAGAATGTACATATTTTTTAAAATCTTGTTCCGTCGTTTAACGACTTATTAGAATTATGCCCCCCCCCACACGTTGAAATAGGAAAGTAACTTTGTCAATATAAAAATGAAGACCGTCAGTGACCATTATCTGAATTTGGCTCTCAAAGATAAGTTACTCATTTATATATATATATATATATATATATATATATATATATATATATAGATGGTGATTGTCACTTCTTGACAGAATAAGGCCATTTCTATAAGTACGGCGGTGATCGCGCGGTGCCCAGGCATTCAGCTTTGTTTTTATTCACTGGTATATATGAGCCTCTTCCCCCGTTTCCTCTCGTATGCGACCGTACGTGACTGAGAAACCCAGCCTTTGACAGGCAGGCCCTGCCACACGCCACACATATGTAGCCCGGCTTAAATGTGGGAAATGTGTCCATGACGTTCGTCATGTGCCATTTGCGTAGGGGCCGCTTCAGAATAGAGTGATCCAGCCGTTTTACCTCAAACCCCTTGCAGCTATCATAGACAAGTTTTCTCCATACTGCACGATTTGTAGCTATTCCCTCCCACTCATACATACCTACATACACAGTTTTCCTTCTATTTGACTGGTTCCTTAACCAAGATTAAAAAGTCTAGTCGATCCTATTCTTTATTCATAGACGTAGAGAAAATAGTTAGATTCATACCTTCCCCACAGCTATGTACGCTATGTAAAAATGGTAATTCTCTTCAGAATTGAACTTGGGTCGCCGTGATCCATTTGTTGCGATGGTAACCATTATACTATTATTTTTATTTGTCCGTTTTGAATAACAGAAAAAAAAAAATAGTATGAAGGAAATAACGATATCCATCCTGAACTTGGTTTGTCTCGTAGCTAAAATAATAATATGGTATTTTAAAAATACCATATTATTTTTTATACATTTTTCTATAGAATAGATAAGAACACTCATATCTTTTCGCTCAATTCCTAGCAAGGTTTAGCAAACATGTATTCATTTATTTAATTACTCCACCGAATGTAACATTTTGCAACTTGTCATGGTTTTTTTTTTTATTGGGATAGGGTCCCTTAATAAAATCATTACAACAAAAAGTTTAAAAAAATAAAAATACATATTGGAGAATCCGGGCATGGATCAAAATTACCTAGGTCCCATCAAATAAATGAATAAATAAATAAATAAAGACAAAATATAAAAATCATGATTGATTCGTAATTAATCTGTCTTGCTCAAAATTATTTTTAATTAAAAAAAAGTAAAAAGAAAAAAAATGTTAATGGAGAATCCGGGCATCGATCCCGGTACCTCTCACATGCTAAGCGAGCGCTCTACCATCTGAGCTAATTCCCCAACTGATAGAAAGATGTGTCTTCTATATATTTATTTGTTTATGGTTCATAAATGCGGCTTTGACAGGTGAGTGTCAATAAAGAAAGTAAAATAGGCTGGTGGGCTATTGTCAGTATCAACCGGACAGCGAGGGGGTCTATCCCTATTTCAGTAGCGCAAGACCAGGAAGATTGTTATTGTTTCTAAGGTAGAACGCACACCTACCATCAGCTCCCCACTTTACCATACAGATCCAAGCTGTGCTACTCATACGCTGAGTTGTCGATGGCCGGTATCGAACGCGGAATCTTGTGGTTCCTAGGTGGATGCTCAATGGTAAGTCATATTTTAACGTATTCAGTATTTCAATTGGTGAGAACGCCGGTCTTGTAAACTGGAAGTCGAGGGTTCGCATCTACTCGGGACCTTGAAACTTTGGGACATCTGAAACAGATAGGACCCATCTAATGAATAAATCAATAGATAAATAAAAACATTAAATAGGACAAAATAGAAAAACATATAAATTATCTTGAAAGTTTGTAATTAATTTATCTCAACATTCAGACTTCTGCTACCCTGTCAAACAATTTTTATCTAAATTATATACTTTCAACTAAGTATAGAATAAATGAGACTTGCACAGTTTGTAAATCTATTACAGATCAATCTAATCAAACTTACATTCAGATAGCTCACTACAAAGTAATATATATATATATATATATATATATATATACACGAGGGTAGTCAAAAAGTAATGCCATTTTCTTTATTTCATGTTAAGTTTTTTATATAAAACTAAGGCCTACATTGAGACCCTAATGAGGCTCAGAGCAAGAATCCGATGAGTAAGACTCAAATTGCTAATCGACAATGTCCTCCTTCTGCATGACAATGCTTGACCACACACAACCATCAGGACAAGGGAGAAAATCACCTCATTCAGGAGGACAATATTTATTCAGCACAAGTATCCAGTGCTAACGGATACATACAAAACGGATACCCTTTCGAAATTAAATTTAAAAAAAGGCTCCAGAGAGATTCGAACTCTCGACCTCCAGTTTACTAGACTGGCGCTCTAACCAACTGAGCTATAGAGCCACATGGTTTGCTAGAAGGAATGCATACAAAGAAAATCTGACTGCTGATAGTTGTGGTAAAAATTTAAATGTATGGAGAAGAGGATAATACAAATTAGGGTACTCGGCAATCATGCGTGATGTACAGGGCTTGATACCCGGGTTCGTCAAGTTATATTTTAAAAATTATAATTGAAAAATATGTTCGTCATTGCGAATTTATGAATATGTCTGGATGTCTTTTTAAAATTGAATTTTATTTATCTATTTATTTATTATTTATCTATTTATTTAAAAGCTTATTTATTTACTTGAACAGATATGCCCACCCAATTCATTAATTATCAATTGATTATTTTTCAAAATTAGGTATGACTTCAATTAAGCACATATTCTCCTAAAAATTGTCGGCTAAGGCCATATCAAACACATTGTTTGTTTGTTTACTTCTCATATATATATATATATATATATATAGCATGGATCTTCCAAAACCAACAGAAACAAAATATTAATGGAATGTAATTATTTGTGTTCGTTATTCAGTTTTCCATTATTTTCCTCACATTTTGTCGGATTTCTTCTAATCTGTTATTTTCTTCATATACGTATAAGTTCTGAATTATTAAGAACTAGCAGCGGCTACCCGGCGTCGCCTGGTTAGAGGGAGATTTTAAAAAAAAACTTAGTCCCGCAGATCCATTATTACTGAATCATGAGTTGAATCCTCGTGAGATGCCCCATTTAAATCCATGTGTAAAAAAAATCGACCTTGCATTGATCCAGCTACTCTGAAAAGAAATGTTAATGTCTACTATCTAAAATATTAAATGAAAAAACATATTCCATGCTGTTATCATTTAAATTTCATTTTTGAATTATATTCACGAATATAAATCAAATCTCTATTATTTTTGCTCAAAAACCAAGCCCTGGTGATATTTAATGTGTATATATATTTACTTTGTTGTTAATTGTTTTATTTTGGAAGTTTCCTCCGGACATACATATTCATATAACTGCCCTCTATATATTTATAGATAGATAACTGAAAAAAAAAAATAGAACAATAGAAAGAAATATATGCATTGCGTACCCAGGTGGCTTGATTTTCTTTTTTTTTTAAAAGGTGAATAATTTTATGGGCGAAGGATTCTGAAATGTTCACACATGCAAATTCAAAAACTTGCTGAAAAATTTGTACACTGCATTGGTGAGACCTCATTTGGAGTTTGCTAATGTGGTTTGGAGCCCAAGACTCATCAAGGACACAAAACTCATTGAGGGAGTCCAGAGGAGAGCTACTAAATTAGTGAATAATTTAAAATCCTTTTCATATGAAGAAAGACTTAGGAACAATGACTTACCAAGTCTGGTTTTCCGACGTATAAGAGGGGATATGATCGAAGCCTACAAATACAGGCATGGTTTTTATTCAGCGAACTCTGACCTACTAAACATTGCTCAAAATACCTATACAAGGGGACATAAATTAAAACTCCTTAAAAAATCTTGTAAAGCAAACGCAAGACAAAATTATTTTAGATACAGAGTGGTGAATACATGGAATAAACTACCTTCATCAGTAGTGAATGCCCCATCTCTAAACTCCTTCAAGGCAAGGTTGGATAATCTGTGGAATGACATTAAATATTCAGTGGATTTAAAATGAATATTTGTAAGGAACAGCTGACAGGTCTCAGACCTAATATACTAGCTGAAAAGATATTATTATTATTATTATTATTATCATTATTATTATTATCATTATTAGGTTTATCAAGCCCAGTATCTCAGATATAATTTAGTTGTGTTTGTTTACCATTACTGGAAGGTATTTACCCAATGATATGAGTAGAGATATAACACAAGGTCACATGTATGGGTCATCCAACGAGGATCAAATTCGTTATTCAGTAGTAATGGATCTGCGAGACTAGCTTGTTAGCCATTACACCACGATGGGACACGCTTGCATGAATATAGGTACGGCCAAAATTGCACGTGTGTTTTAACCCCCCCCCCCAACTCTAATTACAATTCAATAAAACTCGAGAAAAAGGAATGAAACTTGTTATAATTTTTGCTGTATCATGAAGAAGAACGATTTAAAAAAATTCACATAAAAAAATGATTTGTTTTCCAGTCTTTAAATTTATTAATCACAAATAAAAAAAGAATCGGAGTATTTCTGCCGTTTTTCTGTTGAAGGTGTGGTGTATTTAACATGATTTATTTCATTGTTATAATTAAGGGGAGAGAATATTTGGATGTGTGTATATCATTTCCCAAGGGTATTAGTCAGGGACAGCGTTATCCTTTAGGCGAACTAGGTGATCGCCTAGGGTGTCAACATCAGTGGAACCCACAAATTCAGAGCAAACTTGGATAGAATTAAAAATGAAGAAAAACTATGGTGGACAATGTTTCATTGATATGTGTACCAATGATTTATTGATTTAACGTAATAGCAATAACTGGATATCTCTATTAATAATGGAGATTGTCTGTAACAAAAACTACGTCATAGCTCTACGTCACAGCTTACGTCCCAATATTCTTATGCTATATACACCCACAATTTGAGTAAGAAATTTTAAAAATTGTTTTTTACTCTCATCCTTTTTTAAAAATTTTCTACAGTAACAAGAAGTTAACTAAAAAGTTTACAAATAAATAAATACCTACGATTTTGTGTAAAATTGATGTGGAAAATATTCAAAATAATTGTTTGATTATTACATGCACGCAACATTTTATTTGAGAGGGACGGGGCTCAGTTTTCATTTCAAATTGTTTTATTTATTTTTTTACTCCTTTAATAAATATGAGGATTTTGTTTACTTATGATACAAACCCTCTGACATTGAATTTTTAAATCCCACCCTCTCAGGCAATGCCTTTCAAAAATTAACTTTTACGACGCCCGGAGGGTGTTTTCTGTTGCTAGTTTGTATTAATGAAGTAATAAAGTTACAAGATGAAAATGATGTTATCAATGATTGGTTGGCATTTGCGACATGTCAACCCTTGTTGGGTTATTTTATGCCGATGACGTTTTTTTATCCACTCTTGTTGGGGTATTCATTTTTTTTTCAAACTCAATATTTTTTAAACATATTTTTTAATATTCACTTTTTGATCTATTTAACCCATAGATGGGACCCCAAATGCCCCCCTCCCCCGGGTCAGGGTGGATCTGGGAGTAATGGTGATAAATGGGCACTCTACATTCCCCAGAGCTCCAGAATTGGAACTTTATCACAAGATGTAGTTTAGCATCATATCGAGGACACGTTATCAATGGTGTTTAGTGAGTTAGAAACAATGTAGTAATGGGGTACTGTACCTACATTAACTTATGAAAACTTTCTAAGGGGGCGCCCTTTAAAGGCTTGCCTAGGGCGCCTAATCATTTTGTACCGGTCCTGACATAAGCGCTATGTGAAATGCAAACAGATCCGGGTTAAACTTGCAAATCGTCGTCAAAATTAAAAACGGAAACTTATTTGGTGGGGATCCATGACAGTTTAACTACAGCGTATGAATGATTTTTTTTACGAATTGGGTTACGGTTTAAGGGTTTGGGGATTAAGGTTGTTTTTGATTACGCATTGCTTAAAAAAGAAAGAAAAAAAAACCCCAAATTACAATACATTTAATTAACAATTGAAATTAATTATTGAATCCAACGGTAGACACATTAGTCTCAGTTTGTGTTAGTATTGCAATGTATAATTTCAATTGAACTTGGTTAAAAAATATTTTTCAACATTAAGTGTATAGTAATTTTTAAAAGATTTTTTTAAAGCAATACGTAATTATAAACAACCTTAATCCCCCAAACCCCTAAACCAATTCGCAAAAAAGTTCATTCATATACTGTAGTTAAACTGTCATGGAACACCACCAAATAATTTTTCGGTTTAATTTTGAGGACGATTTGCAAGTTTCCCCGGATCCGAACAGGTTCGAGTCCATTTACTACGACGATAACCATTAAACCACACGCCTCCATGACGCTGAAACCGAAATCGTTTTTTTATTCTTTTATTTTTGACATGTTTTCAAACTGAAATCCTATCTAAAAAAAAAAATAAATAAAATAAATGAATAAAATAAAATGAAATAAAAATAATCACCGGCTCCGGAGATCGATCCCGGTATTTCTCGCTTGGTTAGCGAGAAATCATCCATTCGCACTAATTCAACACAAATTTGCCGCCACCTTTCTCTATTTTTATCAACACCACCAAACTGGTTCAGCTGTTTGCTGGCAACATCAGCAGTCAGATTTTATTCTATTGTATGGAGTGAAAACTTCAATCTGGCTCTATAGCTCAGTTGGTTAGAGCGCCAGTCTAGTAAACTGGAGGTCGAGGGTTCGACTCCCCCTGGAGCCTCGTGTGATGTACTTTTTATTTTTTTTTAAATTCTGAGAGTTAAATTTAAGTAATGAAAAACAATAAAATTGTTACGATTTATTTAAAAAACAACTTTTTATTCAGCAACAAAAAACATTATTATTTCTTTAATTTTTTTCCTTCCCCACCTCTCTCTCTCTCTCTTTTATCAGCCAGAGAACATATCTTTTATTGTTTTTTTTGTTATTAATTAATAGTAAATTTTATAGATGCAGTTGAGTGATACCGTTAGTTTTTGTAGTCTAATTGCTAAAACTTGATAATTATTAGTCAAATTGTTGTCTAAGTCGCTAAGACCAACTCGTAAGTCTAAGTCGCTTAGTCCAACTCGTAAGTCTAAGTCGCTAAGTCCAACCCGTAAGTCTAAGTCGCTAAGTCCAACTCGTAAAGTCTAAGTCGCTAAGTCCAACTCGTAAAGTCTAAGTCGCTAAGTCCAACTCGTAAAGTCTAAGTCGCTAAGTCCAACTCGTAAGTCTAAGTCGCTAAGTCCAACTCGTAAGTCTAAGTCGCTAAGTCCAACTCGTAAGTCTAAGTCGCTAAGTCCAACTCGTAAGTCTAAGTCGCTAAGTCCAACTCGTAAGTCTAAGTCGCTAAGTCCAACTCGTAAGTCTAAGTCGCTAGTCCAACTCGTAAGTCTAAGTCTAAGTCCAACTCGTAAGTCTAAATCGCTAAGCCCAACTCGTAGAAATGTTAATAATTTGTATTATTCGAATTTATAGTATAAAATTAAAAGGTAAATATTCTAGGTAAAAAGAACATTAAGTTTATAAGTTCCAAAAATTCACTCTAAATTGTCCAGTTGGATACATGGCACAACGGATACAAAGGTTGAGTTAATACCATTCTAAGTTACAATCAAGTGTAGATTGCTGGTTCAATCCTGACCGATGGTAACATAGAATACTTAGCTTAACACTTGTCTTGAGAACAATCTCCCCATGTGGATTAAATAGGGGGTTCGTTTTGAAGTTCCGCGAAGGTTCTCGAGTTCATATAGAATGTTCTCAAGAGAAGGTTCCCGAGATCGACCCCCCCCCAAGAAAAAAACCCCAAAGAAGGTTCAATAAAGATAAGGCTGAAAAATCCAATTAATATCCTTTTCTTGATTGTTTTTATTTTATTGTACGACAATCTCTGACGAGTATTAATCTTAATTTTTGGAGACTAAAATTTATGATATATATATATATATATATATATATATATATATATATATATATATATATATATATATATATATATATATATAGTATAAAGGAGGCGCTATTGTGTAATGGTTATTGTCGTAGTAAATCTTCGGGAAGATGCTGCTTGTATTTCACATAATGTAAATAACCTATGCATCTATTTACTCTCAGGTTATAGGTAAATAGTAGGACAGACTGGGCTATTTAACCTTAGTTAATTCAGCATTCGGCTGATGATTTGGATAAATACATATATCAAAATATAAAACAAGATAGGTAAAATAATAGATATATATATGGGAGTAAATCCGACAATATTAAGAAATTTGGAAAAACAAGTGTTGATAAATAAATTTATCTCATTTTTGGAACACTTGTTTTTTTCAAATTTCTTATATATATAATATATATATTATATATATATATATATATATATATATATATATATATATAATTAGGGGGCCTAATTTTTTTAGTTTTCTAGTTTTTCTTCAAAACTTATACTTTGTTTGACTAAAATAAGGTTCGCATTAAATAGATATTTATTTCTAGAATCTAAAAATATAACATCTTAAACTTAACATCAGAATTTTCAAATTCTAAATGAATTTTATATATTAATTTGTCATAGCAGAAATATTTAAAGTTTTTTCAATAAAATAACTGATGCATTATAAAATTCATTAATTGATAAATATATACTGGTAATTTCATTAAAATCGGATAATTTTTTAAAATCGCTAATGTTACATTAATTTTGTAAACACGCCATTTTTAAACAGCGTTTAAGATCGAACGCGATTGAAATTGACCAAAAATCATTTTAAATGTATTAAAAATGAATTAAATGTGTAATATTATTATTATTATTATTTTTTATTGATGGTCATTATGTTACTACTTATCGATTTAGACAAGAGTTTTACCTTAAATAATCGATTTAATTAATTTTAATTTGTTTTTAGAAAACATTTGCAGACGATTTTTAGGATATCCCTTATATATTTGCAAAAAAAAAGTGCTTTTTACTGAAAAAACGAATTGAAATTAAATCGATTAATTTAGGTCAAATTTTAGTTTTAGTCGAAAAGTAGTAATATAATGAGTATCAGTAAAAAAAAAAAAAAAATTAATTTAAAAACAATTTATTCATAATACATTTTAAACATAAAATTCGCCCAAAAATATTACTAATGTGAAGGTTTGCTACGCACTGAAAATAAAACATCTTATTAACATTTTAAAACACTTTTAAAAGTATCTTCTTAGAAATCAACAACGAAAACATTAAATACACTATGTACAAAAAATACTCGCATGTTTATATTTCATATCCTTTGTTTGTTCAAAACCTGCAGAAAAACAACCTCGCTTTTTGACAAATACAAATTTAAAAATTTTTCCCGCAAAATATTTTGAAAGTATGGTAACTCAAAAATACGATATTTTTTTACAGTACCAATTCACTGATTGATAAAAGACAACTTACCAAAAACCAGGGAATTATCAGATTTTGATTGAATTTAAACTGTTTCTGTGAAAACATTAAAACAAGAATCGTTACTTTTAAGGAAAAAAGTCAAAATTTAAAAGACATTAAAAAAATTATTACTGATAGCTGCTTTCATAATTTTTTTAGTCGAACATCTTTTTTTATATCTAATAAATAAATAAAATTCATTTAAAATTATTGACAAAATAATATCCTTCCCTCGTCAAAATAGAAATTTAAAAGGTTAATCTTAATAAAAAGACATGACTTCATGTAAATTATGCCCTGTTATATATCACAGCACCCCACAAAAAGCAGCTGTATGGACACTTGTCCCCTATCACACAACCTATCAGAGTAAGATGAACAATACATGCTGGACATTACTGGGGAAGCAAGTGACGTTCTCCTGTGGACACCTCCAGTATAAGTCGACCAGCAAAAATCTACACTCAGCTCTTTGCGGATACTGGATGTCGTTAGGGAGTCTAGTAAATTAGAAATCGATGATTCAAAATCCCCTCGATTATTAAAGTTCCTCGTTTAATCTGAGGGGTGGGGGGCATTTGTATTTATAAAAAAAATTGTACATTAAAACACATGCATGGGTCGGTTTAGCTTAGTCGGTTGTGCATTCACCTCGCACATGAGTAGCACAGCTTGGGTAATGTGGTCTGTGCGGTAAAACATCTAGAAGCTGACGGTAGGTGTGGCACTCCACATCAGTAAAAACAATCTCCCTGGTCTAGCACAATCAAAAAGTGGATAGACTCCTTCGCTATTCGGCAATTGGCCACTCCGTAGACTTTTAGATATATGCATAATGTTTATTTAAAACTGTTATGACACCATGAGTTAAAGTTTTATAGGTTTTCTATCGTGCAAGTTCATCACTGAGCCGGCCTGTCATTTTTATAACGTACTTGCGCATTCCATTAGATTAAAATAAATAAACACTATATCGCCCATTTTCGCGTTAGATCAAGAATTATGGCCACATTTTTATTTCTTTGGTTCAGACTTTTTTTCAAATTTGAACAAATAAAACAAATAAGTAAATGAAATAATAAAAAGAAAAAAATAGAAAAGTAAAACGAATAAAAAAAACAACCCCCCCACTACAACAACAACAAACCCAGCTCTAAGGGTATTCGAAACATTGACCCCCAGAAAAGTCCTTAAGTATCAATGGGGAATTAGCTCAGATGGTAGAGCGCTCGCTTAGCATGTGAGAGGTACCGGGATCGATGCCGGATTCTCCAGGAAGTTATTATTATTATTATTATTAAACTTTAAATAAATTTAATGTGAATTAAACTATGAGTTGATGGGGTTGAATATTTATTTTCATCTTTTTTTTCGTCTTGGATATTTTCTAAATAATAAGGAAATAATGTAACGGCTAAACTTGCAAATTGGTCGGAAAATTAAAACGGAAAGTTTTTGGGTGGTCCCCCGTGACAGTTTAATTACAGTCTATGAATGAACTTTTTGCGAATTGAGTTACGGTTTATTGGATTAAGGTTGTTTTTAATTACGTATTGCTTAAAAAAACGAACAAAAAGACCCAAACATTTAATGTTGAAAAATATTTTTTTAAACCAAGTTTAATTGAAATTATACATTGTAATACTAACACAAACAACTGAGACTAATGTGTCTACCATTGGATTCAATAATTAATTTCAATGATTAATTAAATGTATAGTAATTATGGATTTCAATGGTTAATTAAATGTATAGTAATTTTGGATTTTCTTTTTGTAAAGCCATACGTAATTAAAAACAACCTTAAACCGTAACCCAATTCGCAAAAAGTTCATTCATAGACTGTAGTTAAACTGTCATGGGGGACATTGAATTTTATTGTTGTTTACACATCGATGCGTATTAAGAAAAAAAAATTATATGCAACCAGGCTCCAGGGGGAGTCGAACCCTCGACCTCCAGTTTACTAGACTGGCGCTCTAACCAACTGAGCTATAGAGCCACACACAACATTTGCAAACGAATAAAGGCAAATAAAACCTGACTGCTGATATATTCACCCTGCTGTTACATTGATCCAATTTTGTTGATAAAAAGGTTATTTTAAGTCTTAGAAAAGCCATTTCAGCATCAGTGGGGAATTAGCTCAGATGGTAGAGCGCTCGCTTAGCATGTGAGAGGTACCGGGATCGATGCCCGGATTCTCCAATGTTTTTTTTTTTTTTTTTTCTCACTTTCATCATTATTCTTAAATATTATTCTTTTTTAATGATTCTTTTAATAAAGCCAACTATCTCGAAGTTATCATCTCAAAACTCGGAGTAGCTTGGTAAAAAAAATTAAATTTAAGGATTTTTTTCTCTTAATTTTTCTTTATTATTATCTTTTATAATTTTGTTTTCTAGTTTTATTTTGTTTTGAGCGTTTTGAGTGTTTTTTTGTTTTGTTTTTTTTATTCATGAAGTTATTGCCGTGAAACTTTGAGTAATTAGGAAAAAAGAATTAAGATTCTCCAATCGTTTTTTTTTTGTTTTTTTAATTTTTATTTTAAATTCTCAAACATTTTGATGTTTACCTTATTATTATTATTATTATTATTATTATTATTATTATTATTATTATTATTATTAGATATTAATTTTTTTTTATCTATTCCATTTTTATTTTTATGATTTTGTCTTATTTTATTTTTATTTTTTACTTTTTATTTATTTTTTATTTTTTACTTTTTATTTATTTTTTATTTTTTATTTTTTATTTTTACTTTTTATTTATTTTTTATTTTTGTAATACTTTTACAAATTTCTCAAAGTTATTGTCACGAAATTTTAATTAGTAGGGAAAAGATGAAATGTAGCGATCTTTTTAAAAAAAATTCCATAACTATATTCTTGAGCTATGGAGCCAGGCGAAGTCGACCATACTTTAGTACATACTTTATCGGTAGCGGACATTTTTTGCATTACTTAGTATAGTAAATAAAAGGGTCCAATTTTTCCCATTGCTACTAACAGTCATGATATATGAATATGACTAATATAGACAACGGGGTATTAGCTCAGATGGTAGAGCGCTCGCTTAGCATGTGAGAGGTACCGGGATCGATGCCCGGATTCTCCAGGTATTTTTTTTTTTTTTAAATTTAAATAATTTTAATACGAAAGTCTGTAATCACATATTGATCGGACTGAATATTTATTTCTCTCTGTTTTGTTTTTTCTTTGGATAATTCAAGATGCAACCATGCTAGATAAAAATTGGTCACATGCGAATAATAATGTTTATCTAAAACTGTTGACATTGTAGCGTTTGTTTGTATTCGCCTGGTGGAGTTGTCTGCCCCTTTTAGTTCCAGGATGCCCGCTAGGGCACCAGTATAAAAGCGCCGGTTTCAAAACCTTCGCTCTCTCTCTTGATAGTTTCACCAACTACGAGCCACATGGGGTAGATTCTATCTACCCTCTCGTGGGGCTCCGCCCCCCCTTACATTACTGTAAGTCTTTACAGCATGGACTATCGCTAGTCTCATGTCTGTACCCTTTTATGTTATACGTTGTAAAATTCATGAATGTGTACCTCCTTATATGTAACTCTGTTTACTGTATTATGAACGTTGTATTCTACTGTTATCCATGTGCTGTGTATTAAATGTTTGTCTATTAACCTTTGTCGGAGTTATTTGTATTTAAAGCATACTGAACTTTAAACCATCCTTACAACATCATCAGTTAAAGGTTTTAAAGTTGTCAGTTGTGTGAGTCAATCACTGAGCCGGCCTGCAATTTTTATAACTTAATTATTGCGCATTAGGGACTTGCAAACAGAGGCTAAAATTCGTTTTTGACAAAATGACTTTAGCCCCACTACAAAAAATAATTTACCAAAAATCAGGGAATTATCAGATTTTAATGAAATTTTCAGTGTTTATGTATCAATGAATGATCTTTATAATGCATTATTTATTTTATTTCAAAACTTTCTCATTTTTTTCAGGTCGCTTAATTTTGACCCCCCTTATGTTGGGGGCGTAAAATGTTTTTCAAGTTGGTCATATATTGTACTAATTACAGTATAAATAATGAGATAAGAGACCGAACTTATGAATAGAAACAATAATTTTTTTTTTTTACGGTTGCGCTTCTATGAGAAAATAAGTACCGAAAATCGAAAATAAAATGTAAAAAAATAGTAAATAATTTATTTTTTGGAGATTTCTTTTTTACTCATTTCGATAATTATTTTATTGGCTACTATTTTATAAAATAAAAAATTATACATCGATGTTTTTTCTGCTTAAAAAGGGGAGGAGGTACATTTTCAATCGAGTTTTTCTTCAAAACGTATATTTTTTTCGAAAAAAAAAAAAAAAGGTTTGCATTAAGTAGATATTTATTTTTAGAATCTAAAAATATAACATTTTAAACTTAAAATCCGAAAATTTTTATTTTAAATGAATTTTATATATTAATTTTTCATAGCAAAAATACTAAATTAAAGTTTTGAAACAAAATAACTGATGCATTATAAAATTCATTAATTGATAAATCAATACTGAAAATTTCATTAAAATCGGATAATTACCTGATTTTTGGTAAATTTTTTTCCATCCCAAATGTTACGTTAAAATTGTAAACAAGCGCCTAAAACCATTGAAAAACAGCCAAAATGGCGGATCGCGTCGAAATTGACCAAAACAAATAGTTTTAAATCTTTTAAAAATAAACTGCATATGTAATTATATTTTTCTTTTTTTAATGATGGTTATTATGTTACTACTTATCGATTTAGACAAAGTTTAACCTTAAATAATAGATCTAATTATTCTTAATTCGCTTTTAAAACTCGTAGTATCCGATTTTTTTTGCTAGTCAATCACTGATTATGACAAACAAACACTATATCACCCATTTTTGCGTTAGATCAACAAATATTGCATTTTTAAAAAAAATCAGGTTTAGACTTTTCTGACTTGAACAAATTAAAATAAGTAAATAAATAAATTAAAAAAAAAAAGGATACTAAAAAAGAGACTCCAATGAGATTCGAACCCTCGACCTCCAATTTAAGCCTGATTGGGGAATTAGCTTTTGCCTTGCATGTTTAAGGTACGGGGATGAATGTAACAAACAGAATTACAAAATAAATCTTTTAATTATTGAGAAAAAAATTAGATGTCAAAAAATTTCGGGAGGACGCGTGAACTGCTTCCATTTCCTCGAAGAAGATTGAAGAAAGCGAATGCTTAAATTTTAATTTCATTGATAAATAAAAAAAAAAAGAAAATATAAAGTCACCAAGGCTCCAGGGGGAGTCGAACCCTCGACCTCCAGTTTACTAGACTGGCGCTCTAACCAACTGAGCTATAGAGCCACAGACAAGAACGATGAACGAATAAAGGAAAATAAAACCTGACTGCTGATATTTTCTCTAAGCCGTTACATTGATTAAATTTTGTTGATAAAAAGGTTATTTTTAATAATCGGTATCAGTGGGGAATTAGCTCAGATGGTAGAGCGCTCGCTTAGCATGTGAGAGGTACCGGGATCGATGCCCGGATTCTCCAGAAAGTTTTTTTTTTTTTTAAACTTCAAATAATTTTAATGTGTAAGTCAGTAACGACAAATTGATCAGACTGAATATTTATTTGTCTTTTTTTTTTTTTTTTTAATATTTTTATGATGCAACAATCCTAATAAAAGTAATGGGGAGAGAGAGAGAGAGAGAGAGAGACAAAAAAAGAGGAGAGACAAAAAAAAAGAGGAGAGACAAAAAAAAGAGACAAGAAGAAATAATAATGAAAAAAAATAAATAAAAAAAATAGGAGAGAGACAAACCGCCCAAAAACTTTCCGTTTTAATTTTCCGACCAATTTTCAAGTATAAATTGATCCGACTGAATAAATGTGATCGGTTGACCTGTACTGGAATAGAGACTTAACAGACAGAAAATCTTTTAATTATTGAGAAAAAATTTGGTGTCGAAAAAATTCGTTTGCGTAGATTTCTATTTCCTCGAAAAAAATTAAAGAAAGCGAATGCTTAAATTTTAATTTATTGTTATTTACACATCCATACGTATTTAGAAAAAAAAAACTATATGCAACCAGGCTCCAGGGGGAGTCGAACCCTCGACCTCCAGTTTACTAGACTGGCGCTCTAACCAACTGAGCTATAGAGCCACACACAACATTCGCAAACGAATAAAGGCAAATAAAACCTGACTGCTGATATATTCACCCTGCTGTTACATTGATCCAATTTTGTTGATAAAAAGGTTATTTTAAGTCATAGAAAAGCCATTTCAGCATCAGTGGGGAATTAGCTCAGATGGTAGAGCGCTCGCTTAGCATGTGAGAGGTACCGGGATCGATGCCCGGATTCTCCAATGTTTTTTGTTTTTGTTTTTCTTTATTTTAAATCTGAAACTTTTTTTTTCTCACTTTTATCATTATTCTTTAATATATTTTTCTTTTTATGATTCTTTTAATAAAGCCAAATTTCTCGAAGTTATTTTCTCAAAACTTAAATAAAATTTAAGGTTTTTTTTCATTAATCTTTCTTTATCTTTTATAATTTTGTTTTATAGTTTTATTTTAATAATTTTAATGTGGAAATCAGTAACAAAAAATTGATAAGACTGAATATTTATTTGTTTTCTTTTCTTTTTTTTTTCTTTGAATATTTTTTATGATGCAACAATCCTAATAAAAGTAATGAAGAGAGAAAGGAGAGAGACAAAAAAAAAAAAAAGACAAAAAAAAAAAGAGCCCCCCAAAAAGGAGAGAGACAATGAGAGAATAAAAAAGGGGGGAGTACGAGATTGAAAAGGGGGAGTACGAGAAAGAGAGAGAGAGAAAGAGATGTGAATCCATGCTGTCAGTGCGACATGATGATGATGCTGATGATGGTGATACGGTATATCAGTGTTGGTTAGGGAGGTATTTAGCATAACCTCTCACCAGGTCAGTATGCAACATAAGCCACGCACAAACCAAAACTCATGCGAAGGCTAGTGCAACCCCCCCAAAAAAAAACAACAAAAAAACAAACAAACAAACAAAAAACGTGTATCTAGTCGGCATTTCCTTTTTTTATGGCGCCTCAGGCACCGGGCAATAAACTCAGCCCTGCCCCTTTAAATGGGGGTGGGCAAGTGTTGCCTGGTGGGGACGCTCCCACCCTAGTATCACCCTATATATTTGTCCAGTATGGCCGAATAGTGAGTTAGTCAAATAAACTGGAAATCGATGATTCGAAATCCCCCCTGGAGCATTTAAATTCCCCGTTTAATCTGGGTTACGATTTTTCTTACTTGAACAAATTTAAATAAATAAATAAATAGATAAAAATAAAAATAAAAAAGTAAAAGGAATATAAAAAATGCTCCGAGAGGATTTGAACCCACGACCTCCAGTTTAAGCATGAATATGGTATTAACTCATATTTCGTACGTTCGCTTGGCATGTTAGGCGTATTGGCATTTAACAGATAGAATCACAAAATAAATATTTTAATTATTGAGAAAAAATAGGCGTCAACATATTTCGGGAGATTGCGTGGTCTTCCATTTCCTTGAGGAATATTAAAGAAAGTGAATACTTAAATTCTAATTTCATTGTTATTTATTGTTAATGTCGGTAATCTTTTAGTATATTTTAAAACATGTACACGTCAAGGCTCCAGAGAGATTCGAACTCTCGACCTCCAGTTTACTAGACTGGCGCTCTAACCAACTGAGCTATAGAGCCGCATATGATTAACTGCACTGAATAACAGGAAATAAAATGTGACTGCTGATATTTTTCACTCTGCTGTTACATTGATTCACTTGTGTTGATAAAAAGGTTATTCTAAGTCATAGAAAAGCTTTCCAGCATCAGTGGGGAATTAGCTCAGATGGTAGAGCGCTCGCTTAGCATGTGAGAGGTACCGGGATCGATGCCCGGATTCTCCAGGAATTTTTTTTTTTTAACTTTAAATAAATTTAATGCGAATATCTGTAACTGAGTTGATGGGGTTGAATATTTATTTTCGTCTTTTTTTTCGTCTTGGATATTTTCTAAATAATAAGGAAATAATGTAAATACAAATTGATCCGAATGAATACTTTTTTTTCTTTGGATATTTTTATGAAGCAACAATCCTAAACGAATATAATAATAATAATAATAATCATATATATATATATATATTATTATTATTATTAATATATATATATATATATATATAATATAGTGTGTGTGTGTGCTGGCAACCTTCCGTCTATTTAAGACGATGGCGTAGTGTCCATTTACATTTTTTTAAACCTACAGCTACATGAGTGGCTATATATATATATATATATATATATATATATATGAGAAGTAAATACATAGCGATGTGTTTTATGATATGGCTTTTTTTAGCCGACAATTTTTGGGGGAATATGTGCTTAATTGAAGTCGTACCTAATTTTGAAATTAATAATTAATTAATTAGGCGGGCATACCTATTTAAATGTAAGGTTAAATATATATATAAAAGAGAGAGAGAGAGAGAGAGAGAGAGAGAAAATTGACGTCCGTAGATTAAACAGTTTAATCGTTAAATTATTTTTCATTCCCTACATATTTTCAGTCTGTTCCCTTTTTGTTTATACAAAGTCTTATATAAACGGCAGGAGACATCTAAATTTCAGAAACAAAAACAAATTAAAATGTGTCTACAGTAATGTAGATACATTACTTAATAAAAGAAACAAATTGGAAATACTAATCAAAGAAAGTCAACCCGATGTCATATGCCTAGTGGAAATAATTCAAAAAAATATTAAATTAAACATCCAATCTTGTGAGTTTCAATTTCATGGATATGATTGTTTTTCAAATTTAGAAGATGAAACTATGCAAAGGGGAGGAATAATACTAATTAAAAAAAAATATCTAGCAAAACAAATTCAATCAGCAGACTTTAATGAGAGTGTCTGGTGTGAAATATTATTAGAATCATCTGATAAACTAACCATTGGATGTATTTATAGATCCCCAAATAGCAGCATCGAAAATAACAAAAAATTAAACTATTACCTTACTTCCCTTATAAATAATAAGAGCCATGTTCTAATAACTGGAGATTTTAATTTTCCAGAAATTGATTGGGATCATGGGACTTCTCTTTATTCAGGAAAAGCTACAGACTTTATGGAAGCTATACATGACTCCTTCCTTTTTCAACACATAAAAACCCAACACATTTCAGAAACAATCAAAACCCAAATATATTAAACCTAATTCTTACAAATGAAGAAAATATGATAACTGATTTAGTACACCAAGCCCCTTTAGGTAAAAGTCACCACCATGTGATAGAATTCAATTACATTTGTTACACAAAAGAACATAATGTAACAGAAATTAAATACAATTATCAAAAATGTAAATTTGATGATATGAGAAAGATATTGAGAGATAAAAAAAATTGAAGACAAGTTAATAAATCTTAGTGCAGAAGAATCTTGGAAGGAGTTGGAAGATTTGCTAAACTGTGTTAAAACATTAATTCCAAAAAGAAAATGTACACATGGGAGGGAGAAAAAGTCACCATGGATGAATGAAACGACATTTAAGAAAATGAATGAAAAAAAGGAAAGCATATCAAAATTATCTTAGGACAAGAGATGGTATGGGAATTAAAACTGTAAAAGGATTAACTCTCACTTGTGGGGGGAATTACCGCAACTTTCAAGTTCGGACACTGAATGAAAAGACAAGACAAGACAAATATATTTAACAACAAATTTAATATGTATAAACAAAAAAAAGGGGAAAGATAGATTTAAGGATAGTTTTTTGCAAATTTTGGTGTGATTTGCGGAGAACTTAACTCAGAGTCCGGTTAACAAAGTTCTTTGAAGTGAAGAATGACCCGCCAACCTATCGGCAGAGCAGGTTGAAATTTCGTATGTTTGTTGGTGATGAATTTTAGAGGTTGCTTTTAGGGAAGCTGTCTTTGAGTTGCAAACCCTAATTGAGTTGAGATGATTTCTGTAGTATAATTCTTTCAAGTTGAATTTGTCGAATTTCAAGGTTTGCTCCTGGAAGCGAGTGGCAACTTACCAATTCAGTCTGAGGGAGTTAACTCATTCAGGTCCTTACAGGTTTAAGCCGAACCGACCACTGACTGTTTTCTCGTTAACAGTGGGGATCGATGACGTAGCAGTAGGGCACTGGAATCTGGCGCCTTAAAGTCCCAAGGCGTTCGGGTTAAGAAATGGGACATATCTTTAATAGACACGTCATCTTTAATCAAGTTTTTATTGTGATTTTTAAAGGAAATTTTCATATACATTTAAATTCGCGTTTTCTTTTTTTGACATATACTTTAGTCATTTTTGATTTGATTTTTTAAAGGAAATTTTCATAATGGAAAAGACTATCACAATTATGCAAAATTAAGGAATCAGTTGAAATGGGAATGCAAGAAAGCAAAAATAGATTTTGAAAAGAAAATTGCCAAAGAAGCTAAAAAAAACCCCAAAAGCTTTTTTTAAATATGCAAATAATAAAATGAACACTAGACTTGAAATCCCCGATTTATTAGGGCCAGATGGAAACACAGCTACATCTGATGAAAAAAAGGCGAATATATTGAACGAGTATTTTTCTAGTGTATTTACTACTGAAAACCACGAAAATATACCATACTTTGCTGAAAGATTATATAAAGAGGAACTAAGTAGTATAATAGTAACTAAAGAAGTTCACGAAAAAATAGCGAAATTAAATTCGAACAAATCTCCAGGACCAGATGAACATCACCCTTTAATTTTAAAGGAATTGATACAAGATATATCTTTACCATTGAGTATAGTCTTCACTAAATGCATTGCTGAGAAGTATGTACCTCAATCTTGGAGGGAGGCTAATGTAACAGCTTTATTTAAAAAGGGAAATAAAAGTAATCCATGCAATTATAGACCAGTTAGTTTGACAAGTATCATTTGCAAATTGTTAGAATCTATAATAAAGGACAAAATATTCAGACATGGAATTAAACTTTTTTCTACGAATCAGCATGGATTCATTAAAGGAAGATCTTGTAGTACAAATCTTTTGGCAGTAATGGATAAGTGGACGGAGTCTCTAGATCTTGGATTACCGATGGACACCATCTACCTAGACTTTGCCAAGGCATTTGACTCTGTACCTCACACAAGGCTGCTATTGAAGCTACAAAAATATGGGATAAATGGCCAGGTTCTGAATTGGATAAAATAATTCCTGGGTAATAGACGACAATGTGTCAAAATTAAAAACACTAAATCAAAATGGGCTCCAGTGACAAGTGGAATCCCACAAGGAAGTGTTATCGGACCTTGTCTTTTTGTTATATTTATAAATGATCTCCCGGAAATTATCATATGCTACACACAAATATTTGCAGATCATACAAAAATATATTGTTAATGATCGAAATGATACTGACAAAATCCAAACTGACATTAACAATCTTGTAGATTAGTCTGATAGTTGGCAAATGAGATTCAACACAGCTAAATGTAAGGTACTTCACATAGGAAGAAATAACCCTAAACACGAATATTGTATGAGAAACAAATCTCTCTAATGAAAGAGAAATACTAAAAAATACAGCGCTAGAAAAAGACCTTGGTGTGAATGTGGACACCGAATTAAAATTTTCCAAACACATAGAAATACAAGTAAATAAAGCAAACAAGATATTAGGATTAATGCGAAAGTCATATGAATACATGGATAAAGAAATGCTGAAAAATTAATTCACTGCATTAGTAAGACCTCATTTGGAGTTTGCTGATGTGGTTTGGAGCCCAAGACTCATCAAGGACACAAAACTCATTGGGGGAGTTCAGGAGAGCTACTAAATTAGTGAATAATTTAAAATCCCTTTCGTATGAAGAAAGACTTAGAAACATTGACTTACCAAGTCTGGTTTTCCGACGTATAAGAGGGGATATGATTGAAGCCTACAAATACACGCATGGTTTTTATTCAACGAACACTGACCTACTAAACATTGCTCAAAATATCTATACAAGGGGACATAAAATTAAAACTTTAAAAATCTTGTAAAGCAAACGCAAGAGAAAATTATTTTAGCTACAGAGTGGTGAATACATGGAATAAACTACCTTCATCAGTAGTGAATGCCCCATCTCTAAACTCCTTTAAGGCAAAGTTGGATAATCTGTGGAATGATTATAAATATTCCGTGGAACAGCTGATAGGTCTCAGACCTAATATACTAGCTGAAATGATATTATATTATATCATCTAATGTCTTGTTTTACCTAGAAGACAAAAGATGAGGACAATAGTCCGAATAATCCAAATAATACTAATTATCAAGCTTCATCTAAAAAATTTAGAGAAATAAAAAAAAAAGCATTTATTTTAAAAGGCGAGGGCAGGGTGTTGTAAAATATCTACATTGATTTGCCGATAAAAAGCAAGAGACGCGACTCGGAAGATATCTAAGTTGGGTCAGAATTACATCTGACGCCGGCACGGTACCCCCCCAAAAAAAAAGCAGCGTAAGTTAGGGCAGGGGTTCGGGACGACAAAACGTTAAAATTACCCAAAGTGTTTTTTTTCTTTCTGTCAGTTTTGGGAGTAATTTTTCTTCCCCCCCCTTCCCTTCTTTTACAGAATCCCCCCCCCCCCATAGCGTTACATTCCGAGGGAATTCGCGACACTAAACAGGCAGAATCCTAAAATAAACATCTGAAGCATCAAGAAAATCAGGTGTCGAAAAATTCCGGTGAGTGCGTGGATATCCGTTTTCACTAGGTACCACCAAAATAGGTCACGTGATCAGTTTAGGCCGTATTGAAGAAAGAAACGTAAATATTTAAAAACTTTTTTTTTCTAAATCTTGCAAAAAATATAACGAACATAGAGAGTTGTTATAAAGAAAAATAGTTCATTCAAAGATCACTTCCCGTTATCTTGAAAAATAAGTAAAACAGTCTATCATTTTTTACAACAGGGTCAGTTTCTTTGATATTTTTAGCAGAATTTTGTATATATGGTTCTTTTACTAAAAAAACTTCCCTATAGAAACATAAAAATCTGATATAATTGTTCAGACTCATCTTTATAGAAAAAAAGTTTTAAAAATTTTGTTGTCTCATTTTTTCATATTTCATAAAATAAAATGGGGTGGATAGACTTCGTAAAAAAATATTTCCCCCAATATATTTCAGGAAAACCCAATTTCAGACATATTTTCGTGAAAATCGGACCATTAGTTGATTTTTCATAGAATTTTGAAAAAAGCCTCGAGTCGTAACTTGTTTTTAGCTACGTTAAATTTCAATTGATTTAACAGTCTGATAATGTAAACATTGTTTTCTTTCATAATTTTCATTATATCCGTCAGCAGAAAACATTTTTTTTTTTAATCCGGAGTTTTTTCCTTCTTTTGAAAGGACAAAATATTTTCAAGATAATATAATATTACGCTTTTATGCAAGTTTCATGGGGAGGGATGTAAATTTCACAGGGCAAATTGGTGGTACCTAATTTCCACCAAGAAGATTTGGTTGATTTTGTTTTACGACATTACGTCATAATGGAATGCCGAATCAAGTCATTTTGATATCAGGTTGCATACAGTATCTGCAGTTGCTTAAATGGTCACCCATCTAAGCATTGAACAGGCTCATCGCTGCTTAACTTCAATGATCTAGCTGGAACGTAACTTGACCATAAGGCCTCAAGAAAAGTTAAAGAAATTGAACGTTAAAATGTTAATTTAATTTTTATTACCTGATTATCCCACCAAACTGTGATACATTTAAAAAAAAAAATTAAATATACGAAACTCAGCGGGATTCGAACCCTTGACCACCAGTTTAAAGAAACTGAAAGTTAAGATCTAATTGTTAATTATTGTTTATATCCATCAATTTATTAATCTGTAATATATATTTTGAAAAAAAATCAAATCAAATGGATCGTTAAGTAAATTAATAGCGTTGATCCCAGGGGGCTATCCCCCCAGGCAATACCTGCCCCCTTGATTTAAAGGGACAGGGCTAGTCTTATTGCCCAGCGCCTGAGGCGCCCCCTTGAGGGGGAATGCCGTCGGGATCGACGCATTTTTGTGTCTACCATCCATGAGCTTCGGCTTGTGGGTGTCCTTGTGTCACGCCCTCATAAGTGGGATGAGAGGCAAATACCCTTAGGTCTTGTAGAATTAACCCAGAAATAACGTATCTCCTTCGTGAGTGGTGACAAGGTATTTATTTACCAATTCGACCAATCAAAGGAAAGTAGACACCAACCACATGTATAAATTACTACGCAATCCTTAGTCCTGATTTCCTCCCTCAGAAGATTGCAGGTGAGTTGTTTTCATTTTTTTCCCGACAAAACAATGTCTGTATGTTTGTTTGTACAATGACCGAACGTACATCTTTTTTTAAAGGAAAATTTGGTGGAGACCCGCAAAGTTCTATAAAATCCACGCCATATATTTTTATTCGAGAAGCGTTCAAAAAAACGTTTTACCCCTCGTTTTTCAAAAAATATAAATGATAATATATTCAAAAAATAATTTAAAAAAAAAAAAACATAAAGCAAATTAATAAGGGTAATCCTTAACTTGTTCCTCGTAAATTCCTACCTTAAAATAAACTGAACCCTCATTTTATGTCCGTGTTTTTGCAATAAATATTTTATTTCTCTTGTACCCGTTATTTTACAATACTAAATATATTTTCTTTATTTGTTAAAGAATAAAGAAAATATATTTAGTATTGTAAAATAACGGGTACAAGAGAAATAAAATATTTATTGCAAAAACACGGGCAATTTATTTTAAGGTAGGAATTTACGAGGAAAAGTTAAGTATTACTTTTAATAAGGATAAAACAATTAAATAAAAGGTAAAGAAAAGGAAAAGTCCGGGGGGGGGGTAGTACCTATATTATTGTAACAATCCCTAAAAATATAATAATAGATATATAATCTCTTAGGTTCCATTTTGAAAGGTTAAATCAAAGACAATGTCTCCATGAAGGAAATATAACAAAAGTGAAAATTCGTCATGAAAATTTAAAAGATATTTTTTTTTTAAAACACACAATAAAAACAATCTTTAACTCAGGTTACATTTCCGACGAAGTAATTTCATCTTTAAAAACAATGTGTAACAAATAAATAAAAAAAGGCTCCAGGGGGAGTCGAACCCTCGACCTCCAGTTTACTAGACTGGCGCTCTAACCAACTGAGCTATAGAGCCACACCACATTGAGTTTGGATAAAATCGAATAAATTATGACTGCTGATATTTTTCACTCCGCAGTCACAGCGGTTCAATTTTGTTGATAAAAAGGTTATTTTGTGTCACAGAAAGACTAACGAGATTCAGTTGGGGAATTAGCTCAGATGGTAGAGCGCTCGCTTAGCATGTGAGAGGTACCGGGATCGATGCCCGGATTCTCCAGAAGTTTTTTTTTCTTTTTAAATTTCAAATAATTTTAATGTGAATGTCTAACTATGAGTTAATCGGGCAGAATATTTATTTTCGTCTTTTTTTTTCTCTTTTGGATACTTTCTAAATAATAATATTTTCTAAAATAATAATTTTCGTCATTTTTGTTGTTTTTTCACCGTGGTCAAGTAACAAATATTTCGTTTTGATCAACAGGGAGTGCCAAAAATCTTTACAATCAAGGGTTTTAAATTTATTTTATAAAATACGGATTTGACGTCATGTTTGACAATATCTAACTTAGACAAAAATTTGACCTTAAATAATCAATTTAATTAAATTTAATTCGTTTTTAAAATTAAAATGAGTCAATATTTTGGGATACCCAATTTCGAGTTGTATTTTATTTTCTTTCTTTTTTTTTCTTTTTCTTTTTTTAATTTACACATCCACCATGATGGCCCGTGCTCAGTTGGTAGAGCACCTAGCTCGAAGTTACAAGGTTCCGGTCCCCAACAACTCAGCGCATGTGCCTTACAGATTGGGTAAACTAATCTGCACGGTAAAGTGCCCCCCCCAAAAAAAAACAAACTTCCTGGTCTAGGGAAAAGAGGATAGACTCCTTCGCTGTCCGGGTGATACTGACAAAACGTCACTCCACCGACTGATATTTTGACACGTCAGTTCAATTCTGTTGATGAAAGGTTTATTTTTACTTAGAGAGGGGAATTAGCTCAGATGGGAGTGCATTCGTTTATGTTAGATATACCGGGATAGACTTAACTTACAGGATAAAAAAAATAAATCATTAAAAAAAAAAAAAATAAAAATAAGGGGTTGAACAAATTCCGTAGGATGCGTGTTCATTTTCTCGAAGTAGAATTTAATTGGGATTTACTATTTATAATCAACTATTCATTAATCTGTAATGCAAAGAAGAAAAAAGGCTCCAGGGGGATTCGAACCCTCGACCTCCAGTTTACTAGACTGGCGCTCTAACCAACTGAGCTATAGAGCCGATTTGTATTCATACGTTTCTTCTCAGAATTTTAAAGAAATAATCAATATTACCAATGATAAAAAAAGGAAAGGCTCCAGAGAGATTCGAACTCTCGACCTCCAGTTTACTAGACTGGCGCTCTAACCAACTGAGCTATAGAGCCGCACACAATAATTTGCCCTAAATAACAGAAAATAAAACCTGACTGCTGATATTGTTACGTTGAAGTATCATCAGTTAAATATTGTTGATAAAAGGGTATTTTATGTCATGGGAAAAATGATTAAATAGCAGTGGGGAATTAGCTCAGATGGTAGAGCGCTCGCTTAGCATGTGAGAGGTACCGGGATCGATGCCCGGATTCTCCAGATATTTTTAAATATATATTTCAGATAATTTTGATGCGAAAGTCTGTAGCGATTCGCTGATCGAGCTGAATATTTATTTCCGTCTTTCTTTTTTTTCTCTTTTTTTTTGTGTGAAAAATAGAAATGTTGTCTGTATGGATGCTGGAGAGACATAAACTAGGCACCGCCAATTTGTTGGCTCATTTTCATTTTAAAAACGAACTAAAATTAATTAAATCGATTATTTAAGCTGAAATCTTTGTCCAAGTCGAAAAGTAGTAACATAATGAGCATCAATAAATAAAAGCAAAATAATATTACACATCTAATTTATTTTTAATACATTTTAAACTATTTCTTTCGGTCAATTTTGCTCAAATATATCACAAGTAAACATGGCCGTAAACGCTGCCAAAGATGACAAAAAATTCATATTTTCCAAAATAAATTTAACATCCCCGATTGAAATAAATTATCAAAAATCAGAGAATTATCCGATTTCAACGAAATATTCAGTGTTGATTTATCAATGAATGAATTTTATAATGCATTAGTTATTTTGTTTCAAAACATTCTGATTTCATTAGGTATTTCTGCTATTGTAAATTAAAAGATAAAATTCATTTAAAATATGAAACGCCTCTAATAACATAATATTCATTCATTGACAAATCAACATTTCATTAACATCAGATAATTCCCTGATCTGTGGTATTTTTTTTCAATCGGGGTGGAGTGGGTTGGTGTTAAATTTATTTCTAAAATACGGATTTTACAGCATCTTTGGCAGTGCCTAACATAAACTTTAACAGTTTCGTCCATCCATACATCTTCATTCTAAAGATAAATAGTTATTTTCCAACACGAATTTTCACAGAAAGACGAACGTTGGAAAATCCGGCTACTAACTCGTAAAATGGACACCTAGGAATACGACCACCATGTAAATATATTTTTTAAAAATAAGTAAAAGGTTCCATGTGGATTCGAACCCTCAACCCACTGAGCTAGAGAATAGCAGATACTAATCGACAATAAATAAAGGGGATTGAAACCTGACTAATTTAACTTTTAATTACTATCTTTATCCACCAATCTGTAATATCTGGGTAATTCCATATCAAACCATCCAGGCCATGTCATCCAGCCCCTTCATTTTTTTCTTAAATTTTTATCCAAGTGTGAATCCTGATAAAGTTAGCCAATCCCCAAAATTTGAGATTCCAATTCCAAAAAAGAGCTAAAATTCGACATAACTCCGCCAATTTTTTAAATTGGAAGCTCAAATTTTGGGGATCGTCTAACTTTAACATAGTCCACACATGGAAAATATTTCAGAAAAATTCAAGTGGGTGGGGGACAATTTCACTTTTTTCTGGATGATTTGACATGGAATTATTATTAAAAAAATTATTTAAAAAATCGAATTCAAAATAAGGCTTCTGCTGGATTCGAACCCTTCGACCAGACTGGTACTCTACTGCCTGGGCTATAGAAACACGGAAAGTATATTTAAATGAGGATAAAAGTAAATACAATCCGACTGCTGATATTTTCTCTCTGCAGTCCAAGTGGGGCATTTTGTTGTTGTTGATAAAAGGTTATTTTAAGTCATGCAAAGCTTATGAATACTAGTGGGGAATTAGTTCAGATGGTAGAGCGCTCGCTTAGCATGTGAGAGGTACCGGGATCGATGCCCGGATTCTCCAGAAAGTTTTTTTTTCTTTTTAAATAATTTTAATACGAATGTCTGTAGCTGTATGTTGATCAGACTGAATATCTATTTCCGTGTTTTTTTTTCTTTTTCATTTTGGATATTTTCACGACGCAACAATCCTAAATAAAAGATGATGGGTAATCTAAACATTAGCCACATAAATGAGAATACCCCTTGTTTATTTCCTTTTGAGGAAGCCATATGTTTTGGCCAGCCATATTCGTTTCACCGTAAATCAATACAACTGCATGTTTTAACACGAAAATATCATAAAATATCTTCTTAATAACAATTAAGTTCATTTCAAATAATGCGCAAGCACAATTAAAAACACATTTTATGATATTTTCGTGTTAAAACATGCAATTGTATTAATTCGAAACAAATTCGTATTTTCAGTGTAGATTTACGGTGAAATGAAAATGGCCGACCAAAACATATGGCTTCCTCAAAGTGAAATAAACTAGGGGAGGTTACTCTCATTTATGTAGCTAATGTTCAGATTACCAGATAATGAATTAAGGACAGGAAAAATGTTCTCTTGTTACCGGGATCAACTGAAAAACTGTTCGTCTTGATATACGTTTACCCGGCTTAATATAATAGTAAACGAGTCTTTTGAAAACTGTCATAAGAAGTTAATGCTGAAATGTATCATATACAAAACAAGCAAAAACAAATAACAGGAGGTTGAGTTGAATAGAGAGTCTTTTAACGTATTATTGTTGATTGGTTGGTTGGATTTTTACGGCATGTCAACCCTAGACGAGTTATTTTATGCCGAATACGTTTTGTTTTATTCATTCCTGTTGGGTATTCAATTTTTTTAACTCAATTTTTTAAACACATTTAAAAAAAATTCATCCTTTGATCTATTTAACTCATAGATAGGACTAACAGGTACAACCACTCCGGGTCAGAGTGAACCTGAGACTAATGGTGATGAAGGGGTATTCCACACTCTCCAGAGCTCAGCGTTTAATGCAGTATTGTATATATACAGTACTTCACCATGGAGGCGCGTCAACCCGAGTTCAATTTCTGGACGAGGCATAGCGCTAATACCCTTAGGAAAAGTATGAATCTAATTCTCCCTCCAGCTATGGGTAAATAGCAGCGCAGACTGGGCTCTTTAACCATGGCTAGGTAACCAGTCTGGGTTAACGGAAACTCTGAATTAAAACCTGCTAAACTCCATTTAAAAAATTGACCTTGTGTCGCATCCTGCTCGTGCGGAGGGGTTGGTAAATATATATACAGTACTTCACCATTGGATGCTGTTTAGTTTCATACTCAGGACACTAAGACCCTTTTAGCCACTGACACCGATTTCTAGCCTATATATGATAAAAAGGGTCGGAGATTTGCCATAAAACAATAGGGTTGGTACAATCTTATATTATATATATATATATATATATATATATATACACACCAACCCCTCCGCACGAGCAGGATGTGACACACGGTCAATTTCTTAAGCGGAGTTCAACATAATTGAATTCAGAGTTTTCCTTCTCCTAGACCGGTTGCCTAACCAAGGTTAAAGAGCCCAGTCTGCCCTACTATTTATCCATAGCTGGAGTGAGAGTATGAGTCATACGTTTCCCAAGGGTATTAGCGCTAAGGGAAATGCAATTAGCACGTCCAGGATTCGAACTCGGGGCGACGAGTCCATCTCCCATGGCTTTAACCATTACACCACGCGCTTATCATATAGATTGTACCAACCCTAGTGCTAGGGCTTGACGTGATCAACCGATTTATCGGAGGAGGGCTCTCTGACCGCCAGTCAAGCCTAAGTAAGGGCCAAAATTGAATGTTGCGTATCATGGACTGCTCAGCCACCAGGATTACGTCCTTAAGCATTACGAGTAACCAATAGATAGCCCATTTGGGTGAGGATTTCACCCCCTCTGTAGAGGTGCAGTCGAGATGTTCTTCTATCCCAGCCGACAAGGCAACAGGTATTTGAGGCTCATTCCAAGGGCACCATCTATCATCACCTTCATATTTCACAACTCTTTCAGCTCTCTGGCAAGGTCTAGGTATTTGCGCCTAGTTTAACCTCTTTGGGGATGTGTTGATATATATATATAAAGTAAGTCATGTGTTACTCTTTTCCCTGTGGCATCCTTTCTGTTCTTTTGGGAATAATTTGTGCCAATTAATTGAGAAATATATTTCTTCTTTTGATTATTATTATTATTATTATTACTAGCAAATATATGCACCCTCCGGGTGCAAGTATTTAAGTTTTAATGTAATAAAATATTGTATTAAATTAGAAAGGCTAATGAAACTAAATAAGAATACAGATAAAAAGATTTGAAACAGAGGGAGTATAATAAAAGATTTGAAACAGAGGGAGTATAATAAAAGATGGAACAACTGAAACTTACTCTTCCACCACTCTCGTCTTTCATTGTTATTTTTTCTGATTTAAGTATTTAGTTATAAGAGGAAGTAAAGAATAAAATGACAGTTATTTTATCTTGTTAATGGATTTCATTTAAGATTCATTGAAGAGATGTTTGCTTATATTCATTAAAATAAAACCAAACAGTTAGAAATCAATAATACTAAGCACATATTTATTAAATTCGATTTTTTAATATTAATATGCAAATTAGCCTTCCCGTTCACACTGTAAACCGCTATTTTGTTGTATATATAAATATTATTGCATGTTGTCAGTATGTAGACATAGTTAATAGTATTAATAATATAAGACAATTTTATTAATAATTGAGGTTTAGATAAAAATAAAATCATGGAGAATGTGATATCAATAACTAAGAGAATTGTGACTTGAGTAGGAATATAGTTTCGGTTACAGACATAAAAACACACAATCTCCATTATAATAAGATTTCACGATTTGCAAGTTATTTTCGCCAGTCTTAAGTAGTAGTTTTTCACTGGAGTCTGTGTGACGGCAAGTCTCCTCGGGTATCATGGACTCTTCTAAGTATCCTAGCCTATTAGAACAATGTTGTGGTCTAAATGAATGCTTGGAGCGACTGAGTGTGTGTGTGTGTGAGAGAGAGAGAAAGATGAAGACGAATGTTTAAATATTCTGTGAAGGTTTCAATATATATATATATATATATATATATATATATATATATATAGTCACCAATACACTTAAAAGTCCGTTTTACCAATGGTTTCGGAACATCACTGTAGGTGATTATCCGTCATCAGAAAAAATGAAAGTTTCTGCGCGGGAGCAGCCGAGCCGAGTTAACATCACGGAATTAGCCGATTTAACATCACGGAAAAAATGTTTCAAATATACGGCGTTCCTCAACTTCTTAAACAACAGATGATTACAATATCGCCGTGGGATAAGTACTATAAAAAAACACCTAGTACTTTCAATAACTCTGAAGATGGAATTTTACTTCCGAAAATATTTAGTTTTGAAAAAAAAAACAAGTTAAATAAATTCAACACATATTGCATTGTAAATTGCCTCAAAATCTTTATATTACACATACACGCAATGCTTCAATGATACTATAAAGAAACAAACTTTATATATATATATATATATATATATATATATATATATATATATATATATAAATTACACATCACACCTCCACTTCAAGAGAAGTGGGAGTAGAGAAATTAAGAAAGAAGAAAAGTCTGTGTGTGCACGCGTTTGTGTTAGTTAGAGAAAGAGAGAGAGAGAGAGAGAGAGAGTAGACGAAGGTTTAAATATTCTATGAAGGTTTAGAGAGAGGGAGAGAGAGAGAGAGAGAGAGAGAGAGAGAGAGAGAGAGATAAGAAGGCGAATCGTCTAAACACTCCACCCGCAGACCATGAAAGTCTTTAAAATCCGGTTGGTGGCTCTTTTCACACCACCCGCCGCGATTGTTTCCGTTCCGACAATGGTGGTCCTGTTGGACAAGCGGGTTTTTCCACGACGAATATATGCCATTGCCGGAGCCGTGGGTGATTAGGCTCTGTGTTCACTTTTCACAGATACTCTTCCTGTCGCCACCAGGCGTGTGCACGAAACGCACACACGCATCTTTTTACACACACACACACACGCACCCCCAGAGCTGCACGTGCGCTGTGTCAACGTGCACGTCTTCATTCACGCGTTTCTAAATAGTGTGGGTTATGGTAAGGCACCGTGCGTGTTGTGTGGCCGTACCTAGTTCTTTATATGATGGGGTCTTTAGATTTTGTGCCTATGAAAGCGTATTGTGTCGCTGTGTTTTATTGGTACTATTAATCATGGGTTCGGGGCGCCTGGCCTTCCACTTCTTGACCAGAAATCGCCCCTCAAATTAAGTGTCTTTACGCTTTATAAATTGATGTTAGTCTGATGGTTGAGAAACGATGTCAACAAAGTGAAGAAGGGGAGGGGGAAGACGAAGAGAAAGGAGTGAGAGGGGAAAACATGGGAAGGAGAAAGAGATAGAAGGGTGTTTAAGAAAGGAGGGGGGATACCAGTCTGAGGTGGGAGAGTAAAGAGAGGAAAACAGAAAGAAAGAAATAATAGAAGTGAGATTAAAGAAAGAAAGAAAGAAAAAAAAAGAAAGAAAGAAGGGAAAGGAAGTTAGAGTAGAGAAGGAAAGAAAGAAGAGGGAGAAAGAAGAGTGTGTAAGAAAGGGAGAGGATACCAGTTTGAGGTGGGAGTGAAAAGAAGGAAGGAAAGAAATAGAATTGAGATTAAAGAAGAAAAAAGAAAGAAAAAAGGGAATAAGTACAGAAAGAAAGACAGACAGAAGGTGAAAGAAGGGTGTGTAATAAAAAGGGTGATACCAGTCTGAGGTGAGAGAGAGTGAAGGAAAGAAGGAACGAAGAAAAGAAGGAACAAAGAAAAGAAAGAACGAAGAAAAGAAAGAAAGAAAGAAAGGAAAGGAAGCTAGAATAGAGAAAGAAAAAGATAGAATGAAAAAGAAGAAACATTTTAAAAAGAATGAGTGAATGAAAAGAAAGAAAAAAGAAAGAAAGAAAAAGAGAATTTAGACTAGATGAATAAATAAAGAAACAATGGGAGGAGAGAAAGAAAGATTGAATGAAAGGGAGTAGCGAAGGAAAAGAAAGAGAAGAGAAGGGGAGTTTATGAGAAGGACAAAAGCAAGATTGAGTATAAAGAAAGAATAAAGAAAGTAGGAAATTTATACTAGAGAAAGAAGGTAAAAAATAAAAAAGGGAAAAAAAGAAATTAGAGCAAAAAAAAGAAGAAAGAAAGCAAAAAAATTTTATTAAAAAAAGCGAAAGAACGAACAGTGAAAAAAAGGAAAGAAAGAAAGAAAAAAGGAAATTAGAGTTTAGAAAGATTATATACAGTTAAGTTTTATTACATATATTATATATGATAATATAAATATATAATAATAATAGTAATATGATTATATATATAATTACATTTAATTATATAATGTAATTATAAATAATTATGCACACACACACACACACACACACACACACACATATATATATATATATATATATATATATATATAATAATAATGAATGTGAAAAGTATTAGCATATGAAGGTGCTCAATGCTAAAATAGCCGAGCAGGTTTAAATCAGAGATTAAATATTATGGTGTAATTATAGATATAAGTTATAAATATAATTATAAATCTATATAATGTAATTATAATATATATATATATATATATATATATATATATATAATAATATAATAATATATACATAATATGATAATCTAATGATTAAATTATTTATTATATTCATCATATATAGTTATAAGTTTAGATACAGATTAAGGAAAGAAATAAAAAAAATGGTTTAGTATTTTCTAATATTGCATTATGATGGTTGGTTGAGTATCGATTCCTCGAACAATCCCCGACAAAATGATAATAACATTGTTTTATTGCCTGAGCAAATTTAATAGAAAAAATACAGAAATGACAATAAACAAAGAAGCTTTAAGTTTTAAATTTCATATTTTTAGATTCTAAAAACAAATATCAATTTAATAACAAGCCTAATTTAGTATTTTTTGCATAATCTTTGGAGAAATTTAATTGAAAAGTTAGCCCCCCCCCCTTTTAAACAGAAGAAATATCGATGTATAATTTTTTCACTGATAATCTAAAATTTATTAACGATTAATTTGCATAGAAATAATGCATAGTTATAAAAGATGAAATGTTCTAAAGGGAAAATAGTCTTTTATAGGCAGTCTTATTCTCGTGTGCCAGGCACAAGGAATGCTAAGGTCTCAACGCTTCGTTGACAAGCGATGCAACTCGTGCGTGTTACCTCTGTGAAGGCTGGTGAGTGAAAGAGACCTTTGAATTTGGCGCTTCCATTTTAATGCAACCGCTCGACACGCCACCTCGTGCCTACTGGCAGCCGCATGAGGTAATTACCTCTCGTGTCTCCTAACGTCAAATAGAGGAATCGTGGCAAGTAAGGAATGTAATCCCTGCACTAAGCATCGCTTAACCTGGCACAAAGTTATGATTATAGGGTACTATTGAAAATAAAGATACAACTGCGAGACTAGTAACGTCGGTGGAGTGGCCAGTTGTCAGGATCAGTCGGACAGTGAGGGAGTCTATCTGCTTTGCACGAGCGCTAGACAAGGGAAATTCTATTGGATTATTTGTAGTATATAAGTCGTGCTGCAATCTACCACTTACATTTATAGACTAAGCGAGGTCAGGTGGTTTAAACCTCAGCCAATCAACAGCCCGAATACGTGGCTGGTTAACTACTTAATCGCTGATACTGAGAGACGTTCATTTGTAATCATTGACGAAGGACCTGCAAGACTGAGGAGTACCGAGAAACAACCAAAGGATTCTTTACTAAGGATCGCGCTCTGCTTAACACAAAGGATCTTCGCTGGACTGCGCTATTGCTTGAAGCCTAAAGGATGGCCACAAAAATCGTAACAAATTGTTTTGGCGTCTGCGATAGAACGCCACACCTACCATCAGTTCTTCATTTTAACACACATCCAATATGTGCTATTCATGCGCTGAGCTGGCGAGGGCCAGTATCGAACCGGAAATCTTGTAGTTCCTAAGCGAATACTCTACCAATTGAGCTAAACGCCTAAAATATCAAAGTTTTGTTAAGTCTGGTAAAAGAATTCAGTTTTGAGGGATTCAACGAGGATTAAAATATTCAATAAGTTTGGCTTAGACTGGCATAGGGCAACAAGAATAGAGCGCCCATTAAGCCTCAAACATATTGTCATCATCAAACAGTGCTGACAACACAGATTCCCTTGACTCTCTCTCTCTCTGTCTCTCTGTCTCTGTCTCTCTCTCTCTCCATCCGTCTCAATCGGTCATCGGTTCTGGCAGTTCCTAAATTCGACATCCAATGTCCGCACATAGCTGTTGTATGTAAGTGTTTGTCCGCGATTTTGTTTATAAAGATCTTGTTTAAAAGGAAAAAAAAGAAAAAGAAAGAGAAAAGAAAGGAAGAAGAAAACAGAAAACAAAGAAAAAAAGAAAAGGAGGAAGAAGAAAAGAAAGAAGGAAGAAGAAAAAAGAATACAACGAAGGAGAAAGGAAGAAGAAAAAGTGAAGAAAGAGAAGAGAAGAAGAAAAAGGGAAGAAAGAGAGGGAAGAAGAAAAAAGAAAACAAAGAAAAAGAAAAAAGAAAAAAAGGAAAAGGAAAAAGAAAGAATGAAGAAATAAATTTTGATAGTTTCATTACGATTTAAAAAAAAAAAAATTTTCCCGCACCAAACTGATCCAAAGCGAAACCCAATTGTCACGTGACCCACCACACCCACCCACACCTTTTTCTTTCCTTCTCTTCTGTTGACTGGCTCATATCTGCACCATCATCAACCAAAACCCTTAACCAGCAACGCCCTGATGCACCCTCAACATCCACCCCCCGCCACACAATGGGCACCAAAAGAGCTGCTGCTGCTGCTGCTCCTCCTCCTGCTGCTGCTGCTGCTGCCTGCATTTTAGGCGCGACCGAGGAAGATGAATCTCCTTTCTCTTTTTTGTTGGGCGACGCCATTGTTTGCCTCGTTTTCCGTATTGTCGGAATTAAATCGTTAATGAGCCGCAAGAGGTCGCCAATAACTTCCTTTGCGGTCGATCGGAAAGTGATTCTTTATAGGGGAGGGGGATAGAGGGGTAAAGTGGGTGGGTGGTGAATTTCGAGGGGGGGGGAGAATGGGGGTAATGGAAGTGCTGGCCCTTGTTCTGACTTTATGCAAATAGTGTCGACAGTTATTGCTAAGGTGAGTGATAGTGTCAGAAGAGGCGGAGAAGGGAAAATAAGGAAGAGAGAGGGGGAGGGTGCTGGAAAAGGGGGAGACTGGGAAAGAAACAGCAATGAAAAAGGGGGAGGGGGATAGAGTGAGAGAGAAGGGAAAAAATATGCCGGATATGCACCGGACGGAAATAGAATTAACCAGGATATAATAATAATAATAATAATAAAAATTGGTACCCTTGGAACGATCCCCAAAGCTCTGGAAATGAATTTGGGTGAATTGGAAATCAGAGGAAGAATCGAGACCATCCAAACTCCAGCAATCCTGAGATCGGCTAGAATATTCAGAAGATTCCTGGAGACCGGGGGATACTTGCTGTCACCCAGCCTCCAGTGAACCACCAGCTACGGCAGGTGTGAAAAACTCAATAATAATAATAATAATAATAATAATAATCGTGCCAATTATAAATGGGGTCCTTGGAACAGTTTCCAAGGGTTTGGAAAAGAGTCTGGAAGAATTGGGAATCCGAAGAAGAATCGAAACCACCCAGACAACAACACTGTTAAGATCGGCTAGAAGATTCCTGGAGACCTAAGGAGACTTGCTGTCACTCAGCCTTCAGTGAACCACCAACTTTGGTGGGTGTGAAAAACCTTCATCTATTAATAATGGAGATTCGCTTCCGGTTTTTGTCTGTAACAAAAATTACGTCACTGCTTACGTCACATTACCCAAAGTCGTCATAAGATAGAATAAATACACTCAAAATTTGAACATACAACATTAGACAGTCCTCATTGTTTTTTTAAAACAAGTTTTAATAAATACATGACTGGTATTATATATCTATATATAGTTTGTTTTATTTTAATACATATTTAAAGTTTACATTTCAAATTGTTTTATTTTTTAATCCTTTAATGAATTTGATGATTTTACTTACTTACTCGCTTACATTGAATTTTTTACTTCCACCCCTCAGGCAATATGTTTCAAAAATCTGTTTTTACATCGCCCGAAGTACTTTTAAGAAAGAATTGCACAAAAAATGTAAATATAAACTTATAGATTACACGATTCCTAAATCTCTAAGAATAAAATATCCCTAGATTGGTTGACATGCCGTTAAAATCAATCAATCAACCAATTCAACATCATTCCTTCATTTAAATCAGTGGTTCTCAACCAGGGACCATACGGTCCCCCGAGGACCATATAACATTTTAAAGGTCCCAGGCTGGTAAAAAAATATTTGGTTATAAAAATAGAATAGGATTTTAGAATACTAAATGGCTATAGGGGTTCAACAAGAGTAAAATATGAACCAAAGGGCCCATGGGTAAAAATAGGGTTCAGAATCACTAATTAAAATGACCCGTTGATTGATTGTTTGGTTGGATTTTACGGCATGTCATCACTTGTTGGGTTATTTTATGCCGAAGACATTTATTGATTCCTGATGAGTACTGAATTTTTTTCAACTCATATTTTTCTATTTAACCCATAGATGGGACGCTAACAGGCACAATCACTCTCGGTTTTATATAGGATTATATTTTTATGTCTTCGTGTGAATTTAAAAAAAATGTTCAACTCTACTCAAGGGCGGCTGCACGCACATACGCACAAATTCGTTGTACAAACAAATATACAGACATAGAGACATACATAATCTTTTTAGTTTTGATGTTGATTTTGAAGGCTATCCCAATGCAGGTGTAAAGAAAATATAATAAGGTAACAATGGTGTTGTTTGTTAACCTGTAATTTATTCTTGATATTTCGAGATAAAATCTCTTTTTCAGAAGAACACTGGAACTGAAGTAGTTGTCGTCTTGTTATGGCATTTTTAGTTAAATGAATTTTTTTCTTTTTGAAAATGATGGTATTTTTTTTTATAACTGTATTCTCGTGTTGCATTTTCAACAAAAAAACATTCAAAATTATTATTTTTTCTTTACACCTGCATTGTGATAGCCTTCAAAATCAACCTCCAAACCAATATATACACAATGCTTCAAGCAAATTATAAAACTCTCTTATAATCTTTTTAATTATATATTAAGTTTTTTACGATTTTTGTTGTGTTCTAAAGATATCTATAAATGCAAACTAGTAAATTCACCTCCTAACCCTAACTCTAACCCACCCCCTTTGCTTTTAGTTCCCCTACCAAAATTCTATTCTCCATGGGCCACTTAGGGATATATCATTCTCAGTCTTATATAAGATTACGTTTTTAAGTTTTTGTGTGAATTTTTAATAAACTTTCAACTCTGCTCAAGGGAAGCTGCACACACATACGCACATTTAAAAAAAGAATAAACAAGCAAAAAGACAATAAGTAAAATAAACTAAACTTTATAAGACGCATAAATTTGAAATTATCACCGCTATGATATCTATCCAGGTCTTCATTTCAATTGTTAGTGCTAATTGACGCCGAGTTTCACGTCATTATAACATTTTGGAACACTTTAACTGTCAATTTAAACGACAAATTATGCTTGCTAGCAGACGATGGACATTAATAGAATGAATATTATTTCTTCCTTTGAACATAAATCTTAAATTTGGCGGGAATCAACAACAACAATTTCGTCGTCTTTTCTTTCTTTTTTCCTTTGTTTGTTTGTTGTTGGTTTCTTTCTTTTTAGTGAAATTCAAGGAAATTATCTAATAAATAATTTTCAAAGAGTAATACAAGACATCCTGACTGAAAGCT
>CM042158.1:5562930-5585430 GCA_023376005.1 Doryteuthis pealeii | reverse complement strand
GTAAAGTTTTTTTTTTTAATTTAAAGACTTATTACCGGTCGTGATATTCTCATACCTCAACTGGCTTTATACTTCAATAGTCTATTCTCTCTCTCTCTCTCTCTCTCTCTCTCTCTCTCTCTCTCTCTCTCTCTCTCTCTCTCTTTCTTTTGTTACCCCAAAGCAGGTTTGCGGTTAGCGTGACGCAGACAAGAGGATGATATATTACAAACCGAATAAATTTATGCATGTTTTGTGGAGTGGGGGAGAGAGAAACGAAAACTATCTACATATTTACAAAGCTCAGTTTTCTGTCACACGGTAGTGGTGGTGGGAGGAAGGGTCACCGGTTGAGTGTGTTGTTCTAGCTTTTTTTAATTTGTCAAGTGGGTATTGCCTGCTGGCCTTTGAAATCAGCTTTTCAAAACCGAGATTTTACCTGGACCATCTCTTATGACAGAACCCCCCCCCAAAAAAAAAACAAAAAACAAAAAAAAAAACAAACAAACCGTGACTATCTGTTCTCTGGCTGCCAGAACAAATGAAGACGTGAAAATAACATATTTACTAAACTCAAGACCGGAAATATGGGGCACCCAGTGAGATTCGAACTCAATAGTAATCATTTGATAGTGTAGCTTGATAACCATTACACCCACACGAGGTGCTTTTAGTTATTTATTAAGCTTAGCTTAGATGTGACTCAATGCCGGAAATATGTGGCACCCAGTGAGAATCGAACTCAATAGTAATAATGTACCTTGATAACCATTACACCACACGAGGCGCTTTTAGTCTTTTACTATGCTTAGCTCAGATGTGGCCCAAGGCCGGAATATGGGGCACCCAGTGAGACTCGAACTCAGTCGTAATATTTTGATGGTGTAGCTTGATAACCATTACACCACACGAGGTGTTTTTAGTTATTTACTAAGCTTAGCCTAGATGTGGCTCAAGGCCGGAAATATGGGGCACCCAGTGAGACTCGAACTCACTAGTAATAATTTTATAGTGTACCTTGATAACCATTACACCACACGGGGTGCTTTTAGTTATTTACTAAGCTTAGCTTAGATTTGGCTCAAGGCCGGAAGTATGGGGCACCCAGTGAGACTCGAAGTCAGTAATAATGGTTTGCTAGTTTAGCTTGATAACCATTACACTACCTGAGGAGGCCTGAAGAGGCCATACGAAGATATTTGAATAGATTTACAACTAACATATATCCTCTCTTCAAATACTCATGTTATTTATTTACTAAGTTTTGTTTAGATGTGCCACAAGGTCGGAGGTATTGGGGCACCCAGTGAGGCAGTGGTTTGCTAGTTTAGCTTGCTAACCATTACACAACCTGAGAAGGCCTAAAGAGGTCATGGGAAGATATTTGAATAGATTTACAAATAACATGTCTTCTTTTCAAATATTCAAGTTATTTATTCATTTTCATTTTAACATGTTGACTACTTTTAGTTACACATTGTCACTATGTATATTATTGATTTACGTAGTAGTACATTTCGTATGTAGCATTGGAAATATTTCACTTCCCTTTTTTTAAAAACAATATTTAGAATATATACTTTCATAATAACATAGCAGTATCTACATATACTACTTAAAGAAGGTGGAAACAATGAAAAATTATGTTATAACTACAACTTTTATTTTAAAAAGTGATATAAAATAAAACAAAAATAGGAATCCATTCACAGCCAAATAAAATAAGATCCAGCTTCCTTAATATTTCCCCATACCCAAGAATCGTCTTCACAAATAGCTATAGACCAAAAAGACAGCAAAACGATATTTAGCAAAAAAAAAAAAAGAAAAAAGAAATATGATGATGATAATAATAATAATAATAATAATAATAATAATAATAATAATAATAATAATAATAAATGCGAATGTAGCAAACTAGCACAAAGGGAGTATAAAACTAGACACGACTGGGTTGGGAAGGTGATCCACTGAGAATTATGCAAAAAAAATTAAATTTTGACCATACAACAAAATGGTATATGCATAAACCAGAATCTGTTCTTGAGAACGAAACGCATAAAATTCTCTGGGACTTTGAAATAAAAACGGATCACCTTATCCCAGCAAGAAGACCAGACCTAGTGTTGATTAACAAAAAAGAAAGAACTTGTCAACTGGTGGATTTTGCAGTGCCAGCAGATCACAGGGTGAAGCTAAAGGAAAATGAAAAAATAGACAAATATCTGGACCTTGCCAGAGAACTGAAAAAGTTATGGAATATGAAAGTGAAAGTGATACCAATTGTGGTTGGTGCACTTGGAACAGTCCCAAAAGGGTTTGGAAAGTTTGGATATCAGAGGAAGGATTGAAACCATTCAGAACACTGCACTGCTGCAATCTGCCAGAATAGTCAGAAGAGTCCTGGAGACCTGAGGAGACTTGCTGTCACTCAGACTCCAGTGAAAGACCATCAGCTAATGCTGATGTGAAAACTCAAAAGGAGTAAATCTTATTATAATGGAGATTGTGTGTTTTTCTGTCTGTAACCGAAACTATATTCCTACTCAAGTTACAATTCCCTTAGTTATTGACATCGCATTCTCAATGATTTTATTTTTTTTATCTAAACCTCAATTATTAATAAAATTGTTTTACATTATTAATACTGTTAACTATGTCTACATAGTGACAACATGCAATTATATTTATATATACAATAAAATAGCGGTTTACAGTTTGAACGGAAAGGCTAATTTGCATATTGATATTAAAAATGTGATTTTAATAAATATGTGCTTAGTATTATTGATTTCTAACTGTTTGGTTTTATTTTAATGAATATAAGCAACAATCTCTTCAATGAATCTTAAATGAAATCCATTAACAAGAAAATAACTGTCATTTTATTCTTTACTTACTCTTTTAAGTAAATACTTAAATTAGAAAAAATAACAATGAAAGACGAGAGTGATGGAAGAGTAAGTTTCAGTTGTTCTATCTTTCGGTTATACTCCCTCTGTTTCAAATATTTTTTTATCAGCATTTCCCATTTAGTTTCATTAGCCTTTCTAATGTAATACAATATTTTATTACATTAAAACTTAAATACTTGCACCCGGCGGGTGCTTATATTTGCTAGTAATAATAATAATAATAATAATAATAATAATTATTATTATTATTATTTGTTTATTTACATATCTATATAACTTATAACTTGTAACAAATATGTTTTTATATTATATATTGCTATTATATCATATTGTATGAGATAGATAAAGATAAAATAAATAAATCACATATAAATAGGTGAGCTAAGTGTGTACCAACAGGTAACACAGTCAATTTATCATCGCCATCATCACGTGTTGATATTACTAGCATGAATATGCACCCTCCGGGCGTAAGTATTTAAGTTTAAACGCAATGAAATATATTGATTTAGAAAGACTAATGAAACTAAATAAGAATGCAGATAAAATTATTTGAAACAGAGGGGGTATAATCGAAAAATAGAACAACTTTGAAACTAACTCTTCTATCATTTCCATCACTCCCATCTTTCATTGCTAAATTTTCCTAATTTAACTATTTAGTTAAATTAGGATGTAAAGAATAAAATTACTGTTATTTCTTCTTGTTAATGGATTTCTTTTAAGAATCGTCTCTGGGATTTTTGCTAATATTTATTACAATACAACCAAACAATTAGAAATCATTAATACCAAACACATAATTTGTATTATTTGTATTATTCGGACTATTGTCCTCATCTTTATTGTTATATGTACAACGTTTCGGCCGATGTGCTCTTCGGCCTTCTTATTTTCTTGTCGGACTCTGGAGCCTTCTCGAACTCGGGAACCTTCTTGTCGTAATCGGGAGCCTCCACGGAACTTTGAACCCAACCCTTTATTCAATCCACAGGGGTATCCTGTTCTCATTCCGCTAACCATAGCTGAGTACAAGTGTTAAGGGTATTTGCCTCATACCCCACTTGTATGGGCTGGGCACAAGGCCTCGTTTTAACGTGGGCCCACCCACAAGCCGAAGCTCATGGATGGGAAAGAACAAAAATTGCGTCGATCCCTTCGGCATTCCCCCTCAGGCTCTGGGCAATAAACCCAGCCCTGCCCCCAAGAGGGCAGATATTGCCTGGGCGGATGCCCCCCTGTAATCGACGCTATTAATTGTACTTTACCGGGCGGACAGGGAAGAATAAGAGCATAGTAACTGGAACAGATACTACACTTTGATCCCCGCCTACATCAGGTAAGTACAAGTGTTAAGCTGAGTTAATTATTATTCTATGTTACAGTCGCCCTTGACCAGGATTGAACCTGTCTCCCAGAGATAACTGTCACTTAGAACTGCCTAAACCAACGCTTATATCACTACGCTATGCGTCTAATTGGACATAGCGCCTAGAAAATAAGCTAAATGGGAACTGCACAAGGATGCTGCGTAATAACAAATCGTGGAAACAACACCCCACAAGGAAGCTGTTGTACGGCCGTTTGCCCCTATCACACAAACCATACTGGTGAGACAAACAAAACATGCTGAACACTGCTGGAGAAGCCAGAACGAACTCTTAAACGAAGTTCTCGGTGGAAACCAGCACATGGACACGCCAAAGCGGGTCGTTCAGCAAAGAACTACATTAAGCAGCTCTGTACGGATACTGAATGCTGCGAAGAAGACCTCCTGAGGGTAATGAATGATAGGAAAGATTGGTGAGAGATCGTCACACACACACACACACACAACACACACACACACACACACACACACATATATATATATATATATATATATATATATATATATATGGTACAATACAGTTATGGTGCGATTGTTATCATTGGTTTCAAAGCAGCGTCTTAGGCACTGATCGTCAAGACAATGCGCCCATGAAAGTGAACATTTTATTTTTCAATTCTCCAATACTAGAAAAAAACAACAACTAATATCAGCTTTTGGGTGGTGGATAGAACTCTCTGGAAATGGAATTTCAGGTGACCGCTAATTACGCAAAAAGCATGAAATTAATATATATATATATATATATAAATATTAGGAAATTAAAAAATCAAAAAAACTTAGATTAACAGATATCTTGACTTTGTAAAATTCTGTTGAGGAATGATTAGAACAACTATTATAGCTAACATCTGTTTCATTTTCGGTTTAGATGTAATTTGTTATATATATATATATATATATATATATATATATATATATATATATATATGCCGCTGATGACACTTGATAAAGTTGAAACAGCTGTACGGTGTTCCACATGGCACACGTTATTCGCCGGGTTTGCTTGTCATGATTATTTTCATTAATTATCGAATTTTATACGATATACGCATTGGATTTGCCTTCAAGCAATATATATATATATATAATATATATATATATATATATATATATATATATATATACCTCACTTTCTAGGATGTCGCAGTCCAGCACGTTAGCTACTACGCCACGAAGTTTGCACCACAGTGCGAGAACGCGAAGAGAGGTAAGAGAGGTAAGGATGGGGGGCATAAAACATTGACAGTGCCTGTACGCGTGTGTGTGTATGTGTGTGAGAGTGAGAGAGAGAGAGAGAGAGAGTAGGGAAATACAGAGGTAAACATTCACAGTGCGTGTAAGTGAAAAGGGGAAAGACAGATATGGGAAGAAGGAGAGAGAGAGAGAGAGAGAGAGAGAGAGAGAGAGAGCAACGGGATAAGGAAAAGAGAGAAGTAAAACATGCACAATTCATGTACGTGAAAGGGACGAGAGAGAGAGAGAGAGTGTGTGTGTGTGTGCGTTAGAGAGTGTGTATGTATGTATGTGTGTGTGAGAGAGAGAGAGAGAGAGAGAGAGTGTGTATGTGTGTTGAGAGAGTGTGTGTATGTATGTTGTGTGTGTGAGAGAGAGAGAGAGAGAGAGAGAGAGTGTGTATGTGTGTGTGTGAGAGAGAGAAAGAGAGAGAGTAAGAGTGTGTGTGTGTGAAGAGAGAGAGAGAGTAAGAGAGTGCATGTGTGTGTGTGAGAGAGAGAAAGAGAGAGAGTAAGAGAGTGTGAGTGAGAGAGAGAGAGAGAGTAAGAGAGTGTATGTGTGTGTGTGAGAGAGAGAGAGTAAGAGAGTGTGTGAGAGAGAGAGAGAGTAAGAGAGAGAATGTGTGTGTGTGTGAGAGAGAGAGTGTAAGAGAGAGAGTGTGTGTTTGTGTGTGCGTTAGAGAGTATGTGTGTATGTATGTGAGAGAGAGAGAGAAAGAGAGAGAGAAAGAGTGTGTGTGTGTGTAAGAGTGTGTGTGTGTGAGAGAGAGAAGAAGTTTAAGAATACTAACAGAAACCAAAACTAAAGAAAGTTGCTCCCTCACCCCCACCCCCATTAAAATGACCAGACCGACAAACGGCCTGTCCGTGATTCCTATCACACTGTGGCCGATCAAATGAAGTGGACAAAAGTAAATTACGACCACGCGGTCCGACGGATGGACAGTGGGCAGGACAATGTCTCACCTTTTTCCCCCACCTCCAGACCCCACACGACTACCCTTGTAAGTAAACGAGGCCTTGCCCCTACCAACGAGGCCAACACGCGACCAGGCCATAAAGAGCAGATCTTTAGGGCACTTAATGGTCATTTTATAAGTAAAAGTCAATAGAGAATCGATTGAATGGACGCACTCGGACGCACTAAAATCTTTTTCCTATCCGGAAAAACCTTCGCTTCTTTCGATCGTTGTTTGTGATTTGTTGCACAATTTGTAAAGACAGTAAAAACCTCTAATGGCGCTCGTCTTTTTCGCGCTCGGAAATTACTAGTGACAACTTCGCGAGTCTTCGACAATTCTCGCAAATTCTCGCTTCATAGACGTGAACCTAAATTGAAGTCAATCTTGGCGGCGTTGGCAGCGGCCGCGGTCAAATTTCTATGAATAGAGAAACGGGTGACTTTTTTTAGAGAAATAATTTTCAAAGATCATCATCATCATCATATTTTGATAGCATCACGGATATCCATGATAATTTCTCGCCAACCGTCCCTATCATTTATTACCCTTGGAAGATCCGCTGCGCAGCATCCAGTATCCGAGCAGAGCTGGTCAATGTACGTCTTTGCTGTACGGCCCACACTGGCGTATCCATTTGCTAATTTCCACAGAAGAACGTCACTTATGAGTTTAACCCTGCTATTCTCCAGAAGTGTCCGGCATGTCTTGTTTGTCTCGGGTGGTTTGCGTGATATGGAACAGTTGGTTGGTTGGTTGGGTTTTACGGCATGTCAACACCTTGGGTCATTTTATGCCGAATACTTCTATTGGTAAAAAAAATGTTTAATGCTGAGAAAGTTTTGAAATAATTTCATTTTTAATGGATAATCAAATATTGTTTATAAACTCATGTTTTCTATTTAACCCATAGATGGGACCCTAACAGGTACTACCACTCCGGGTCAGAGTGGACCAGGAGCAATGGTGATGATGGGGTGCTCCACATTCCCCAAACCTCCAAAACTGGAATCTCACCATCAGATAGAGTTTAACGTCATTCCCAGGACATGTAGACCCGCAGCCACCGCCTTCTAGCACCCATATAATAAAAAGGGTTGGGGATTGCCATGAGGGCAATAGGATTGGGGCAATCATATAGGTGCTAGGGCTTGACGTGACCAGCCGATTGATCGGAGGGGGCCTCTCCGACCGCCCGTCTAGCCAAAGATAGGGCCAAAGTGGAGTATTGCAAGTCATGAACTGCTCATCCACCTGGGTTCTATCCTTAAGCATCACGGGTCGCCACCCACGGCCAACAGGTGGTCCCATTGGGGGAGTCTTACCCCTCTGCAGAGGTGCAGTCGGTGCATTCTAACGCCCCAGCCGACAGGGCGGGATATGGGACAGGTGGACGTACAGCTGTTTACTGGAGGCGTATTGTTTCCACGTTTTGTTTAAGATTGCACGCATCATTCTTGTACAGCTCCTATCTAGCTTATTCTCATGGTGCTTCGTTAGGGTTCAAGTGGTGCAGCCATACATTAACACTGATTTAACTACTGCTTAGGAGAACTGATGATTTCACAGATAAAAAGACATAAAAACCCTTGTAAGTAAGTAAAGTCGTCGGGGCGGCCTAATGTCGGTATCAGCCAGACAGCGAGGAAGTCTATCCCCTTTTCACTAGCGCTAGACCGAGGAGATTATTTTTAGCGTCTGTGGTGGAGCGCCACACCTACCATCAACTCCTCACTTTACCGCACAGATCCCTGTGCTACTCATACGCTGGGTTGGCGAGGACCGATATCGAACTAGGAACCTTGTGATTCCTAGCCGAACGCTCTACCGACTGAGCTAAGCCGGCCCTCTTGTAGCCACTAATAATCAAATAATGTAAATAGAAATCTACTTATGGTGACTAATCAATGACTATAAAGAGATCCTTATGCATTATATCATTTTCGTTATACATTTTATTTAACTTAATACAGAAAAAGAGAAGAAAAAAACACAAGGTTATATAAAGACAAGCTAAAGTTTGTTTTATTTAGAACTAGAAGCGGCTACCCTGCGTTGCCTGGGTAGAGGTGGGGAAACACTGGTGTATTGATTTGTTTACTTTTGAGATTTACAAATGCTGGATATCTTTGAGTAGAATTTCAATGCTATTTCTATGAATATTTTAATTTTTTAATAGCTTCGAATATAAATCAAATTTTCATAATTTTTGCACAAAAAGCAAGAACCAGTGATATTTAATGTGTATATACGGAGGAGGGGACCATAATGATGAGACACATTTTAAGTGCTATTTTCTCAGATTACAAAAGCGACACAGAGTACTAAGTATATTTATTTTCCACTACGAACTTTTGAGTTACTACTACTACTACTACTACTACTACTACTACTACTACTACAACAAAATTTCTTCCTTTTCTTCCCTTTTAATAACTCATTTTTCTTACTTCGATTAATATTCCCCCCTCTTCTCTTTAATGCTCTCTCTCTCTCTCTCTCTCCATGGTCTTCCATCGTATTTTATTCCTCCTACTCTTCCTCCTACTCTATGACATCTCTTCAAGAATTCTCCACATCCTCTTGTTGCTGCTCTTCTTCTTCTTCTTCTTCTTCTTCTTCTTCTTCTTCTTCTTCTTCTCTGTGGTTATTTCCTACCCTCCCCCTTCTCCCCCTCATTTCCTTAAATCTTCTTTTCACCTCCCTTGAAAAATAATTATTCTTTTAAAGCTAATTTGACACTTATTAATTGCAAAAGAAGGGAAGTGGGTGTGTGTGTGTGGGGGGGGAGAATAAATCGAAATTCAAATAAAAATAAATAAATAATAATCATTATGCAATATGGTGAAGGATGAAAAATGCCGGCGTGCAAATCTAAACAGAGACAAATTTTAAATTCACATCAAGTCGGAGAAATTGCATCTCTTGAAACATCATTCATATTGAAAAAAAAAAAAAAATTAAATGACTTTTTTGAAAAAAGAAAAAAAAAAAAAAAAAAAAAAAAAAAAAAAAAAGATAAAAACAAGCTAATACAAAACAACTAACAAAAAAAAAAAATAGACAACCAAAAATCAAAATTTGAATTAACTTTTGCAAAATAGCAAAAGAATCAATAAAAAAAATAAAATAAAATAAAAGATAAAAAATAAAAAAAAACAAACAAATAAACAAAGCAACAAACAGACATAAAAAATCACCAAAATTCAACATATGAATTAATCTTTGAAAAAAGCCCCCCCCTAAAAAACAGGCAAAAAAAACCCCCACAAAAAAAGCAACAAACAAAAAAAAAACTCCACCAAAAATCAACATTTGAATTAATTTTGCCCCCCCCCCCCACAAAAAAAAAAAGATTAAAAAATAATTCCTAAAAATTCAAAGTAATACTTGAGGGTAGAAATATGAATTTAAAAACAATTTTGAAATAAAATGCAAATATAATTTTTCAATGCCAATTTGAAAAATGAAGACGGTTATAAATGAACTTAATGATAAAACAAATATAAAAATAAAACGAGAAATTAGAATTAAAAAAAAAAAAAAGAAGCGAAAATCTTTTCCAGATTAATAACAACAACAAAAAATGAAATGTTTCTTTTGTTTTATTTAATTTATTTAACAATTTTTGCATGTTTTTTTTTTATTTGATGAAAACCAAAATCGGAGAAAAGATAGAAAGATTAATATTTCGCGCCAAAAGATTTGTCAAGAAATTCTGTTAATAACCAGGAAAGTTTACAGTTTATTTATTTTATTGTTTATTATGTTGATTATAAATAAACATATCGACTCCCAGTAGTTTTTATTGAAAAACTAAAAGCGGCTACCCAGCATCGCCTGAGTAAAGAGGGAGAGAAAACTTGATGCATTTGTTTACTTTTGAGATTTACAAATGCTGGGCATTTTTATGTCGAATTTCAATGCTATTTCTATGTATATTTTGACTTTTTAAATATCTTCATAATTTTTTGCACAAAAAACAAGAACTGGTGATATTCGATATGTATATATATTTACTTTGTCATTGATTATTCTATTTTCATAATTTCATCTGGACATACATACATACATACATACCAACTGCCCTTTATATATGTATAGATAAACTTCTAAAAATGACGACATTATTTGTATTACTGTGGTTGGTTGGTTGGTTGGTTGGATTTTATGCTTGTTTGTCGTGGTCATCGTCATAGGAAATGAACACATCGAACGGAATCCTGGACGAGGCTATTTGCATTTCATATAGTGCTAATTTGGAAAAGACATGAATCCAATATTTCTCCCTTCAGCTATGGCTAAATTGTAGAACAGACTGGGTTCTTTAACCTTGGTACGGCAACCAGTCTAGAAGATGGAACTCTAAATTCTTAGAAATTGACCTTGTGTTGCATCCTGCTCGTGGCAGACGGCCTGGTAAATACATTAACCAAAGATACAAGGATATTATCATGAGTATCTTGCGTGATGTAATTATTATTAAGTTTGATTAGCAAACCATTCCTAGGTAAGTTCGAGTCTCACTGTTGTTATATACACCTTATAACGCATCGGGTATATAAACGGGTAGAAAGATACAGAGTATGAGTAGAGATGAGATGAAAGCTCTTATTTGTTACCCCTATTTTTCCTCTGCTTCTAACTCGTCGGCCGCCATATTCTTTTCAGGGCTGACTTCTTGGACTGATCCATTGGGTTGCTTTTACTTCTTATTGGTTCTTTCTTCGGGCTGTGTGTCTGTGCATTATGTTACTTAATCAACAAAGCAAGACGTTGTTTTTCTTATAAGTCTTTTATTTCAACAACCCAAGCCCATATTCCACAGAAGATCGAGAGCAACTCTCAGAGCGAGCGACTTTCTAGTCCACTCGTTCTGAATCTCTGGTCGCATCTGACTAATCTAATTCTCACGCGTCTAATGGTGCCTTCCGGAGGGAACAAGTCGGGTCCATCATCAATCACTTCATGACCCTAGGTTGGAAATTCCCCACTTAACTCCCTCCGATTTTAAACCTAAAGACTCTTATTCAAAAATATTCTTACTACAGGTACGTACACAATTCATAAGCTGCCTATGAATTATGTAACAATTGGGTGCTTCATACATCCAACCTTATGCCAAAGCTTAATAAATAAATACCAAACTTTTATTTATATGCATTCACTCGTAAAGAATTGTAATAATAACTACAATTTCAATGTTCCATTTTGTTAAATTGCGCTTTTTAGTTTGGTTTAGGTTTCTTTGTTTAATGGCATATCAACCACCATGGGTTATTTAACGCCAAAGAACAGTAGTAGCATTATTTAATCCTGGGGGAAAAAGGGGTTTCACATCTTTCCCAAGGGTATTAGTCCGAAAGTGAACGTAATTGGTGTTGGGACTCGCTAAAAGAAAAAGTTAATCCCGGCTGGTTCGGGCCTTAGGCTATCATCAAAATATATTCATTTCATAATAGATTATCAAGACTGAAAGACTTGTGAATGCCAGAGGATTGGCTTCACTTGTGAACGTAACATACTATTATCTGGTTGGTGAATGTAACTCAACAATTTCACCATTCGAAGAGAGAGAGAGAGAGAGAGAGAGAGAGAGAGACTTAAGTATGGGTGTGTATGTATGTTCCCCAATTGACGGTGGACACTGATGCATGCACCTTACTGTCGTTGACCCACGGTACTGGCAACATGGAAAATCGACCAGGCGCCAAATACTAGGGGACGCCTGGCATAGGTGAGACATCGGGAAAGTAATGTGCGTCGATTCGTAAGCATTAGATTTGATTTCAAAGTTCTATCATATAAACGTATGTCATGGTATGATTATAACGAAGATCGTGATAAAGTAATTATTTTTCAGTGACGTAATTGTAGATGATTTTTGTTATATTCATCTAATGAAGACATGAAAATCTATCTATCCATCTATCTGTCTATATTCAAATCTATCAATATTCGATTCTATCTATCTATCTATCTATCTATCTATCTATCTATCTTCGAATCTATCTATCTATCTATCTTCGAATCTATCTATCTATCTATCTATCTATCTTCGAATCTATCTATCTATCTATCTATATTCGAATCTATCTATCTATATTCGAATCTATCTATCTATCTATATATATATATATATATATATATATATATATATATATATATATCTATATTCGAATCTATCTATCTATCTATATCTATCTATATTCGAATCTATCTATCTATCTATCTCTATCTATCTATCTATCTATTATCTATCTATCTATATTCGAATCTATCTATCTATCTATCTATATTCGAATATCTATCTATCTATCTATCGAATCTATCTATCTATCTATCTATCTATCTCGAATCTATCTATCTATCTATCTATCTATCTATCTATCTATCTATCAATATTCGATTCTATCTATCTATCTATCTATCTATCTATCTATCTATCTATCTATCTATATGAGACTTAATAAAGTCGAAACAGTCTGTACGGTATTCTACACATCGAGCCATCCTTTGCTGGGATTACACTTGTCAAGTTCATTTTCTATAAGAAAAAGTATCGAATTTTATGCGATACATGCGTTGTAAGTGCCTTCAAGTAAAAATTTAATATATATATATATATAATATATATATATATATAATATATATATTTCGATTCTATCTATTTATCTTCAAATGTATTTATCTATCTATTTATCTTCAAATGTATTTATCTATCTATCTATCTATCTTCAAATTTATCTATCTATCTATCTATCTATCTATCTATAAAATCTATCTATCTATGTTCAAAATTATCTATCTATCTATAAAATCTATCTATATGTCTATGTTCAAAATTATCTATCTATCTATAAAATCTATCTATATGTCTATGTTAAAATATATCTATCTATTTATGATCAAATCTATCTATCTATCTATCTATCTTCAAATCTATCCATCTATCACTCAAATGCAGCCCTCTGGAATTTTTAAATGGATTCCTTGACTTAAATCTAATCTAATGAAGACATGAAAATCTATCTATCCATCTATCTGTCTATATTCAAATCTATCAATATTCGAATCTATCTATCTATATATATTCGATTCTATCTATCTATCTATCTATCTATCTATCTATATTCGAATCTATCTATCTATCTATATTCGAATCTATCTATCTATCTATCGAATCTATCTATCTATCTATATCGAATCTATCTACTATCTATATTCGAATCTACCTATCTATCTATCTATATTCGAATCTATCTATCTATCTATCTATCTATCTATCTATCTATCTATCTATCTATCTATCTATCTATTTATCTATCTATCTATCTATCTATCTATCTATCTATCTATATTCTCTATCTATCTATATTCGAAATCTATCTATCTATCTATCTATATTCGAATCTATCTATCTATATCGAATCTATCTATCTATCTATATATCGAATCTATCTATCTATATTCGATCTATCTATATATATTCGATTCTATCTATCTATCTATCTATCTATCTATCTATCTATCTATATTCGAATCTATCTATCTATCTATCTATCTATATTCGAAATCTATCTATCTATCTATCTATCTATATCGAATCTATCTATCTATCTATCTATCTATCTATATTCGATTCTATCTATCTATCTATCTATATTCGATTCTATCTATCTATCTATCTACCTATCTATATTCGATTCTATCTATCTATCTATCTATCTATCTATCTACCTATCTATACTCGATTCTATCTATCTATTCATCTATCTATCTATCTATCTATCTATCTATCTATCTATATATATATATATATATATATATATATATATATATATATTCGATTCTATCTATCTATTTATCTTCAAATGTATTTATCTATCTATCTATCTTCAAATTTATCTATCTATCTCTATCAATCTATCTATCTATATTCAATTCTATAAAATCTATCTATCTATCCATCTATCTATATGTCTATGTTAAAATCTATCTATCTATTTATGATCAAATCTATCTATCTATCTATCTATCTATCTATCTTCAAATCTATCCATCTATCACTCAGATGCAGCCCTCTGGAATTTTTAAATGGATTCCTTGACTTAAATAAAAAGTTCAAAGTGAATTTGGCAATTAATCTATCTAGCTTACATGACCCCAACTACGTTTGTCTTCCCCTAACTTCTCCTCCCCCTCTCTCTTTCTCTCTGCCTCTCTTCCCCCCTTTCTCTCTTTCTCTCTTCTCCCCTCTCTCTTTCTCTCTGCCTCTCTCCCCACCTCTCTCTTTCAATTAGTTTATACCTTCAGAAACATTCATTCATATTACTATGACCGTGTATACTAATCAAAATTTTCTTTCGGTCCATAAGAAATTTAATCTGCTAATTGTTCATCAAAGCCAGTCTATATCCCCGCCCATGGCGCCAAGTGCTAGGGAGCGCCTATCCTGTGTCTAAAACAGCAGGAGAGTTCAGTGAGTCAATTTGTTATCATTCACTAATATCACACCGAATTGGATTGCATAAAAAAATGAAATCGTCTAACATAAAGCACCTGTTCTTTTGTAGTTATTTAGTGTTTGTTTGTGAAAAAAAATTCGTAAAGATGATAATTATAATACTCTTGTTCCTTAATCTTCCAACCGTTATCATCTTACAACACCCTCTGGTTAAAAATGAGACCGTCCAAATCGTCCAAGATGAAATGCAAAAATGTAAGTCCTGATTATCTGGTGTTGCTTATCTGCCAAAATCTCATTTCTTATGAGTGTCGTCACATCAGCTAAATAATGGACCATTCCAAAAAAAGGATATGTTACACAGAAAAAATATCAGAAAGAAAGAGAGTAGACGAAAGATATAGAGAGGGTGTGAGTGCGCGGAAGCGATAACGATAATCCGTTTCAAAGAAACATAATGAAAAGATGTAAAGAAAAACAATTTGTGAAAGAGAGTTAAATCAAGATTAATATACTTTTTACATATTAAACTATTTAGCAATAGCTCTTAAATAAACGTATCAAACATTGTAATAATTAAATTATCATACTGTAGTAGACCCACAGATCCTGCTAGTAATAATCATTTTCTGACATCCCACCAAAGTTCAATTTACGTGGTGAGACACGCACAAACCGAAGCTCGTGCGGTGGCGAGTGTTAAAATTGCGTGTATCCGCTCGGCATTCCTCTTTTGAGGCGCTTCAGGCACTGGGCAATAAACCCAGCCCTGCCCCTTTAAATCGATGAGGCAGGTGTTACTTGCGGGGAGCCCCCACCCCCCGGAATCACACTGATATTATATATCTTACCGGTCTAATGGCCGAAGCCACTGGACACAGGTTCCGAAGAATATGGTAAATACGAGGATGAGTCAAAAAACAGTAACTCACCAGATTTAGCGCCTTCAGACAATCATCTCTTCGGTCCCATGAAAGAGGGTTTGAGAGGCAAACATTATTCCAGTGAGGAGGAAGCGAAATGCGTTTAAAATCTAACAATGTATTTTATATCTTATTATAATGGAGATTGTGTGTTTTTCTGTCTGTAACCGAAACTATATTACTACTCAACTCACAATTGCCTGTAGTTATTTATGTCACATTCTCAATGATTTTATTTTTATTTAAACTTCAATTATTAATAAAATTGTTTATATTATTAATACTGTTGACCATACCTACATGATATTTTCCACGTACCCCACTTGTACGGGTCAGGCACAAGGCCCTATTTATGTGGGACCACCCACAAGCCGAGACTCATGGGGTGGCGGGTGAAAAATTGCGTCAATCCCGTCGGCATTCCCCCTCAAGGGGGGTGCCTCAGGTGCTGGACAATAAACCCAGCCCTGCCCCTTTAAAACAAGGGGGCAGGTGTTGCCTGGGGGGATGGCCCCCCGGGATCGACGCCGTTAATTATATCAATGGTCCATAGGCCGAAGCCACTGTTGACCATATCTACATATCAATAACATGCAATTGTATTTATATATACAACAAAATAGTGGTTTGCAGTGTGAATGGGAAGGCTAATTTGCATATTGATATTAAAAAATTGATTTTAATAAATATATGCTTAGTATTATTGATTTCTAATTGTTTGGTTTTATCTTAATGAACATAAGCAAAAATCTCGGGGATAAATCTTAAAAGAAATCCATTAACAAGAAGAAATAACTGTAATTTTATTCTTTATTTCCTATTTTAACTAAACAGTTAAATTAGGAAAATTTAGTAATGAAAGATAGGAGCTGTTCTATTTTTCGATTATACTCCCCCTCTGTTTCAAATCTTTTTATCTGCATTCTTATTTAATTTCATTAGTCTTTCTAATTTAATATATTTTATTGCATTGAAACTTTAATACTAGCACCCGGAGGGTGCATATATTTGCTAGTATCACTAAGAAATATAGATTTATATAGTATTGTTGGTATCAGCCAATCAGCGAGGGAGTCTATCCCCTTTTCTTTAGCGCTAGACCAAGGAGATTGTTTATGCATCTGAGGTGGAGCACCACATCTACCATCAGCTCCTTACTTTACCACACAGATCCCTGTGCTACTCATACGCTGAGTTGGCGAGGGTCGGCATCGAACTAGGAACCTTGTGGTTTCTAGCCGTACGCTCTACCGACTGAGCTAGGTGTGGGTAATTTACATACTGGTCTTAACAAAACCGAGTTTAATAAATAATTAAGTGTTATTGATTTCTAATATTATTGTTTTATTCTCAAAGGTATCAAAAGCAATCCTACGTATAATTCTATATAAAAATCAATCAAAATAATATAAAAATAAGTTTATCTTTGAACATGCGTTCTTATCTAGTTTCGTTAGTCTTTTCAATTCAATACTACGTTTTATGGTTCGATTTAACGCAGTCGGTAGAGCCTCCATCTAGGAATTGCAAGGCTCTGGGTTTAATACCGGCGCTCGCCAACTCAGCTCATGAGTAGCAAGGCTCTGGGTTTGATACCGGCGCTCGCCAACTTAGCTCATGAGTAGCAAGGCTCTGGGCTTGATACCGGCGCTCGCCAACTCAGCTCATAAATAGCGAGGCTCTAGGTTTGATACCGGCGCTCGCCAACTCAGCTCATGAGTATCACAGCTTTAGTAATCAGATCTGTGCGATAAAGCAGCATCTGAGAGCTGATGGTAGGTGCAATGCTTCACCTCAGCGAAAACACAATCTCCCTTGTCTAGCACTAGCAAAAGAGGATAGATTCAGCTGATACCGACAATAGGCCTCTCCGCTGACTTTTCTTTTTTCATCATATTAAAACTTGAATATTTGCGCCCGACGGAGGACGCATATTTTTGCAAGTAACAATAATGAGATAAATGAAAAGAGTTCGAACACAGCGTCAGAGAGTTGGTTGGTTGGTTTTTACGGCATGTCAACCCTTGGGTTATTTTATACCGAAGATGTTTGTTTTATTCATTCTTGTTGGGTATTCAATTTTTTTTCAAACTCAATTTTTTAAACGTATTTTGTAAACTCATTTTTAATTATTTAACCCATAGATGGAACCCTAACAGATAGTGACATTCCGGGTCAGGGTAGATTTGGGAGAAATGGCAATGAAGGGGTACTCCACAAACTCTAAAGCTTTTAATTGGAACTTTATTAGATGCAGTTTAATGTCATAACCAGGACATTAAGAATCTCAACCACCGCCTCTAGCCCGTATAGGATGAAACGGATTGCAGGTTTGCTATTAGGACAATAGGGTTGGGACACTCATATTCAATTCAAAGCCTCCATGCTTCCTGTAGTCCGCCGACACTATACCTGATGCCACTCTCCACATACATATGCACACACGCGCACACATACATGCATATTACTACTGTAAACTGTTCATGTTCCTGACACTAATACATTATTCTGTGTACTTGACATGAGACTTTGATGAGTTGTGGTGCACCTGAGCACTGTACACAATAAATTTCATTATTATTATTATTATTATCATTATTATTATTATTATTATATAGGTGATAGGGCTTTGTGTGACTGGTCAATTGATTGGAGGAAGTCTCTCCAACCGCTTAAGTAAGGACCAAAGTGGAGTGTTGCATTTCATGAATTGCTCAGTCATCTGGATTCCGTCCTTAAGTATCACGGGTCGCCACCTACAGTCTATAGGTGGCACCATTGGGGCGGAGGTCATACCCCTCTATAGAGGTGGTGTATTCTACAGCCTCAGTCGACAAGACTTGCGCCAGCGAGTCTCATATTCATCATTTGATGATGATAACAAAAACACTATTATAACAAGGAGTATTAGTATTGTAAATGGGGACCATTTATAATACTAACAACCAATTATTATCTTTATGCATATATACGAGGGTAAGCCAAAAAAAAAAAAATTACCAAAAATCAGATAATTATCCGATTTTAATGAATTAAAATTAAGTGACCTGAAAAAATTGAGAAAGTTTTGAAATAAAATAAATAATGCATTATTATAGGGAGTGGCAAAAAAAAAAATCGGATACTACGAGTTTTAAAAGCGAATTAAGAATAATTAAATCTATTATTTAAGGTTAAACTTTGTCTAAATCGATAAGTAGTAACAAAATAAGCATCATTAAAAAAGAAAAATATCATTACATATGCAGTTTATTTTTAAAAGATTTAAAAGTATTTGTTTTTGATCAATTTTGTTCGCCGACGCCATTTTGGCTGTTTTTCAATGGTTTTAGGCGCTTGTTTACAATTTTAACGTAACATTTGGGATGAAAAAAATGTTTACCAAAAATCAGGTAATTATCCGATTTTAATGAATTTTATAATGCATCAGATATTTTGTTTCAAAACTTTAATTTAGTATTTTTGCTATGAAAAATTAATATATAAAATTCATTTAAAATATGAAAAGCCTGATGTTAAGTTTAAAATGTTATATTTTTAGATTCTAAAAATAAATATCTATTTGATGCAAACCTTATTTTATTACAGCAAAGTATACTTCTTGAAGAAAATTTCGATTGAAAATGTCCTCCCCTCCGCATTTTAAGCAGAAAAAATATCGATGCATAATTTTTTCTTTTATAAGATAATAGCCAATTAAATAATTATCGAAATAAGTAAAAAAGAAATCCCCCCAAAATTAATTATTTATCATTTTTTTTACATTTTATTTTTCGATTTTCGGTACTTATTTTCTCATAGAAAAGCTACCGTAGTTTTTTTTTCTGTTCATAACTTCTGTGTTTTATCTCTTTATTTATACTGTAATTAGAAAACTATAAGACCAACTCGAAAAAATGTTATGCCCCCAACATAAGGGTAAAAATTAAGTGACCTGAAAAAATTGAGAAATTTTTTAAATAAATTAAATAATGCATTATAAAGATCATTCTTTGATAAATAAACACGGGAAATTTCCTTAAAATCCGATAATTCCCTGATTTTTGGTAAATTATTTTCTGTAGGGGGGCTAAATTCATTTTGTCAAAAACGCATTTTTGGCCCATTTTGGGTATAGCTAATATATATATATATATATATATATATATATATATATATATATATGATTTTTGGATGTTTGTTTATTTTAGAAACGTTGCTGAATAAAGTATATATTACATTTTTACTTGAAGGCACTTACAACGCATGTATCGCATAAAATTCGATACTTTTTCTTATAGAAAATGAACTTGACAAGTGTAATCCCAGCAAAGGATCGCTCGGTGTATAGAATACCGTACAGACTGTTTCGACTTTATAAAGTCTCATCAGCGGCATATACAAACGATTTCCCTCCGACAGAAGTCGAAACAGTCTGTACGGTATTCTACACACCGAGCGATCCTTTGCTGGGATTACACTTGTCAAGTTCATTTTCTATAAGAAAAAGTATCGAATTTTATGCGATACATGCGTTGTAAGTGCCTTCAAGTAAAAAATTTAATATATATATATATATATATATATATATAATGGACTCTCCCGTCAATTATTGACGTATGAGGGTTCATACACACAATGAACTCCCACACAGGGATTTGTTTATAGTGGTGAAGGCTTGTGTCGGACCATCCACACATTTTGGCACAGTCGATAGGAAAGAATTGGTGCATCAAGGGTTGCCACAAACCCAATCAACGACCGACCTCAGGAATTTTGAATTCAGAGTTATCCCTCTACTAGACTGGTTACCTACCCAAGGCTGAAGAGCCCAGTCTGCCCTACTATAGCTGGAGGGAGAATATATGGATTCATACCTTTCCCAAGGGTATTAGCGCTAAGTGAAATGCCAACAGCTTCGTCTATGAATTGAACTCGAATCGACGAGTCCATTTTCCACGACTCTAACCACTATATATATATATATATTATATATATATATATATAAAAGAAAGAAATATTAATATTTAAAGATATTTTCATCATCTTCTTTTTCGTTTTTGTGCGTTTACTCAGATGTAAACCCCCTCCGCACATTTTCAAGTTCTTCGGGTCCAACGTGCCGCCTTAGCAGACCCAGGGCGCCAGACACTCTAGAGTGGCCCCACTATGCACTACGTCGTATATATTTTACCATACAAATATATCCCTACTCCTTTTAAGCAGAGAAACAGTGAGAGTTAGATTAGAAGAGAGAGAGAGAGAGAGAGAGAGAGAGAGAGAGAGAGAGAGAAAGAGAGAGAGAGAGAGAGAGAGAGAGAGAGAGAGAGAGAGAAAGATCCGCCCATGTTCTCAGAGTCGCTTCACTAAATATCATTATTAATCCACTGTAAAGGTTATGTAGCGACTTTTTTTTTTCTTCCCCACCTAACGACGACACGTGGTGTAAGTTTACCGCCATAAGCAAATCTCACATTTCTTCCGCGCCGTCAAAGAGTTCCTCTCACTAATGCTCACAATCTCTTCAGTTGTTTGCCCGTTTTTTTTCTTTTAATATAATCTCATAGTCTGTTTTTTTTTTCTAAAGGTTTAGACTCATCAATGATCATTTTTAAATATTATCCTTGTGAAACACACTGGTGTGAAGCTGATTACGATTGAGTAGTAATTACATAAAAACAAAGAAAACGAAAAGAAAAAAGAAGCTACTGAGATTTAGGGAGAGGAGGGACCTTCTTTTTTTTATACAATTGATCAGAGAGAGAGAGGAGAGAGAGAGAGAGAGAGAGAGAGAGAGAGAGAGAGAGAGAGCAGAGAGACAAGAGAGAGAGAGAGAGAGAGAGGAGAGAGAGAGGTTTGAAAATCTTGATACTGTAGTGAACGAATCATCTTCCCTGTATTGTAGTGATCAGACTGTCTGTTCGTGTTCGCCTACTTGACTGTTTAGCTCAAGTATCAGATTTGCATATTTCTGTTTTTTTTTTTACACATACGCCCCAATTTGACGGGTGGAGAAGGAGTAAAAGATAAAACAAACAACAACAGACAAAAAAAAAAGAAAAGAAAGAAAGAAAAATAGACGTTCATCCAGAACTAGACGAGATCATATTTAAAAAAAAAAAAACCCCAAAAAACCAAAAAAAAAACAACCAAAAAAAACCCCACCAAGATTCCCCCCTCGTTTTCTTCCCATTTTTTAAATTTGATTTCTGTGTGGCACACCTAGAAACGAAAAGACATGTCACCCATCCAGTTAACAACAACCTGGGAGATCACCATCAATACCATCGAACTACCTGCCGAATTATAAAGACAGTTCCCTCTACAAGAATTGATAATTATGTTAATAATCAAGAAGTGTGTAGCAATTTGGAGAGAAATACGTGAAAATATGCGCCAGGTATAACATGCAGATAGAAAAAAAAGATGATGTCGGAATTCAAATAAGACTTTCTATTACCTGGCTTCAAGCAAAAACCCAACTCGGAAAATTTTGAGTCACTGTAGAAATAATAATAATTATAATATTAATAATAATAACAAGAAGAATAAGAATACAAAGAAGAACATTTATAATATTGTCGTTCAGCTTTTTCGACACAGCCGTGACGACGGCGACGACGATCTGCTGTATTACCGTTGCATCTCTCTCT
>CM042158.1:5553022-5558022 GCA_023376005.1 Doryteuthis pealeii | reverse complement strand
TTAAATAATCATTATTTAATCTTAATTAGCATCCTATTAAGAATATCTCTATTAAGGTCTACCTTAAATATATTTTCCTCAAAACAGCCTAAGTTATTAATGATTTAAGCTTCTGCAATGTGTGTTATATATCAAGAAATAAATGTTTACATAGTATATGGTGTCAATAATTTGATAGACCGGTTTTAATAAAACCGTGTTTAATAAATAATTACTCGGTGTTATTGATTTCTAATATTATTGTCTTATTTTCAAACGTATTAAAACAATTCATAAAACAATTCATTTATAATTTTATATTTAAATCAATCAGAATAAAGTAAAAATAAGTGTAATCTTTTTGTGTTCGTATTTAATTTCATTGGTCAGAATATATCTAATTATATTAAAACGTAACTACTTATACCTAAAGGGCACGTTTTTTGCTCGTATATTCTAATGTTTTTATCGCTTAAATACATTTTATCTCTTCTAAATTTATATATGCATTATATATATATATATATATATATATATATATATATATATATATATATATATGTGTGTGTGTGTGGTGTGTGTGTGTGGAGAAAAGTAGACAAACACGGATGTTATGTAAACTTTTCACCACATATTGTCGGATTAACCTCCTCATATTTCTCCCATATGTATATATATATATATATATATATATATATATATATATATATATGCACTAGCAAATATATACACCCCCAGAGTGCCAGGATTTAAGTTTTAATGTAAAAAAATATTATACTAAATTAGAAACTAAATAACAATGCAAATAAAATGAAACAAAACACCCCCCCCCCCAAAAAAAAAATATAAACAATTGAAACTTGCTCTTCCATCAATCCCGTCTTTCATTGCTGAATTTTCCTAATTTAATTATTTAGTTAAAATAGGAAATAAAGTATAAACTTACAGTTATTTCTTCTTGTTAATCGATTTCTTTTAAGATTTGTCTCCGGCATTTTTGCTCATATTCATTAAGATAAAACCAAACAATTACAAATTAATAATACTAAACACATATTTATTATAATCAAATTTTTGATATCAATACGCCTTCCCATTCACACTGTAAAGTGCTATTTTGTTGTATATACAAATACAATTATATGTTGTTAGTATGTAGATATGGTCAACAGTATTAATAATGTAAAGCAATTTTATTAATAATTGAGGTTTAGATAAAATCAAATCATGGACGTAAATAAGTAAGGGAATTGTGACTGGGGTAGTAATATAGTTTCGGTTATAGACAGACAAACACATAATCTATATTATAATAAGATTATAGAGTTTGACAAACTTTGAAATGGTAATTATTTTTCTCTCAGAATATTTTACGTTGTATATTTACTTCCACCCAAAAAACAAAAAACAAAAAAATGACATTTATATTCTCACGTGATTCTACAGTCTTAAAAAACGGCAATAATGCTGTCGAGCGATATTTTAGTTCATTGCAGAGTGCACAGATACTACAGGGGTCGGTGCTAGGGTCTCATGCACCCCCAAAAACTGTGATACTCCTCCCCTCCCCAAATAAATGAATTGCGGTCCTGTTCGACTATTTGTAAATTTTCATAAAACACTATTTACAGGAGACGTATGAAACTCGCTCTTTCGCGACCCCGAACCTCCACCTAAGTACTTGAGGGTTTGCAAAAGTACTGAACCAGGTATACAAAATAACATAAAATATAGAATATATTCGTATATATATAATATATATATATATATATTTGGAGGATATGTGCTTAATTGAAGTCATACCTAATATCCTCCAAAAAATTGTCGGCTAAAAAGCCATATAAAAAATAAACACATCGTTTGTTTACTTACTTTCATATATATATATATATATATATATATATATATATATATATATATATATATATAACCACGATACCTATGGTATTTAAGGCCTTTTTATTCACACACACACGCACACACACACACACACACACACACACACACACACACACACACACACACACATATATATATATATATATATAATATATATATATATATATATATACGGACAGAGAATGTGGTAAGAATCGGAAACACGTGTCTCTAATGTAAAAAAAAAGAAGAATTTAAAAAAAATCTATTTTGCAGACCTTTTTTTATTAGAATAATTAATTCTCTCCCGTTGGACCAATAACAACACTTACCTGCATATATACCCCCCCCCATATATATATATATATATATATATATATATATATATACCCCATATATATATATATATATATATATATATATATATATACATACGCACGCGCGCCACACACACACACATATATATGTACATATATATATATATATATATATATATATATATATATAATATATATATATATATATGAAATAGGAATATTTGGGCATCAATTTTTAATTCAAACAAATTTGGTTAAAAATAATGAAATACTTATTTTGGATTTAAAAAACATCTTTAAATTCTTTAATATTATTAACATTAGAAAAATTGAAAGAAAATGAAAACGAACACTAAAACTATGCGAATATATATATATATATATATATATATATATATATATATATATAGGTGGAATTAAGTAGTTTGAATACTACGTAACGATATATATGATCTACTGATATTTGCTTCAAAGCACCCGGGCATTATATAAAAAATGAGATCATATATGTTTTCATATAGATGAAAATAGAGTAAAAATGCGGATAAAACAACACAACAACTAAATTGAAATGATATTTCGCCTCGGTCTTTTACGAAGATTTTTCGAAGACCGAGGCGAAATATCATTTGAATTTAGTTGTTGTGTTGTTTTATCCGCATTTTCCATCTATTTTCAACCACATTTTGTTGGATTTACCCAATACTCAACTCCTCATATGTGTTTATGTCTGACTTGTTTTTAGATGAGACTTGATAATTTGAATTGGGATTTTTCGAACTGTTTCTCCTGATCTTTATTGTTATATATGTTCTTGTTGGCTCATAATAGTTTTCTTTAGATTATATAATTATAATTGTAATTTTTTTCCTTTAATAACATAAATCCACATAAATATTCACATTTATATAAAATTATATTCTCATATTTGAAATATCTATCAATCTTATTCTCATTCTATCTATCTATCTATCTATCTATCTCATTCTGATTCTATCTATCTCTATCTATCTATCTATCTATCTATCTCTATTCTGATTCTATCTATCTATCTATCTATCTATCTATCTATCTATCTATCTCATTCTGATTCTATCTATCTATCTATCTATCTATCTATCTATCTATCTATCTATCTCATTCTGATTCTATCTATCTATCTATCTATCTATGATTCTCTATCTATCTATCTATCTATTCTATCTATCTATCTATCTATCTCATTCTGATTCTATCTATCTATCTATCTATTCTGATTCTATCTATCTATCTATCTATTCTGATTTATATCTATCTATCTATCTTATTCTGATTCTATCTATCTATCTATCTATCTATCTATTCTATCTATCTATCTATCTATCTATCTTATTCTGATTCTATCTATCTATCTATCTATCTATCTATCTATCTATCTATCTATTCTATCTATCTATATCTATCTATCTATCTATCTATCTATCTATTCTATCTTATTCTGATTCTATCTATCTATCTATCTATCTATCTTATCTATCTATCTATCTTATCTATTCTATCTATCTATCTATCTATCTATTCTATCTATCTATCTATCTATCTATTATCTATTCTATCTTCTATCTATTCTATCTATCTATCTATCTATCTATCTATCTATCTATCTATCTATCTATCTATCTATCTATCTATCTCTGATCTTCTATCTATATATCTATCTATCTATCTATCTATCTATCTATCTATCTCTATCTATCTATCTATCTATCTCATTCTGATTCTATCTATCTATCTAATCTATTCTATTCTATCTCTATCTATCATCATCTAATTCTATCTATCTATCTTCATTCTGATTTTATCTATCTATCTCATTCTGATTCTATCTATCTATCTCATTCCGATTCTTTCTTTCTTTCTCATTCTGTTCTTATCTATCTATAGGGAATTTAATTCAATTAATGAATACATCTACTATATTTTATAGGAATGCAAATATCTATTCTATTTATAGGAATATTTATAGCAATTTAGATATCTTGACAAATAGAATTTTATATCAACATTTCCGACACATAAAATATTTGAGGAAACTGTCTATTCTTATGAAGAGGATTGTATAGGAATGTTATATTTACAAAACACACACACACACACACACACACACACACACGCGATCGCGGGCAGGGCGCTCACACACATGCACTCATACAGACACACATTAGTTTTGATATTTAATAGACATTTAAAGTCCACAGCCTCTTGTTCTTCGTTTCTGTATGAATTTGTAAATTCAAATGTAAAATATTTGTGCACTTTGTATTTTAAATATCACATTGTGCACAGAATAATATACATCTGGACCGGACTTTCAACAACTGATGCTCTAAAATAACTGATAATTTTTTTTTATATTAATGTTAATTACAAACACACACATACACACGCGCGCGCACACACAACACACAAACATATATATATATATATATATATATATATATATATATATATATATATATATATTATATATATACAAACAGACAGACAGACTGACATATAGATAGATAAAGAGATAGATAGATAATGTTTTGATGAATTAGTAAAAATGAGGGTGTACGGTCCAAATTGTTTTTAATCAATTTAATATATATATATATATATATATAATATATATATATTGTGTGTGTGTGTGTGTGTGTGTGTATATATATATATATAGAAGAGAAGAGAGAGAGACAGACAGACAGCAGACAAGTATAATAGATAGAGGTATATATATATATAATATATATATATATATATATATATATATATGATATTTTGATGAAATTAATATAAAAATGAGGT
>CM042158.1:5523022-5540522 GCA_023376005.1 Doryteuthis pealeii | reverse complement strand
TCCTTTTGCATTTTTATTTCACATCCCATGCTTCACACAGAACCCCACCCCCCAAATATATATATATATTATAATATATATATATATATATATAATATATATATATAGGGGTGCAGCATAAATAACGCCCTTTATTTAATTTGCTTTGATTAATTTAATTAATTTAAATTAATTAATTTAATTAAACAAAGGGCGTTATTTATGTCGCATCCCATATATATATATATATATATATATATATATATATATATATATATATATATAATATGCATGTTGAATTAAACAAAAGACACATCTCCTAGTTAACAATTTTATTTGTGATCTTTTCAAGTTTTTAACTGGAACACATCACCCCTGATGATGGCACTTCGACGTGCCGAAAGTACTCGGGACCTGAACTTTGGTGGACTAATCCAAGAATTCCACCCAAATATTAAAAAGTTGGCCAGAAAACTTGAAAAAATCACAAATAAAATTGTTAAACAGGAGATGTGTCTTTTGTTTAATTCAACATGCATAAATGAAAAAATGCTGCCCAAATACACACACACACATACACACACACACACACACACACACACACACACACACACACACACACATATATATATATATATATATATATATATATATATATATATATATATAAGAGAGTTTTATAATTTGATTGAAGCATTGTGTATTTTAATGGTTAGGAGGTTGATTTAGAAGGCTATCACAATGCAGGTGTAAAGAAAAAAATAATAATAATACGGTAACAATGATGTTGTGTGTTAACCTGTATTTAATTCTTGAATGTTCGAGATAATATCTCTTTTTCAAAAGATCACTGAAACTGAAGCAGTCCAGTTATGACATTTTTTTTTAAAAATGAATTAGACTGCTTCAGTTCCAGTGATCTTTGAAAAAGAGTATTATCTCGAAAATTCAAGAATTAAATACAGGTTAACACACAACATCATTGTTACCGTATTATTATTTTTTCTTTACACCTGCATTGTGATAGCCTTCTAAATCAACCTCCTAACCAATATGTATATATATATATATATATATATATATATATATATATATCTTATTATAAATGGAGATTGTGTGTTTTTCTGTCTGTAACCGAAACTAAATCATTACTCAAGTCACAATTCCCTTAGTTATTGATGTCACATTCACCATGAATTTATCCTTATTTAACCTCAATTATTAATAAAAATTGTTTTACATTATTAATACTGTTACCATATCTACATATTAATAACATGCAATTGTATTTATATATACAACAAAATAGCGGTTTACAGTGTGAACGGGAAGGCTAATTTGCATATTGATATTAAAAATGTAATTTTAATAAATATATGCTTAGTATTATTGATTTCTAACTGTTTGGCTTTATTTTAATGAATATAAGCAAAAATCTCTTCAATGAATCTTAAATGAAATCCATTAACAAGAAAAGATAACTGTACTTTTATTCTTTACTTCCTATTTTAACTAAATACTTGGATTAGAAAAAATAACAATGAAAGACGAGAGTGATGGAAGAGTAAATTTCAGTTGTTCTATTTTTCAATTATATCCCCCTCTGTTTCAAATCTTTTTATCTGCATTCTAAATAGAATAGCGTTTCTAATTTTAATACGATATTTCATTACATTAAAACTTAAATACTTGCACCCGGAGGGTGGCATATATTTGCTAGTAATATATATATATATATATATATATATATATATATATATATATATATAATCTATTCACACTGAGAACTAGAAAAATGATCAGTGTTTATAAAGTATCCTTTACAATTGTTTTCATACTAATTTTAAAATCATATCAATTCAATACACTTTATAAACCCCATAAGTTGAAACAGATATTTGTTAACACAATATTTAATATTGTTTTTCGATTTCTATACTCCATACTGCCGCATTTATTCCATTTCTTATCTACTTTTCAAACTAAAAAATGTAGTAAAGTTTATTCTTATAGTTAATACTATTGAGAAAAATAAACTCAAACATGTTCTTCGGAACCTAACATATATATCTATATATTTATGGGAACCTTTCGTGGTGTAATGATTAGCAAGTTTGATTCGAAAACCATTGTTAGTGAGTTCGATTCTCATTAGGCGCCCCATACTTTTGGCCTTGTGCCACATCTAAGCTAAGATTATTAAATAACTTTCTCTATATATATATTTCTTTTGATGAATTTATTTTAATTCAATTTTGTTTTTTATTTTTCATATACCTAATTTAATTTCTATGCTGGGACAACACGAGTGCTCCCCTAACCAGAAGTACTCCGGGTCCCTCAAGATCTCAATCCGGTTCTTTATACACACCTCCCTAAATCTATGATACGGGGTCCCATCCTACTACGTGTACATTTTCATAAAGTAGTATTCGTAGATAACATATGAAACCCGCCCTTCCGGGACACTCAAGCAGGCTTGGCCCACCCTCCGATCGGGAATTTCAGGGGTAGTAAACGCCGACCCTGGTTGTGTTAAATCCGAGCCATGAATAATATTAAAATATAACTCCTTGCCTACCAAATTTCCCACACAGAAGTAACACCTTTTCTTGGTAGTTTTTTTTTACCTGTATGATGGGATATTTCAAATTTCACGATCTATTCAGTTCAGAACTCATTCTATTCAAATAAAGTATTATTACTATTGTAAATCCTTCTACTTAATTATAATTAACAAACCATCAGTTTTTGTGTTTTGCTTGTGAGCCTTAGTTTGCGATGTTAGAAGGCTCAACTCAGCAACCAAAATGCAATAAAAAATGTAAAACGAAACGTAACGCGGTGTTAGCGTTCCCATTCAAATAGTTGATGATGTAACAATCCCAGAGATCGTTGATTTTGGAAAAAATCACAAAAAGTGTTAAAAAAGGAAAATAAAAATAAAAATAAAGCTAGAAAGTCCGACAGATGTTAAATATTTTAAAAATGAATATTTTATTTTGTGTTGTCAGGTAAAATAGTTCGTGTAAAGTAGAAAAAGTTCGAAAAATATTGTTGTGTATAAGGAAAAGTTCATATATAGTGTTATATATATATATATATATATATATATATATATATATATATATATATATATATATAGAGAGAGAGAGAGAGGAGAGAGTGGGGGAGAGGTTCTTTATATAAACTTCTCCACATCTCCTATCAGTCTGTTCATATACATATGTCTGTCTGTTCTTTATATGAATTTATTCATATCTATCTAGCTATCTATCTATCAAGCTATCTTTCTATCTATCTATCTTTCTATCTATATGTTCCTTATATAAATCTATTCATATCTATCTATCCATCTATCCCTTAAATCTATCAATCTAGCTATATATCCTATGTAAATCTATTCCTATCTCTCTCTCTCTCTCTCTCTCTCTATATATATATATATATATATATATATACATATTCCTTATATAAATCTATCTATCTATCTATCCCTTATATAAATCTATCTATTTATCTCCTTTATATAAATCTATCTATCTATCTAGCCGACTCCATCATACAAAATTGATGAATCTTAAAAAGTTAAATGTTTTCCTCTCATTTCAGCCCAATAAATGCAAATCTCTCGTAACCATTTTCTCTCTCTCTCTCTCTCTCTCTCTCTCTCTCTCTCTCTCTCTCTCTCTCTCTCTCTCTCTCCAACAGAAGCAATTAATTGATTTTCGTAATTACCTAATTCCTGTGTGGTCTGTTCATGCAACAATGACCGCCATGTTGGTTGGCAATTGACAAAAATTAGAAACACTCAACATCAACAAATTGTCTATTGAATTTCTTTTTCTGCACTCAGTTCAGTTTTAGTTCTTTTAAATGAATTCATTTTGTTTTTCTTTTCTTTTTATCAGAGAAACTAATTCAATAGCAATTTGGTATGCATATATATATATTCATTTATTTATTCATTTATTTATTTATTCTTATATATATTTATTAATTCATTCTTATATTTATCTAATTATTTGTTTGTTTATTCTTTATATATATATATTCATTTATGAATTAATTTATTCTTTTCTTATATATATATATATGTGTGTGTGTGTGTGTATTTATCCTTATACATATCTATTTATTTATTCTTATATAAATATATATATATATATATATATATATATATATAGATAGATAGATAAATAATACATATAGCTGTATACATGTATATATTTATTCTTATACATATAAATGTATATATATATATATTCTTATATACATGTATATATTTATTCTGATGTATATATACATTTTCTTATATGTATATATATATTCTTATAAATATATTCTTATATATGTATATATATTTATTCTTATATATATATGTTTATATATATATATATATATATATATATATATATATATATATATATATATATATATATATATATATTTTTAAATAAGAATATATATAAGAATATATATATTATATATATATTTATTCTTATATATATGTATATATATATGCATGTATATATTCATATATATATATATGTGTGTGTGTGTGTGTGTGTGTGTGTGTGTTGTGAATTTTTAAAGCTTTTATTTTAGCACGTTTTATAAGGAATTCAGAATATTTGAAGTTATTTGAAAGATTTTTCTAAATAGTCAAATTCTTAAATTAGAAATTTAGTTGTGCAAATCCTAAGAGGTTTTTATTCTACTTTTTATCTTGGTATTTTGATGTGTGTAGAATAATAACAACCAATTAAAATTCAAGGTTCATCATTAAAACACAAATAAAAATGACCGTATGACAGCAAAAGAAAAGTAAAGTGAAATAATCATAGGTTTTTTTTTTTTTAAATCTAAGGACTCTTAGGATTTATACCACCAAATTATAAATGAAGAAATTGACTATATAGAAAAAACCTTTCACACAACTTCAATATCCTGTATTCACACGCGCGCACACACACACACACACACACACACACACACACACATATATATATATATATGTATATATATATATGAGAAGTAAAAAACAAACAATGTGTTTGATATGGCCTTAGTCGACAATTTTTGGGAGAATATGTGCTTAATTGAAGTCATACCTAATTTTGAAAATTAATTAATTGATAATGAATCAAACAATTCGAGAAAAAGTCAATCTCTGTATGTACATTTCGGCCTATTATGCCTCGTCAGCAGAGTTATAGACAGGTATATATATATATATTATATATATATATATATATATATATATATATATATTATACGTTTTTTGTAAACAGTCTTTTTAACGGATATCATTCTTCCCATCTATGTCGCTCTTTGATGAAGACCAACTTATCGATTTGGTCGAAACAGTACTGTCAGCAATCACATAACAAATCATATGTTTTTTCAAAATGTTAAATTTCATACTGTCGGATTAATTTCCATCTATTTTTCATATATATATATATATATATATATATATATATATATATATATATATATATATTTGTGTGTAAATTTACACAAAATTATATGGCTTGGAGTAACTATGACTATCTAATAATACTCATTAGTATTAGAAAGTATAGTAATTATAAATTAGTATTTATATCATGCAACAGTGTATAAACAATGATTATAGAACAAGGGAAAAAACAAAAACAAAATCAAAAGAATCAAATATATATTCAACAAAAACACATATTGCTAGACTGGACATGGAATCAAGTGGCCTTAACCAATATGATTTATTACCTCTCTCTCGCTCTACCCTAAAAATCGCTATATATCGAAATAAATCCTAACACAGACCCTAATTGCATTAGCCTGACGGGGATTTTTAAAGAATCCAAAACACGTGTAGCTCCCACAATAAAAACTAAATGAATAAAAAATAAAAGATTCAAACCATTTTGTAGGCATTATTATTATTATTATTATAAGATACTTGTTTTGGATTAAAATCATAACTATTAGTAGGTTTGGTTTGGTTTATTTTTTAATGGCATATCAACTCCTTATAGGTTATTTAATGCAGATATTTGATTGATTTGTAAATTATTATCCTTAGTAAACAATTCTAGCTTCAAGTAACTATTCTTAATACAAATAATTAGCAAACAGTTGTATTGTTTCATCTAATCAAAAACGAATAATTTTCCACAATATTGAGCATTGTTTACCAATATAGATAAAGCACGTATATTACCTATCTATCTGAATCATTATAAAAACGTTTTTCATGAATTTTTCTAATAGAATATTTAATAAATGTTTTTAAAATTTCCCACATGATTTTTCTTAAATCAGAAAAGTGCTCAAATACTGGTGAGTAGAGCAAGATAAAACCGAAAATGATGTTTTCTCACTTCTTCATGATTATAACTTTCATCATTTTTTGTTTTTTCTTTTTACGGCATATCAACCTCGGTGGGTCATTTAATGCCGACAATGTTTTGAAATAAATTCATTCTTGATGGGTACTCAATTTTTTAAACACATTTTTTAAACTCGTGTTTTTCTATTTGACCCATAGATGGGACCCTAACAGGTACTACCACTCCGGGTCAGAGTGAACCTGGGAGCAATGGTGATGAAGGGGTACTCCACATTCCCCAGACTCCAAGAACTGGAAGATCACCATCAGATAGAGTTTAACGTCATACCCAAACCCTCGGCTTGGAGCAGATGTATGATAAAAAGGTTTTTGGGTTTGCCATAAGGGCAATATGATTGTGACAATTGTATAGGTGCTAGGGCTTGATGCGACCAGCCGATTGATTGGAGGAGGCCTCTCCGACCGCCGTTAGTCTCAGTAAGGGCTAAAGTGGAGTGTTGCATGTCATGGAAAAATGTCTAAATGGGAAGATACGAACATTTTATTTTTAAACAATCAAAACAGATTTTAGATTTAAAGTATTAGGGGCCGGGTTAGCTCAGTCGGTAGAGCGTTCGGCTAGAAACCACAAGGTTCCTAGTTCGATACCGGTCCTCGCCAACTCAGCGTATGAGTAGCACAGGGATCTGTGCGGTAAAGTAAGGAGCTGATGGTAGGTGTGGCGCTCCACCTCAGACACAAAAAACAATCTCCTTGATCTAGCACTAGTAAAAAGGGGATAGACTCCCTCGCTGATTGGCTGATACCGACATTAGGCCGCCCCGACGACTTTACTTTTACTTACAGCCTTTAAAATCTGTAAAAAACAGGATTGAAATCATGTAAATAAAAAAAAGTATTTAGAGATAAAACATTAAATGTTTTATAAAAACATTTAATGTTTTATAAAACATTAAATGTTTATAAAACATTTAATGTTTATAAAATCAATTTTATAATTAAGTTATAATCAGTCTACATTATTTTATTTAATAGGGGTCATTTTATTTAATTTATAAATTATAAATACTTATTAAAAATTAATTTATGATTAATTTTGTAATTCAATGTTTTATTAATCATTTTTGTAAATTATGTAAATAAAAACATTTATAGGATAGAAGCAACACATTTGTCCATAGTTAATGTCAGAATGTATAGACCACACAGTGAGAATCAAACTCACTAATCATGAATTGCTAGTCTTCCTTCTAAACGGTTACACCGCACGATGGTAAAAAATCAGGTAACGACGATAAGAAAAAAATCAATAGGAACTTTAAAAAAGAATTTTGTTTATGGTTTATAAAGAAACAGGTTAAAGAGAAAAAAAAAGGGTTGCTTATATAAATCTTAGGGACTTTTTGTTTGTCTGTCTGTTTGTCTCTTAACCCCTCCCGCCACTCTCTCTCTCTCTCTCTCTCTCTCTCTCTCTCTATATATATATATATATATATATATATATATATATATATATATGTGTGCTTAATTGGAGTCGTACGCCTAATTCATTATTAATTAATTAATTTTCAAAATTAGGTACGACTCCAATTAAGCACATATTCTCCAAAAAATTGTCGGCAAAAAAGCCATTCCAAACATACCTTGTTTACAATATATATATATATGTTTTTTATGTAAAGATTTTTGGAAGAGAAAATACGCGTTTATATATACATACACACACATGTAGATATACATATATACACACACACACACAAACATATATTTACTTTTTTTTACTTTTATATATATATATAAACAAAAACACACACATACACACACATATGTATCTATAGAGAAGCCTGGTAATGAGAAAAGAACTTGCCTTAAAAAAACCTTAGGTATCTTCTATCTGTCTGTCTGTTTGTCTGTCTCTCTTTTACGCTCTCTCTCTCTGTCTCTCTGTACACACACACACACACACACACACACACACACACACACACACATATATATATATATATATATATATATCAAATAAATGAAATTGTCTGTGTTATTTCATCCACTTTTATTCCTCAACTTTTAGTTACATTTTGTCGGATTTTACCCAATCTGTTATTTTCACACCCCACACACAAGCGCGTATTTTGTTTTCCAAAAAATCTTTACATAAAAATCTTTGCACACACACACACACACACACACACACACACATATATATATATATATATATATACATATATATATATATATATATATATATACATACATATATATATATATATATATATATATATATTATATATATACATACATTATATATATATATATATATATATATATATATATATATATATACATACATACATATATATATATATATATATATACATACATTATATATATATATATATATATATATATATATATACATACATATATATATATATATACATATATATATATATATATATATATGATATATATATAGAGAGAGAGAGAGAGAGAGAGAGAGAGAGAGAGAGAGAGAGAGAGGAACAGGCAGATAGACAGACAGATTCTCAGACAGAGTGGCTAAGGTTTATTTAAGCAACAGTTTTGTTCTAGCAGGTTAAAGTCGTAAGTTGGGGCACTTATAAGTCAAGGTACCACCATATATATATATATATATATATATATTATATTATTATGTTGTAAACACGGTTTGTTTTGGAATGGCTTTTTGCCGATAATTTTTGGGAGAATAAGTGCTTAATTGGAGTCGTACCTAATTTTGAAAATTAATTAATTAATAATGAATTAGGCGGGAATACCTATTAAATGTATGGCTAAACAAATCGAGAAAAATCAATCTCTGTATGTACATTTCGGCCTATTAGGCCTAATCAGCAGAGCTATAGATCGGAAGACCGCCCTGTGCGTGATTTGAAACCGGACTGCCAAGCTGACAGGCCGATCCCATAACCTCAACACTAAACGAACTTCTTAGATTTTTATGATTTGTTTAGAGTAGGTTAATATTCCTCTTCTAGTGACTTTTATTACACGACGATATGATAAGTTGTAAACATGGTTTGTTTTGGAATGGCTTTTTGCCGATAATATATAATGAATAAAAGGAAAAACTTTTGAATTTGCTTCATGTTATAATCATGTTCATGTTATGTTTATTTCAACTGCAAAAATGCAGCTTCATTAGACAAAGCAAAAAACAACAACCATGAGGAAGCTGCATTTTTGCAGTTGAAATAAACATAACATGAACATGATTATAACATGAAGCAAATTCAAAGGTTTTTCCTTCATTTATTCATATTCCACATACTGCTGCTAGACACTTCAAGATTTCACTACGGTTAACATGTAACATCACTGTTGATCCCCACCTGTAATGGTCCCCATCGCCAAATATATAGAAGTAAAATCAACGGGGTGGCATAATGTCGGTATCAGCCTGACAACGAAGGAGTCTATCTCATTTTCACTAGCGTGAGACCCAGGAGATTGTTTTGCGTCTGAGGTGGAATGCCACACCTACCACCAACTCCTCACTTTACCGCACAGATCCCTGTGCTACTCATACGCTGAGTTGGCTAGTGCTGGTATATATATATATATATATATATATATATATATATATATATATATATATAAAGCCGATTTCTCACAATGTTTATAATTTGATCCTTCGGAAAAATGCCACTTCCGCTCATTTTGAATTTCAAGTCAGCGTTCCTTGACAGCGGATCTATAATCAACCGTCATCGCAAAAATAAATAAATAAATAAAAATTAAAAAATTAAAAAAATACACACGTGCAATTGCCTGCAATTAATCAATATCTTGATTAACCCGTGGATTTAACCCTGAAGATCCTTATGCTGAAACTCGAGTAGGTTATTACTGTGTGCCATTATTATAATAAATTTGCTCTACTCACGTATTGAGCACTTTATATTTGCTATATCGCTGTCTTATCATTGTGAAACTTGCATCAACTAACCATTGTAACCATTTTCACCGGTAAGTCACCTTTTCCCCAAATACCACACACACACACACACACATATATATATATATATTTGGGAGAATATGTGTTTAAATGAAGTCGAACCTAATTTATGAAAGTTAATTAATTAATAATTAATTAATTAGGCGGATTAATTATTTAACTTTCATAAATTAGGTTCGACTTCATTTAAACACATATTCTCCCAAATATTGTCGGCTGAAAATAGCCATATCACAAACATCGCCTGTTTGTTTACTTCTCATATATATACTGAATATGCTCTGTCCCATATATCGGGCAATCTCTTTGTTGACATTGCAACCTGTAACCTTTAAATATATGATATGTTTGTGGCTGGGGATATAGTTATTGACTAAGCTAAGAAGTATGTGGCACCCAGTGAGAATTGAAATCACTAACAATGGTCTGGAAATCTAGCTTGCTAACCATTACACCACATGAGGTGCCCCAGTTATTTACTAAGCCTAGCTTAGATGTGGCACCAGGCCCGAAGTATGGGGCACCCAGTGAGAATCAAACTCACTAACAATGGTCTGGAAATCTAGCTTGCTAACCATTACACCACATGAGGTGTCCAGTGGCTCGGGATATATGAATATGAAAATTGTGGTTTTTAAAATGTTGACACATCTTTTTCTTTTTTTTTGCATCGTCATTTTCTTTACATTTTTCTTTCTTTTTTAAATAGATTTTTTTCTCCTGAAATTTTTTCTACTTTGGTATTTTTGAAAGATGATTGACAAAATCATTTTCGCCGACGAGAGAAAAAAAAAAGATTTAATTAGACACGCTCTTTCAACTAAAACATTTTTTGTATTTTATATCGTTGTGATAATTTTTCACTTATTATTTCATTTCTTGCGAGTTTTTCTCATCAGTGTAAACTGATGGTTTTCCAGGGGAGTCTTAGTGGTGAAGGGGTTAACTTGCTGAATTGCAAGTTTCAATCACCTAGAATTATTTTCTCAACGATGACTAACCATTTTCTTGATTTATTATCATTTTTTATAATAAAATCATTTTCCCTGCTTTTCTATAATAATAATAATAATAATAATAATAATAATAATAATAATAATAATAATTCGCTGGGACTTCGAGATAAAGACGGATCACCCCATTACAGCAAGGAGACCAGACCTAGTGTTGATTAACAAAAAGAAGAAAAAAGAGAACGTGTCAACTGGTGGACTTTGCGGTACTGGCAGATCACAGGGTGAAGTTGAAAGAAAACGAAAAGATGAACAAATACCTGGACCTTGCCAGAGAATTGAAAAAAACTGTGGAATATGAAGGTCAAAGTGATACCTATTGTAGTTGGTGCACTTGGAACGGTCCAAAAAAAACAAAAAAACAAAAAACAAAAAAAACTTGGAAAAATACTAGAGGACCTGGAAATCAGACCATTGAGACCATTCAGACTACTGCATTGCTTCAATTGGCTAGAATACCCAGAAGAGTCCTGGAGACATGAGGAGACTTGCTGTCACTCAGACTCCAGTGAAATACCACCAGCTAACGCTGATGTAAAAGCTCAAAAAGACTAATAATAATAATAATAATAATAATAATAATCACTATGCACATTTTGGTCTGCAAAATAATGACTTAAGTAATAGAATCTACAAATATTTAAAAAAAAAAGTAAATGTATATTTAACTCAATATTTGTTTTTATTCTCACTAACCATGGTACAGGAGGATTGATATGGATAGACATTAACAATACACATGTTCATGCAGCCATCTTGTAATAATAATAATAATAATAATAATAATAAAAAAATAATAATAATAAAAACTGCGGAATATGAGGGTCGAAGAGATTCCAATTGTATTTGGTGCACTTGGAACAGTCCTAAAAAGCTTGGACAAAAGACTGGAAATCAGAGAAAGAATTGAAACCATCCAGACAACTGCATTGCTGAAATCGGCTGGAATACTCAGAAGAGTCCTGGAGAACTGAAGAGACTTTTTGTCACTCACACTCCAGTGAAATACCATCAGCTAACGCTGGTGTAAAAAATTCACAAGGACTGAAATAATAATAATAATACTGAGGAGACTTGCTATAACTCAGACTCCAGTGAAAGACCATCAGCTAACACTGATGTGAAAACTCAAAAGGAGTTAATAATAATAATAATAATGTCCCTATATTGTATCACTTGTCTTAATTCCTCACCAATGACAATCTCTTTTCCTGATTGCCAATGCAAAAAATCTCAGAGAGTATCAGGAGAGCTAAACATCTCATAGTCCTGTGTGGTTTCAGTGGTTGACTCACTCTAGTATTATAGGAGGGAGTCTCCGTGACGTAGAGGCTAAAGTGCTGTACTACAACATGGTAGTATTCACTTTCGGACGAACATCCTTGGGAAAGCCTTGAACCCGCTCCTCCCCCAACTATGGGTTAAATAGTACCACTAATGCTCTTCTACAAGGATGTCTTTGACATTATAGAAATTACTAATTGCTAATTCGTTTTTGATTTTCATTTAAATCACCAATGTTCTCATCAAATCAATAACCCGAAAGAAAATAAGTGACTTTGGATCAATTTGTCAATAAAAAAATGGCTACAAACTGTCCGAACATTAACTGTGCTGGCAATAGTGGTGATTTTAGTGGGGAAGGTCGGAAGGTAAAAGTCTTGTCAGTGGGTATTTCTTTTTGTTTTTCTCTTTCTTTCCTCTTTCATGAATACGTATTCTCTTCTGTGACACACAGGAACAAAAGTTATAAGTAGTATGAAAAGAAAATTTTTATTTTTCTGGAACACCAACAGTAGTAGGATTGGGGTACTTACTACTCACTTACATCCCCAAACCGGTCAAAAGGGGGCTCTTTAGCCTTGACCAACAACCCATCTGGGACAAGGAAAAGCCCAATACAAAATCTCCGCTGCCTAGCGGTTTAACCTCATCTACGGCCTACTTATTATCACACAGCCCCATATGTAACATTTAGAGAGTTGTTTCTAACATGCCAATTTAAATTTTAACTCATTCTGGACCGCATAGGAACTTGACCAAGAAAGGGGGGTAACTTTAAAAACTTAACGGATAAAATAATAAAATAATGCGGTAGAATTTATTAGTCGTTATTTTAATTCTTTTCAAAATTAAAATACGTATTTATACTTTGTCTTTTATAATCTACGAATTATAAACGGCTGTGATTTACTTTGCTTTTATGCTTTTCAATCGCGTATACGGTCTGTTTTGCCTTATAAATGCTATTTGGTAAAATTACTAACGCATAATGCTTTGCATTTAAAGTTTTTCGCGATATTTTGTTTAACAAAAATGGTTAACAAATGGCCAGTTTTTCAAAAATGATCAATCAATACTTCTTGTTATTTTGGCCCAGCACGAATCAGAAATACAAGAACTCTCTTTGTCACCAAACAGCAAAGAAGTGGCATATACAATTTCAGGTTATATCTCCAAAAAATTAATTAAACGTTTTTAATGTGAAATGTGAAATTTCCTGATCCAGGATTTGAACGAGGGTCATCGATCCCTTTTCCTACGGCAATAAGTTAAGTTAACTAGGAGGTTACATCCTATCTGTTGCGGAAGAGTTGGGTAAATACACACAGTCTTGGTCGCAATTCCTTGACTAGTTGCCCCCATGGGACCACCTGTTGGCCGTGGGTGGTGACACGTGATGCTTAAAGATGGAATCCTCACGGGTGAGCAGTCCATGACATGCAACAATCCACTTTGAACGTTACTTAGGCTAAACGGGCGATTGCAGAAACCCATTCCAATCCATCGGCTAGTCATGTCAAACCCTAGCACCTATATGATTGTCCCGACCCTATTGCCCTTATAGCAAACCTCCAAGCCCTTTTATCATATATGTGCTAGAAGGAAGAGGGTCTTAATGTTCTGGGTATGACGTTAAACTGCATCTAATGGTGAAGTTCCAATTTGGAGCTTCGAGAAGTGTAGAGTCCTATTTATGTCATTGCCCCAGGTCCACCCTGACTCTGAGTGGTAGTATCTGTTAGGGTCCCACCTATGGGTTGGATAGATAAAAAATGGGTTGAATAGATAAAAAATTGAGTTTACAAAAATGTATTTTAAAAAATTGAGTTTGAAAAAAAATTCAATACCCGAAAAGATTTAATAAAACAAAACGTCTTCAGCATAAAATAACCCAACAAGTATTGACATGCCGTAAAATCTAACCAACCAAAGAACCAACAAACCAACAAACCAATCAGACTAGTTGTCTTACAAAAGTTAAAGAACCCAATTGGACGCATAGTGTAGTAGATATAGGCGTTGGGTTAAGACAGTTCTAAGTTACAGTTAACTCTAGGCTGCAGTTTCAATCCTGGTGAAGGGTAACAGTAACATAGAATAATAATTAACACAGCTTAACACTTGTACCCGGATATGGTTAGCGAAATGTGAACAGTATACCACCGTGGATTGAATTAAGGGTTGGGTTCGAAGTTACCGAATGGCTCCGATTACGACAAGAAGGTTCCAGAGTTCGAAAATGCTTCCGAATCCGACAAGAAATACCTGAAGAAGTCCGAAGTGCATATCGACCGAAACGTTGTACAGATAAGGTCAATAGTCCGGAATAATCTAAATAATTCAAATTATCAAGCCTCATCTCAAAACTTCAGAGAAATAATATTAAAGAACCCAGGCTGTCCTACTATTTACCCAGAGCTGGAGGGAGGAGAGATGAATTCCTGCCTTTGCACAAAATGAAATGAAAACAAACTCGTCCAGTATTTGAACGCGAGCCACCAATTCCTCTTCCTATGATGATAACCGTTATGCTAACTCGGTCGCATCCTGTTCGTTGTGGAAGGGTTGGGTGAATACACATGGTGTTGGTCGCAATTTGAACCGGGCACCCTCAAATGTTAGATCATCTTGTTTGGGAGGGGCTGGGCGAGACAGATTGTCATGGCGTCAGTTTATTTTGATTCAGCGAAGGGTGAAATGAATCGATTGGAGGGGGGTCGAGAAACGTGACTCGGCTCAATGAATATCAGGCAACATTTTTCTTGTTCCCTGAAGAAGGATATATATATATATATAATATATATATATATATATATATATATAATTTTCAATAAAGTTAGCGGTCTGATGAAGCTCATGGGTATATTCAGATACCTATGAGTGGAAATGGTACCATAACCGCAAAATAGCCGATTTTTTTCTTTATTATATATATATATATATATATATATTAAATAACTTAGATTTTTATATAAAATTATTACTGTAAAGCGGCTATTTTGCGGTTATGGTACCATTTCCACTCACAGGTATCTGAATATAACCATGAGCTTCATCAGACCGCTAACTTTATTGAAAATTATATACAGATACATTCTGAGGTTTCTTTTGTATATTTTCTCTTGATCCATGTGATGGTATCGGGTTTCAATTCATATTATCTTTTTAGGAGGTGGTTATGTTTCTGACCTGGTGGAAGATGCTTATCTGGGTGGCTTAAAGCATTCCATCAGCATAGGGAAGGGCTAGTTGGCGGTTTAATATTTGTTCAGTTAGATTTTTCACTGGTCATTTTCAGTTCAAAGTTTAACATTTTTTAAATCTTCTCACGTTTTTTATATACCAAAAATCTACTCAGATGAAGCAAATATGAAGTTTTGTTCTTTTTTATTTGTTACTTTTATGATTGGTTAAGTTAAAAGAATACACAATAAATAATAAATACACGATAAATTGGTTGGTTGATGGATTTTAACTGCATATCAACCCTTCCGGGCTATTTTATGCCTAGAGTTTAAGGATTAATTGATTGATTGATTGATTTTTACGGCATGTCAACCCTTGTTAGGTTATTTTATGCCGAAGACATCAATTTAATTGATTGGTTGATTTGAACGGCATGACAACCCATCTAAGGTTATTTTATGTCTAGAGGTTAGGGAATTGTGCTCATTGTACGTTTGTATTTACATTTTTTGTGCAGTTGTCTTTTAATAGCTTTTTGCAAATAGTTATGATATCAAGTATTCCTATCTAATGCAAATAATTTGCACACAGTTATATAAGATTACAGTATTCCTATCAAATACTAATCATTTATATGGTTTCAAGTAACTATTTCTATTAAACTCTTTGACTACTTTAAGCCGCTCACGACGGCTCTTCCAACACACCCAATCATAGAACAAAAACTGATGGTTAGTTAATTATAAGTAAAGTCGTTGGGGCGGCCTAATGTTGGTATCAGCCAATCGGCGAGGGAGTCTATCCCCCTTTCACTAGCGCTAGACCAAGAGGATTATTTTTGCAACTGAGCTGGAGCGCCACACCTACCATCAGCTCCTTACTTTACCGCACAGATCCCTATGCTACTCATAACGTTGAGTTCATTATAATTGAGCAGAAAAACTCATATTACAATAATAATAGGACTTTATTTGAATAGAATGAGTTCTGAGGTGAATAGATAATGAGTTTGAAATATCCCATAATGCAGGTAAAATATACCAAGAAATTTTGGGGTGGAGGTGGGGATGGAAATTTGGTAGGCAAAAAGTTAACCTTCGAAATTGTATGGTCTGTACTTGTTTATTTATTTATTTATCAACATTTAATTTCTCAGCGATTACCGACATGAAAAGAAATCGTTTCTATTTGATCTCCATTCTAAACAAGAAAGTGGATTCCTGTGATATCATTTTATGCTTTATCACCATCTCTCTCTTTTTTTAAATTTTTTCTTTTTTTAATTTTTGAGCAAATTTATGAACGGCCACAGCGAAACACGTTTCAATAAAGAGGCGTGATGATTTTTATTTAAAAAAAAAAAGTTAAAAGGCAATTCAAATTTCAAAAGGAAAAAATAACATAATTTACTGGTTGACGATCTTTCGGAAATTAACATCATGGGAAGGTCACGTGACACGAGTCAAAACGTGCAGGGAGCCTAAAATCCCCACCCTACCTCACCCCCACGAGGGTCAATTGTCTCTGCGGACATTAAAATTGTTTATAAAATGATTGGCGGAAAAGGATGCCCTCGTAGTAGGCCATTAAAATTTATAATAATCCTCACATTCCATTGGGATTGAAGTCTCGGGGGTTTATATAGTTCTTGTGCCCCTGTGATACAGCGCCCTCTATGACTCTGAAGTCCAATGTTCGAAAAAC
>CM042158.1:5490522-5513022 GCA_023376005.1 Doryteuthis pealeii | reverse complement strand
CCAGTAAAATCATTACAGCGCTCTATGCACAACAACGCACTACAACATCATATTATTTCGGCTAGGGAATGATAAAACAGTCTATGGAATTGTCATAGCAACCCGACCCGTGATGCTTAAGGACGGCATCCTGGTGGATGAGCAGTCCATAACCTGCAACACTCCACTTTAGTCCTTACTTAGGCTAGGCTTAGTCAATCGTCTGGCACCTAAATGACTGTCCCAACCCTGTTGTCCTTATGGCAAGCCCCAACCCTGTTGTCCTTATGGCAAGCCCAACCCTTTTTATCATATGGGTGCTAGAAGGCGGTGGCTGAGGATCTTAATGTTCTTGGTATGACGTTGAACTATCTGATGGTGAGGTTTGATACCCCTTCAAAGGTATTATCCTGAGTATAACACTAAACTGCATTTGATGGTAAAACATTTGATGGGAATATGGAGTGCCCATTACTCCCAGGTCAACCCTGATTATATGGATCAAATGGTGAGTTCAAATCCTGGATAAGGCTGTTTGCATTTCTCATAGCGCTAATAACCTGAGGAAAGGTATGCATCTAATTACTCTCCCTCCATCTATGGATAAATAGTAGGGTAGATTGGACTCTTTAACTTTAGATAGGTAACCAGTCTAGGAGAAGGAAAACTCTGAATTCAAACCTCAGCTACTTTCTTGTATTAAATGACCCAAAAAGTGTTTATGTGCCGAAAAAAACAAAACAACAGTTTAAAATGTGGGAGATATTTCTGTCGCACCCTATATTACCAACAAAAAAGGGCACCCCATGTAGTGTAATGGTTAGCAAGCTGGATTAGCAGACCATTGTTAGTGAATTCGATTCTCACTGGGGGCGCCATACTTCTGGCCTTTTACCGCCTCTAAGCTACGATTATTAAATAACTATATTTGGATTATTTGGATTATTCAGACTATTTTCCTCATCTTTATTGTTATCTGTACAAAGATTCGGCCGATGAGCCCTCCGGTCTTCAGGTATTTTTTGTCGGACTCGGGAACCTATTCGAACTCGGGAATCTTATTGTCGTAATCGGGAGCCATGACAAAACTTTGAATCCAACTCTTTCTTTAATCCACGGGTGTATCCTGTTCTCGTTCCACTAACCATAGCTGGGGTACAAGTGTCAATCTGTGTTAATTATTCTATGTAAAATCTAGAGAAACAACTATATTACCACCAAAATGCACATTTGTCAAAAATTTTTTAAAGTAAAAAAAATGAACAGATAGAATAAATATTCTCTTATTTTTTACTTGACATTTTGTTTGTTTAAATCAATGAATTAAAAATCAATAAATTTTCGAAATCAATAGTCATTTAATCACTACATGTCTTTTTTGTATGAGACTGCAGTGAACTAAATTAACAGAATCTAAACGTTATTACATTTCGGCAAAGGTCTAAGAGTACACATTAGAATAAACAGAAAACAGTTTGTTCAACCCGACACGGATGTTTCGTGATCCGTGCCATTTCGCTATCACCAGTTCTATTCACATTTCGGTTTTTTCATCTTTCTTCTCCTTTGTTTGGCCATGGTAATACAACTATATCTTTAAATGGGGGGAAAAATGAAAACAAAAATACACATCAGTTGACATCGCTGAGATCAGACGTCAAAAAAGTAGAAATTGAAATGAATGAAACGAATGAAAAAGAATTTTCCAACAAAAGAATCCAAGTGAATCAAAAAGAGAAATATATATATATATATATATATATATATATATATATATATATATATATATATATATATATATATATATATATACACACACACACACACACACATATACACACATATATATATATATATATATATATATATATATATATATATATATATATTGAGTTATTGTGGTATATCATTTAAGTTTTAGCGTATGCTTCTAAATTATTTAGTTAAAAATTAATGGTAAGATGAATGAATGGATGAAATAAAAATGAATGAAATGAGGGGGATAAATGAAAAATCCTTTCCAAGGGACCCCTCTCAAAAGTATTAAAACACTTTTTGAGAGTGGGGTCCCTGATAGAAAGTTTTTCTCATCTATTATTAGACTCCTTTGAAGCATCAAGTTAATATAATTATTCTATAAGTTATTAGAGAAGATAAAATCCGTCTCTTACCTTTGTAATATCTGTTGAGAATGGGTTTGAATATATACATATAAAAATTCACACCCATTCTCAACAGATATTACAAAGGTAAGAGACGGATTTTATCTTCTCTAATAACTTATAGAATAATATATATATATAATATATATATATATATATTTATATATATATATATATATAGTTAAGAGAAAGGAAATGAATCCGACGATATATGTATAGATAAAAGGGTAGGAAAAACACATATGTTGTTAAATTGAATTTATTTTTACAATTTTTGCATTGCTAATATTGCAATATTTCGATTTGATCAAAAACTCCTGATTCTTCAAGAGATAAACAGAGAAAAAGAATCTTGAAGAATCCAGATTAAAAATATTCACATCTTAAAACGGTCACAATTATCATTATGCTCTGATGAAGATTTTTAGATGAAATCGAAATATTGGCAATATTAGCAATGCAAAATTTGGAAAAATAAATTCAATTTAACAACATCTGTGTTTTTCATACCATTTGATCCACACACACAAACACACACACACACACACATACATATATATAGTCAGGGTTCGAATCACACACAAAGCGGTCTTCCTGTCTATAGCTGCTGATAAGGCCTAATAGGCCGAAATTTACATACAGAGATTGATTTTTCTCGATTTGTTTAGCCTTACATTTGAATAGGTATGCCCGCCTAATTCATTAATTATTAATTAAATAATTTTCAAAATTAGGTACGACTTCAATTAAGCACATATTCTCCCAAAAATTGTCGGCTAAAAAAGCCATATCAAAAACACATTGTTTGTTTGTTTACTTCTCTCTCACACACACACACACACACACACACACACATATATATATATATATATATATATATTAATCTTCTTTTTAAACATATTTTTTAGAACACCTTTTTCTATATTCAACGCATAGATGGGACTCTAACTGTTACTACCAATCCATAAATATTATAGATACGAATAACAAAAATAAAATGTCTCCTTACAATAGAAAAGCTAAGAATTGAAAATATTACAATTCTATTGCAATTTCTATTTTTGGGGGTTAATATTTAAAAAAAAAAATTTTAAGTACCAGTTTGTTATTTCTCTGAATGTTTGAGACGAGGCTTGATGATTAGTATTATCTGCGTTATTCGGACTGTTGTCTTCATCTTCATTGTTATCTGTACAACGTTTCGGCCGATATACCCCCGGCCTTCTTCGCGTATTTCTTGTCGGACTCGGGAACCTTCTTTTCGGACACGGGAACTTTCTTGTCGTAATCGGGAACCTTCTTGTCGTAATCGGGAACCTTCTTGTCGTAATCGGGAGCCATCACGGAACTTTGAACCTAATCCTTTATTCAGTCCACGGGGGTATTCTGTTCTAATTCCACTAACCATAGCTGGGGTAGAATTCCGATTACGACAAGAAGGTTCCCAATTACGGCAAGAAGGTTCCCGAGTCCGAAAAGAAGGTTCCCGAGTCCGACAAGAAATACCTGAAGAAGGCCGGAGGCATATCGACTGCAACGTTGTACAGATAACAATGAAGATGAGGACAATAGTCCGAATAGCGCAGATAATAGTACCATTTTGGTTTGAAACAATTTTATGATTTTTAAGTTTGCCAAAAAATTAAGACTTATTTTTACAATTAGTTTTAAATAGCAACACACGGATATTATTGAATTATATTAGAAAAATATAATATTAGAAAAAACTATTGAAAAAATCAAAAACTAGATTTTATACTTGTCCATATTATAAACATAGCAGAGTGTTAGCACAATTTTGATGGTCAATGGCATCTTTTTTCTGAATTATAAGTCGACACGTACATCCCAAAATCGACGCGACTCCTTTATATATAGATGTATACAAAGAGACTAACAGACCGACAGGCAGACAGAGCTAACGTGGGTGGATGAACTGGTGACCACCTGGGGCGAACAGACAGATTACCTGAATAATGAAATCAGAGAAACTACGGCGAATATAAAGAAGGGAAACTGTACACTTTATATATATATATATATATATATATATATATTATATTGGAAGGACTTTTATGATTCTCACAAAGTACGTGTTCACCTCTTAGCGGAATGATTTACGTCCAATCGGGATTAGGAAATGGTCGACAGGCCGCCGCACAGAAATTATTCAACTGATCCACGATTGTTTCCGTGTTTCAATTATTTGAGTATTGTACGACGGGAAACTACTGACATATATCATTCTCTTGATTGATATAAGACATCAACAACCCCCCCCCATCAAAACCTACCACAACCAAACCCATCCCAACGCACCCGAGCCCCAGATCCCCCCCCTCTCTCTCTCTCTCTCTCTCTTTCAGTCATCTAACTCTTGTATGTACATAGAAGCACATTCATAAATTCCCATTACAAAGAGTTCGCTCACCGAGGTGAAAAGATCTGAGCAATGCTCAACTGAACTTTTGGAAAAGGTTTAGATGTCCAAGTATGGAAGACAAAGGATGTCTTATTAGACAAAGACCTTTCTTCTTCTTTATTTTATTCATTATTAATACCGGTAAAATAGTACTTTTCAGATGTTGAAATAAAAAAAGGGAATGTAATGGGGTCAATAAATTCTATGTCATAGTATCCGTTTTGGGAACGAAGGTACAAGGCACATATAGCACCAATCTTTATTTCAAAATTTGGGATAATGAATTTGATGAGAACATATGGAAACCTCCAAACATTAATGAGTAGGATTGAGAGAGTATCTATCTATCTATCTATCTATCTGTGCATCTGTCTTTGTTAATATCTATATATCTGTCTGTCTTTGTTAATATCTATCTATCTATCTACCTGTGTTCTGTCTTTGTTAATATCTATCTATCTATCTATCTATCTATCTGTCTGTCTGTCTGTCTGTCTGTCCTTGTTAATATCTATCTATCTATCTATCTATCTATCTATCTATCTGTGTATCAGTCTTTGTTAATATCTATCTGTCTTCTTTGTTAATATCTATCTATCTATCTATCTATTTATCTATCTATCTATCTATCTGTCTATATATCTATTTATCTATCTATCTATCTGTCTGTCTGTCTGTCTTTGTTAATATCTATATATATATATGTCTGTCTGTCTGTCTTTGTTAATATATATATATATATATATATATATATATATATATATATATATATGTCTGTTGTTGCTAATATCTATCTATCTATCTATCTATCTGTCTGTCTTAATCTGTCAACAATTATCTATCACTATATATGGATCTGAACATGTCGCTATGCATCTGTCTGTCTGTTTTTGTTAACATCTCTCTCTCTCTCTCTCTCTCTCTCTCTCTCTCTATATATATATATATATATATATATATATATTATATATATATATATATATATAATATAAAGTCAGCCACTGACACCGTGTTTCGCTGTTTTACGTCTCATCAGTGTGGTTAGACACTGCAACTACCACTGACCAGGAACGAAACTCGACTGATATATATATATATATATATATATATATATATATATATATATATATATATATTAGATTGTTTCTATCTATCTACCTATCTATCTGTCAGTCTTAATGTGTCACTATCTATCTATCTGAGTATTTTCCTATGTATCTTCCTCTCTATCTATCTAATAACTGTACACACACACACACACACACACACACACACACACATATATATATATATATATATTTATATACATATATACACCTCCACCCGAGCAAGATGTGACACAAGGTCAATTTTTAATAATCTAATAACTGTACACACACACACACACACACACACACACACACACACACATATATATATTATATATATATATATATATATATATATATATATATATATATATATATATATACTAGCAAATATATGCACCCTCCGGGTGCAAGTATCTAAGTTTTAATGTAATAAAATATTGTATTAAATTAGAAAGGCTAATGAAACTAAATAAGAATGCAGATAAAATGATTTGAAACAGAGGGAGGTATAATAGAAAAATAGAACAACTGAAACTTATTGTTATTTTTTCTAATTTAAGTATTTAGTTAAAAGAGGAAGTAAAGAATAAAATGACATTTATTTTTTCTTGTTAATGGATTTCATTTAAGATTCATTGAAGAGATTTTTGCTTATATTCATTAAAATAAAACCAAACAGTTAGAAATCAATAATACTAATCACATTTTTAATATCAATATGCAAAATAACTTCCCGTTCACACTATAAACCGCTATTTTGTTGTATATATAAATATAATTGCATGTTCCTAATATGTAGATATGGTTAACAGTATTAATAATGTACAACAATTTTATTAATAATTGAGATTTAAAATTAATATCATGGAGAATGTGATGTCAATAACTAAGGGAATTGTGACTTGAGTAGTAATATAGTTTCGGTTACAGACAGAAAAACACACAATCTCCATTATAATAAGATATATATATATATGTGTGTGTGTGTGTGTGTGTGTGTCTATAAGCACATGCATGAGTGACATAGCCCCTTCCCTACTTTAATAATCAGTTGTTATTAGCATTGGCGAAATAGATTGTTTTTATCCTCCTAATTATTATCATTCAATGACGCTTCATTAAATCGATTGGCAAAATGGAAATTAGCCTCGTTTCACAATAAGCCGGCTCTCATCTAATGCCAATAAAATATCACCAAACAGTTTTGAAAATATTTCAATTTAATCAGTCACATAAGAAATGGAATTTATTTTTTCTTTACAAGGAATCATTAAGAATCATAGAATCTATCTATCTATCTATCTATCTATCTATCTATCTATCTATCTATCTATCTATCTATCTATGTCTGTTCATGTCTATCTATCTATCTATCTATCTAAGTCTGTTCATGTCTATCTATCTATCTATCTATCTAAGTCTGTTCATGTCTATCTATCTATCTATCTATCTATCTATCTATCTATCTAAGTCTGTTCATGTCTATCTATCTATGTCTGTTCATCTATCTATCTATCTATCTATCTATCTATCTGTTCATGTCTATCTATCTATCTATCTATCTATCTATCTATCTATCTGTATAAGTCTGTTCATGTCTATCTATCTATCTAAGTCTGTTCATGTCTATCTATCTATCTATATCTGTTCATATCTATCTATCTATCTATCTATCTATCTATCTATCTATCTAAGTTTGTTCATGTCTATCTATCTATCTATGTCTGTTCATATCTATCTATCTATCTATCTATCTAAGTCTGTTCATGTCTATCTATCTATCTATGTCTGTTCATATCTATCTATCTATCTATCTATCTATCTATCTATCTATCTATCTAAGTTTGTCCATGTCTATCTATCTAAGTCTGTTCATGTCTATCTATCTATCTATGTCTGTTCATATCTATCTATCTATCTATCTATCTATCTATCTATCTATCTAAGTCTGTTCATGTCTATCTATCTATCTAAGTCTGTTCATATCTATCGATCTATCTATCTATCTATCTAAGTCTGCTCATGTCTATCTATCTATATAACTGTTCATGTCTATCTATCTATCTATGTCTGTTCATATCTATCTATTTATCTATCTATCTATCTAAGTCTGTTCATGTCTATCTATCTATCTATGTCTGTTCATATCTATCTATCTATCTATCTATATAAGTCTGTTCATGTCTATCTATCTCTCTATCATCTATCTATCTATCTATCTATCTATCTATCTATGTCTGTTCATATCTATATATCTCTATCCATCTCAGTCTGTTCATATCTTGCTCAGTAACTTGATATGTATGTATGTATGTATCTATCTATCTATCTATTTGAGTTAAGAATATCAATCTATCTATCAATCTATCTATCTCACTCTTTTCATATGTATGTACGTATGTATAATAATGAAATATATTTGTGTACAGGGCTCAGGTGCACCACAACTCATCAAAGTCTCATGTCTAGTATACAGAATAATGTATTAGTGTCAGGAACATGAACAGTTTACAGTAATAATATACATGTATGTGTGCGCGTATGTGTGTGGAGAGGGTTCGTATCTATCTGGGTCTCTTCAAATCTATCTATCTGTTTATCTATCTTTTTAACTTTAATACACACATAGTGCATATCTTAAACTGATTGAACCTTAAAAACAAAAGGGCAGAATGTTTACATTACAGTTTGAACACGTGACAGCACTATATTCGAAGACGGCCTGTAGTTGGTTGGTTGGCTGGTTGGTTTTTCTCTGTCCAGAATATCAGGCCTTGGATAAGTTTATGCTGAAGACGTTTTTGTTTTATTCATTTTTTTTAAATCATTAAGTGTGTACCTAAGAATATCTGGAATTTTCCGCCGTTTTTCTTCTTTTCTTATTTGTTCAAAGAAGAATCAACTATAAAAGACCGATCTAAAAGGTGTACCGCCTTATCCCGTCATTGAGTTGGGCGTTGGTCTTAATAGCCCAATGGACAAGAGATAATAACATATTTAGCAGTGCAATGCAAAATAAACAAAATTTTAAATATCATATATATATATATATATATATATATATATATATGTGTGTGTGTGTTACAAATGTATATATTTATATAAACTGTATATATATATATATATGTACAAATATATTTATATAAAAGTATATATATATATGTACAAATGTATATATATGTACAAATGTATATGTATATATATTATATATATATGTATATATATATATATATATATATATATGTACAAATATGTATATATATATAATATGTACAAATATGTATATATATATATATATATATATGTACAAATATGTATATATATATATATATATATATATATATATATATATATATATATATATATGTACAAATATGAAAGTACGTAAATAAACATTGTGTTTATGGCTTTTAGCCGACAATTTTTATAGATATATAAATATATATATATGTACAAATGTATATATATGTACAAATGTATATATTATTATATGTACAAATATATATATATAAATATATATACATATATGTACAAATGTATATATATGTACACATATATATATGTACAAATGTATATATTATTATATGTACAAATATATATATATAAATATATATATATATAAATATATATACATATATGTACAAATGTATATATATGTACACATATATATATGTACAAATATATATATATATATACACCCACATATATATACATATATATGCATACACACACCCACATATATATACATATATATGCATATATATATATACATACATATATACACATATATGCATATATATATATATACATTTGTATATATACATACATATATACACATATACATGTACATACATATTTACATATATATAATAGACATATATATAATAAATATATATATGTATATAATAAACATAAATATATACATACATATATAAAATAAACATTTATAAATATACATATATATAAATACATATATATATATAAATATATATGTAAATGTATAGATAAATATATATGTACATATATATATATATATATATATAATATATATAATATATATAAATATATTTGCATATATATATTTTTTGAGAGAGAGAGAGAGAGAGAGACAGACAGACAGACAGACAGACAGAGAGAGTCCCACCCCATCGAAACACTCTGTTAGATTGTTGTGTGTGTTTGTGCCGTGGAACACGAAATTGAGTGAGTCAGAAAATTAGATAAACAAATTTTAACATGTTCCTACCCAGGGGCGGACAGAGTGGTCTGCCAATCGGCCATTGCTTGACGACCCAAAGCATGAACCGCCCTGTTGTGGCCATCAACACCCAATCAGACATTCTTCTCGGTGTACGGTATCTGGCAACTAGTCTACATGATCCAGTGATTTTCGATCTCGTGTCATAAAGAGCTTTATAAATGCAAACTAGTAAATTCACCTCATGTGACCCCCCCCTTATGCTTTTAATTCAATCTGCCAAAATTGTTATTTATCCCCACCCCCTGTGTGGACAACATAATGAAGTTTGGTAATAAATAATACTTGACAAATATGCCTGCTTTCCCACCACAGCGATCCTACCGTGAGCCGCTGGCAACAGCTCTCGCACGTGCCGCCTGTTTACACCGAAAAAGAAATCACTACGTGAACACCCCTACCATCTTTATTTGAACTAGCGAAAGTATGCGCCCTCCCCTTAGTGCAAGTTTTTAAGTTTTAATGTAATAATATATCTTATTATAATGGAGATTGTGTGTTTTTCTGTCTGTAACCGAAACTATATTCCTACTCAAGTCACAATTCTCTTAGTTATTGACATCACATTCTCTATGATTTTATTTTTATCTAAACCTCAATTATTAATAAAAATTGTCTTACATTATTAATACTGTTAACTATGTCTACATACTGACAGCATGCAATTATATTTATATATACAACAAAATAGCGGTTTACAGTGTGAACGGGAAGGCTAATTTGCATATTAATATTAAAAAATCGAATTTAATAAATATGTGCTTAGTATTATTGATTTCTAACTGTTTGGTTTTATTTTAATGAATATAAGCAAAAATCTCTTCAATAAATCTTAAATGAAATCCATTAACAAGATAAAATAACTGTCATTTTATTCTTTACTTCCTCTTTTAACTAAATACTTAAATTCGAAAAAATAACAATGAAAGACGAGAGTGATGGAAGAGTAAGTTTCAGTTGTTCCGTTTTTTATTATACTCCCTCTGTTTCAAATCTTTTATTATACTCCCTCTGTTTCAAATCTTTTTATCTGTATTCTTATTTAGTTTCATTAGCCTTTCTAATTTAATACAATATTTTATTATATTAAAACTTAAATACTTGCACCCGGAGGGTGCAGATATTTGCTAGTTATATCAAATCAGAAAACTAACGAAAGTAAATAAATAAACAAAAATAAAATTATATATAGAATTGCTTTTAATACGTTTGAGAATAAAATGATTGTATTATAAATCAGTAAGAGCAAATAATTATCTATTAAATCGAGTTCTGTTAAAAACATGAAAGTTACTACAACCATATACTATGTAAATTATTATTCCTTTTATATATATATATATATATATATATATATATATAAGGAATAATAATTTACATAGTATATGGTTGTATATATATATATATATATATATGAGACGTAAACAAACAGACGATGTTTGTGATATGGCTATTTTCAGCCGACAATATTTGGGAGAATATGTGCTTAAATGAAGTCGAACCTATTTTTTGAAATTTAATTCATTAATAATTAATTAGGCGGGATTAAACTATTTAAATGTAAGGCTAAACAAATCGAGAAAAATCAATCTCTGTATGTACATTTCGGCCTATTAGGCCTCATCAGCAGAGCTATAGATACGTCTCGTAAGTTCGTGTAGAGGTCACTTAAGAGGAATATAAAATACTACTACTTAACAAAGCGATGAAAATCTTGCTAAGTCCGTTTGGTGTGGAGGTAAGACACTTGCCTGCTAATTTGACAGACAGGTTTCGAATCACACACGGGGCGGTCTTCGTATCTATAGCTCTGCTGATGAGGCCTAATAGGCCGAAATGTACATACAGAGATTGATTTTTCTCGATTTGTTTAGCCTTACATTTAAATAGTTTAATCCCGCCTAATTAATTATTAATGAATTAAATTTCAAAAATAGGTTCGACTTCATTTAAGCACATATTCTCCCAAATATTGTCGGCTGAAAATAGCCATATCACAAACATCGTCTGTTTGTTTACGTCTCGTAAGTTCGTGTAGAGGTCACTTAAGAGGAATATAAAATACTACTACTTAACAAAGCGATGAAAATCTTGCTAAGTCCGTTTGGTGTGGAGGTAAGACACTTGCCTGCTAATTTGACAGACAGGTTTCGAATCACACACGCGGCGGTCTTCGTATCTATAGCTCTGCTGATGAGGCCTAATAGGCCGAAATGTACATACAGAGATTGATTTTTCTCGATTTGTTTAGCCTTACATTTAAATAGTTTAATCCCGCCTAATTAATTATTAATGAATTAAATTTCAAAAAATAGGTTCGACTTCATTTAAGCACATATTCTCCCAAATATTGTCGGCTGAAAATAGCCATATCACAAACATCGTCTGTTTGTTTACGTCTCGTAAGTTCGTGTAGAGGTCACTCAAGAGGAATATAAAATACTACTACTTAACAAAGCGATGAAAATCTTGCTAAGTCCGTTTGGTGTGGAGGTAAGACACTTGCCTGCTAATTTGACAGACAGGTTTCGAATCACACACGGGGCGGTCTTCGTATCTATAGCTCTGCTGATGAGGCCTAATAGGCCGAAATGTACATACAGAGATTGATTTTTCTCGATTTGTTTAGCCTTACATTTAAATAGTTTAATCCCGCCTAATTAATTATTAATGAATTAAATTTCAAAAAATAGGTTCGACTTCATTTAAGCACATATTCTCCCAAATATATATATATATATATATATATATATATATATATCTTATTATAATGGAGATTGTATGTTTTTCTGTCTGTAAGCGAAAGTATATTACTATACAAACCACAATTCCCTTTGTTATGTGCATCCCATTCTCCATGATTTTATTTTTATTTAAACCTTAATTATTAATAAAATTGTTTTACATCATTAAGACTGTTGACCATATCCGCATACCAATAACATGCAGTTGTATTTATATATACAACAAAACAGCGGTTTACAGTGTGAATGGGAAGGCTAATTTGCATATTGATCTTAAAATATTTGATTTTAATAAATATGTGCTTAATATTATTGATTTCTAATTGTTTAGTTTTATCTTATTGAATATGAGCAAAATTCTCTTCAAGAAATCCATTAACAAGAAGAAATAACTGTAATATTATTCTTTACTTCCTATTTTAACTAAACAGTTTAAATAGGAAAATTTACCAATGAACGACGGGAGTAACGGAAAATGATGGAAGAGTTAGTTTCAAAGTTGTTCTATTTTTCAATCATACCCCCTCTGTTCAAAATCTTTTTATCTACATTCTTATTCAGTTTCATTAGCCTTTCTAATTTAATATGATATTTTATTATAAAATTTAACTAAAATACTTGCACCCGGAGGGTGCATATATTTGCTAGTATATATAAGGAATAATAATTTACATAGTATATGGTTGTGTATATATATATATATATATATATATATATATATCTTATTATTAATGGAGATTGTATGTTTTTCTGTCTGTAACCGAAACTATATTACTATACAAACCACAATTCCCTTTGTTATTTACATCCCATTCTCCATGATTTTATTTTTATTTAAACCTTAATTATTAATAAAATTGTTTTACATCATTAAGACTGTTGACCATATCCGCATACCAATAACATGCAGTTGTATTTATATATACAACAAAACAGCGGTTTACAGTGTGAATGGGAAGGCTAATTTGCATATTGATCTTAAAAAATTTGATTTTAATAAATATGTGCTTAATATTATTGATTTCTAATTGTTTAGTTTTATCTTATTGAATATGAGCAAAATTCTCTTCAATAAATCTTAAGAGAAATCCCTTAACAAAAAGAAATAACTGTGATATTATTCTTTACTTCCTATTTTAACTAAATAGTTAAATTAGGAATAGGAGTAATTGAAAATGATGGAAGAGTTAGTTTCAAAGTTGTTCTATTTTTCAATCATACCCCCTCTGTTCCAAATCATGTTATCTGCATTTTTATTCAGTTTCATTGGCCTTTCTAATTTAATATGATATTTTATCATATTAAAACTTAAATACTTGCACCCGGAGGGTGCATATATTTGCTAGTATATTTAATATACGAAACTTGTTGGTAAATCCTCGCGGTGAGAAAAAACCCAGCAAATAGTTTGATTGTAAAAATATACTACCAAACATTACCCGGGGAGAAACAATTTTTGGAAAAAAAGAATAATCGTACCAACCAAAAATAATTTATTGGTACAATATTTGTCCAAAAGAAAGAACAATTTATAAGTATATATATATATATATATATATATATATATATATATATATATATAAGATATATATTTCATACAAAACCGCCAGGAAACTAAAGCTAATAAGTAAAAAGTGCTCAATACCTAAGTAGAGCAAATAAGTCGGATCTTAGCCCTGAAGAGCATTAAGCGAAACTCTTAGTGGGTTTATCTGGCTCATTAGATTTCTCTCTCTCTCTCTCTCTCTCTCTCTTTCTATATATATATATATATATATATATATATATATAATATATATATATATATATATATATAATGTGTGTGTGTGAATAATATAGTGAAAAATTTGAAAAAACACAGGTTCAAATAAAATGAGTGATATTTATTCAGCCAATGCTGCAGTGTTTCAATCTGTTTAGTAGATCTTCTTCAGGGCTTTTATTGATATAAGGAAAAATAAAATTTATCACAGAATAATAAGGAGACTGTGATAGTCTTTTGTTGATCAGTCTGTTTAAAAATGCTTGAATGAAGAATTAGCGCTCTTAGAATTGTTTGAAAATTATGAACGCTGAGGTAAACGGTTTTGAATATATATATATATACGCACATTTTGCACAAAGAAAAAAAAAAAAAAACTCCAAATACTAGAAGCTTTATACATCAAACAATAAAAACCATCCTTAAATAAAATTAAATTTCAATGCAGTACTTACATTTTAAAATGCCTATAACATTTTTCCTACCAATTCTCCTCCTTCCAGCACCCACTGCCCTTAATATAATTTCCCCTCCTACTTACTCTCATTACCACTAACTTTAAAAAAAAAAAAAACAGGAACATAAACACATTACCCCTGATGATGGCACTTCAAAGTGCCGAAAGTACTTGGGATATGAACTTTGGTGGACTAATCCACGGATTCCATCCAAATGTAAAAAAAAGTTGGCCAGAAAGCTTTCGTTAATAAAATTATTAAACAGGTGACGTGCCTTTTGTTTAATGTATAGATGAAAGAATGCTGCCCAAATACACACACAAATACACACACACACACACACATATATATATATATATATATATATATATATATATTATTGTAATGAAGCAAGTTTAGAGTTTTTCTTCATTTACTAAATTTCTTGCTCTGTCCTTTTACTCATTGGTATTAGGCACATTGGGCTCTCCCTATGGCCTACCTGCATCAGCTTGGTTAAACCATACATGGAAAGACCCTAACTACGGAAAAAAAACTATATATATATATATATATATATATATATATATATATATATATATTCTAACAAAAGAAATAGGGAGTAATTAGGATAAAAATAAAAGATGATGATTGTAGGATGTGCTTGTGCTAACAGAATTAGATTGTTCTTTATTAACAGCGTCGGATATCTATTTAGATTCAGCCTCCATTATTGGAGATACTTTTCCTTCTTTTCGCCAATCTCTTTTCCCGCTATTTGTTGACTGTTATTACATCATCATAACACAAAATCTTGAGCATCCTCCCATCATCTTTTACTTATATATACTTTATTTATATATATCAGATAGAGATCAATATCATTGATACATTGTTTATATTTGAGTTGAGGCAGCGTGGACATGGAGTCAACATCTGGTTACTGACAGTTTCTCGCATATGAGATCTTCATGACTCTGTTGGAGAAGCAAGGACGAGCTCGTAAGTGACGTGCTCCTGTGGAAGCCAACACATGGATATGCTAATGTCGGCCGCCCACCAAGGACCTACATTGAACAACTATGCGAGGATGCTGGTTGCTGCACAAAAGACCTCCCAGGGGCAATGAATGACAGGGAAGGTTGGCGAGAGATTGCCATGGATATCCGTGCTGCCTGCGCGACATGATGAGGATGACTATAGCGTAGTAAGCGAGTTCAAACTCCAGTAGCTCCATCACAGACTAATATTCTTGGGAAATATGTAGATCATCATAATACCTCAGCTATGATTTGAATAGAAGTACTACTGTTCTTCTACAAGGATATCTTTGGCCTTAAATAACTCACGAAGGTTGAATGACTATTAAATGAATAAATAAAACTAAACGCTTTTAGTCTAAAAAAAACAAAAAGAATCATTTCCTCTTCTTCTTCTTCTTCTTCTTCTTCTTCTTCTTCTTCTTCTTCTTCTTCTTTTCACCTTTCTCTGCTTTCTTCTTCTTTTTCCTCTACTATTTTACCGTTCTTCCTCTACTCTCTCTCTCTCTCTCTTCTTTCTCCTTTTTCTTTCCACATTCTCTTCTTCTACTTCTTCTTTTCCTCTTTCAATCCCTTCGTTTCAACCAACCATCCCCTCTTTCTCTTTTTATTCTTTACATCTTGTTTTTTTTTCTTCTTCTTTCTTTCTTTCTTCTTTCTTCTTTCTTCTTCTTCTTCTTCTTCTTCTTCTTCTTCTTCATTATTATTATTATTATTATTATTATTATTATTATTATATGAAGTTCTCACACCTGCCGTAGCCGTTAGTTTACTGGAGGCTGAGTGACAGCAAGTCTCCTCAGGTCTCCAGGACTCTACTGAGTATTCTAGCCGATTTTAACAGTGCTGTAGTTTGGAGGGTCTCGATTCTTCCTTAATTTCCAATTCACCCAAATTTTTTTACAGAGCTTTGGGGACTGTTCCAATACAATTGGTATTACGACCTTCACCTTCATGTTCCAAATTATTATTATTATTATTATTATTATTATTATTATTATTATTATTATTCTTCTTCTTCTTCTTCTTCTTCTTCTTCTTCTTCTTCTTCTTCTTCTTCTTCTTCTTCTTCTTCTATTCACATTACATTACATCTTCGTGAAATTTCTATTTTTTCCCATTTATTCTTTATTTCTTCTTGCTTCCAAAGAGAGAGACGATGTTACCCTGGAAACCGACCAATCCATTACAAATAAGCAATGATACACAAATGTCGGGGCGTTCGCCGGTGTGTCTGGGGTGGGGGGTGATGAGGCAGAGAGATAACGATGAAGATGCTTGTAATAAGGTCGCAGTAGATTTCCTAAGGAAAAAAATGGCTAGTCCACCGTCTCACCAACACATTCTTCTTCTTCTTCTTCTTCTTCTTCTTCTTCTTCTTCTTCTTCTTCTTCTTCTTCTTCTTCTTCTCAATTATATCTAGACATCATTATATCGATAATCGAACACCCCATTCAAAGGTCATTAAACAAATTGATTTTGATTGTCATAATTTCAGACTTCGATCCCCTCGAATTTGGCGCCAATATTGCTTCTCAGTAGGGCCGGTTTAGCTCAGTCGGTAGAGCGTCGGACTAGGAGCCACAAGGTTCAGGGTTCGATACCGGCCCTCGCCAACTCAGCCTATGATTAACACAGGGATCTGTGTGCTAAAGCGAGGAGCTGATGGTAAATGTGGCGCTCCACCTCAGACGCTTAAACAATCTCCTTGGTCTGGCGCTAGTGAAAAAGGGATAGACACCCTCGCTGTCTGGCTGATACCGTCTTTATTTCTTCTCAAGAACAGACTGAAAGACAGACAGACAGACATACAAAGACACACACACAGACGCACATACACACATACATACACACGCACACACACACACACACAACACACAAATATACACACGCACACATCGATGAATCACATAAAATCATTACATCATAGTCCTTGCAAATTCTAAGTGTTAGAGCAATTCTTGTTGATTTTGATTTTTCGGTCTATTGTCCACATCTTTATTGTGGTTGGTATTAACACAACGTTTCGGTCGCTGTTAATAACTACCACAATAAAGATAAAGATAATAAATGAAAATCCTCGTCTCAAAAATACAGACAAACAATTCTTATTAGTAGAAATTAGGGACCATATGACCTTTAGGCACCCCTTTTTGATCTCGATTCAGAAGGACATGTTTTTTTATTTACACCGTCAATATCTGGTTGTTTATTAGGGGTTAGGGTTAGAGGTTAGTTTTATAATTTAAAAAAAAAAACTCTAAAAATCGTCTGTTAACAAACCGGATATTGACGGTGTAAATGAAAAACATGTCCTTCTGAATCGAGATCAAAAAGGGGTGCCCAAAGGTCATATGGTCCGAAATTAGCAGAAAACTTACCTTATAATCGGAATTTTAAGTTTATTCCTGCAACAAGTTAAAAATCCTTTGCCCATATATATATATATATATATATATATATATATATATATATATATATATATATATATATACATATATATATATATATATATATATATATATGCATATATATATATATATAATATATATAATATATATATATATATATACATGCATATATATATATATATATACATGCATATAATATATATATATATATATATATATAATATAATATATATATATATATATACATGCATGGGAGAATATGTGCTTAATTGGAGTCGTACCTAATTTGGAAAATTAATTAATTAATAATGAATTAGGCGGGAATGCCTATTTAAATGTATGCCTAAACAAATCGAGAAAAATCAATCTCTGTATGTACATTTCGGCCTATTAGGCCTCATCAGCAGAGCTATAGATAGGAAGGCCGCCCTGTGCGTGATTTGAAACCGGACTGCCATTTGAAACCGGACTGAAGAGGAATATTAACCTACTCTAAACAAATCGTAAAATCTAGGAGGTGCCTTTGGTGTAGGGGTTGTGATATCGGCCTGTCAGCTTGGCAGTCCGGTTTCAAATCACGCACAGGGCGGCCTTCCTATCTATAGCTCTGCTGATGAGGCCTAATAGGCCGAAATGTACATACAGAGATTGATTTTTCTCGATTTGTTTAGGCATACATTTAAATAGGCATTCCCGCCTAATTCATTATTAATTAATTAATTTTCCAAATTAGGTACGACTCCAATTAAGCACATATTCTCTCAAAAATTGTCAGCAAAAAAGCCATTCCAAACATACCGTGTTTACAACTTATCATATAAATATATATATATTAAAGGTGTTGGTGAATATATATGTATATATGTATATATATATATATATATATATATATATATATATACCAACACCTCCACCCGAGCAAGATGTGACACAAGGTCAATTTTAAGTGAAGTTTAACAGGTTTGAACTCAGAGTTTTCCGTCTCCTAGACTGATTGCCTAACCAAAGTTAAAGAGCGCAGTCTGTCCATAAATAGAGGGAGAATATTTGGATTCATTCCAACGGAATAATAATAATAATAATAATAATAATAATAATAATAATAATAATTGGAAAAAAGACTTGAGGAATTGGAAATCAGAGGCAGAATTTAGACCATCCAGACAACTGCATTGATGCAATTGGCCAGAATACTCAGAAGTGTCCTGGCTCCAGTAAAATACCATCAGCTAACGTAAAGTAAAAAAGTAGATAATAATAAGATAAAGAAAAAGTTAAAAATGTAAATACTAATAATAATAAAAATAATAATAAGAAGAAGAAGAAGAAGAGGAGGAAGAAGAAGAAAATAAGAAGAAAAAATAAAAAATAAATGATAATAGTAAGAAGAAATAAAAATGTAAATAAGAAGAAAAGATAAAAAGAAGAAATAGATAAATAATATAAGCGAATGAAATACGGAAGTGAATGAAAGTGAATTTCGTTATGCCAAATAAAGTTCTTAATAACCGACCATTAATGTTTTTTAAAAGTCATTCCAAATTCCTCCTTTATTATATTTTCTTTTCATTTATTTTCTATTTAAAATAAATGTTTATTATATTGGCTATCTTATCAAACGACAATTTCTATCGTCTTTTATGAGGACAGAAAAGTTACAGAGTTGATCGCAAACAAAACATTTTTAGAAAATAGTTTTTTTTTTATTTGATTTTAAAGCCGAGAAATATATATTCTTCTTTTTCTTTTTTTTTCTTCTTCTGACTTTGTATTTCTCAATTTCATTCAACGAAACAGATCGTTTAACTAAATTAACCTGAAAGAAAAGGAAAAGGGCATCTAGATATGACGAGCACCCGGCAAACCGGGATTTGTCAATTCATCATTGTGTTGCAACTAATTTCTGGGTACACACACACACACACACACACACACACACACACACACACATGTACCACCCCCACAAATATATCTATATATATCTATATACAAAAGGTTGTTTTTTGCTAAATTGCTATGCTCATTTATTCACCTTTGAATTAATAATTTTAATTTGAGAAAAAAAGTTTTGATCTAAGTGCATTACATATTTTCATTTGAACTGATTCACCACAGGTATTTAAAATAACCGGTTAAGTGTGTAAACTTTTCAAATGACTCTCTTTCTCTCCCACTCTCTTCTTTCTCTCTCTCTCTCTTTCTCTCTCTCTCTCACTATCTATCTATCTATCTATCTATCTATCTATATATATATATATATATATGTTAGTCTCTTCATATCTCTCTTTCTATCTCTCACCCTCTCTCTCTCTCTCTCTATATATATATATATATATATACATATATATATATATACAGAAACACGCACAAACACACACACACACACACACACACACACACACACATATATATATATATAATATATATAGTATGAACAAAAAGTGGTAAGACAAACAGGAATATTTCTTATATGTTATTTATTCTCAACTAGTTTCGACCTTAGGTCATCGTCAGGAGAAGATTTCTTGTTTGAAGAAATTATTTTTAGTTTTTTTTTACTGGGAGCATTATAAAAGAATTATAGAAATTGAAATATTTTTGAGGGTTTGACATGCTATTATAATCCGGGTAGAGGAGTGTATTAGCAGTAGCAAGTCCATCTGTTCCGTGAAAAAAAAACTATTCATCTATCTTAATTTGTTCCTATCTATCTATCTATCTATCTATCTATCAATTTTAGTCTATTTATTTCTCTCTCTCTCTCTCTCTCTCTCTCTCTCTCTCTCTCTCTCTTTCTCTTTCTCTGTTTTTATTTGTCCATCTGTTTCTTCCCTTCTGTCTTGGTAAATAGACCTTAAGTATTGATACTTTTTGAACACTTCTCGTATATATTATGAATACAGTTCTATTTAGCCAACACGTTTTTGGTGAAACACTGGATTATACAAGTGCAACACTCTCTGTATTCACCAGGCTTTGCTCTATTTAACTTTTTCTTGTTTCCTAAAATTGAAATTCATCACAAAGTTAACATTTGTGGATGTGGATGATATTTAAGAAATTGTCAGATCAGCTTTAGACCAAATGAAAATATGGGATACTTTCACCAATGGAAAATTCTAATACTGGAATAATTTTTATTATTAGGATTTTTTGGATTGTTGTCCTCATCTTTATTGTTATATACCCAAAGTTTCGGCCAATATGCCTCCGGGTTTCTTGTGGAACTGGGGAACTGGGGAACCTTCTTGGACTTGGGAACCTTCTCTTCGGGAAAGCTTCTTGTCGAACTCAGGAGTCTTCCTGTTTTAAAGAATGTTCCCGAGTTCTACAAGGTTTCCGAGTTCGATAAGAAACTCCTGAAGAAGGCCGGTGGGCACATCGGTCGAAAATTTGTGTACATGACAATAAAGATGAGACCAACAGTAATGGCATTACTTTTTGACTCACCCTCGTTGGTAGGATTATGCCAGGTATGTTTAAAAAATTATCAAAATTGAAGCTGTATTTACCAAAACAGAAAGGAAGAATGAATAAAACATTAATTTTCTTTAAAATACTCCTTTCAACAAACTTATTCCATCGATAATATGTTGTCTGACTTTTTTTTAAATGCGGCTTAATAATTTGCATTATTTGGAATTTTCGGACTGTTGGTCTCATCTTTATTGTCATGTACACAAAGAGCCCATTCAAACCCATTTTGTTTAGGACAGGTATAATTACGAACACAGGAACATGTATCATTCATAAAAATGAAGCTGGTCCTCATTTACCCTACACCCTTTGATCTTTCATTCCTTCTCCCACCCGAACATATATACTACCTACATATGTGACAACCATTACTCCCTCCTTCTCTGTCTGTCTCCTCCACCTCTTCCTTTTACCTTTTCTTCGTCAATGTACCATATATCTTAAAATAATAAAAATCATTCTGATGAAGTTTCTGAAAACAACAGAGACGAAATATTAATTGAATCAAATTGTTTGTGTTAGTTATTCACCTTTCCAATCCATTTCCTTTCATTTTGTCAGATTTTTCTAAATCTGTTATTTTCTTCATGATATTCACCACGTACCCCACATACCCCACGTGTACGGATTAGGCACAAGGCCCTATTAATGTGGTACCAGCCACAAGCCGTGACTCATAGGTGGCGGGTGCCAAAAAATGCGTTGATCCCGTCGGCA
>CM042158.1:5475522-5485522 GCA_023376005.1 Doryteuthis pealeii | reverse complement strand
TTCGAACGCGGCTCACTGGGCCTATTATCAAAAAACGATAATCATTACAAGAAATGTGCGTCTGCATGTGTAAACGTATACATATGTTTACTAGTCTTTATTTATATATATATATATATATATATATATATATAAACCACAATGCACTTCTTTAAGTGTGTTCAAACCTTTTTGTCGTTTTTCTTTCCTATATCGGAGTCCAGAAGCGCGTGGTGTAATGGTTAAAGTCATGGGAAATGGACTCGTCGACCCAAGTTCAAATCCTGGATGTGGTAATTGCATTTCACTTAGCGCTAATACCCTTGGGAAAGGTATTAATCCTACTCTCCCTCCAGCTATGGATAGATAGTAGGGCAGACTGGGCTCTTTATCATTGGTTAGGCAACCGGTCTAGGAGAAGGAAAACTCTGAATTCAAACCTGTTGAACTCCGCTTAAGAAAGTGACCTTGTGTCACATCCTGCTCGTGCTGAGGGGTTGGTAAATATGTATATATATCGGAGTCTAGATGGTATTGAAGGTATCACATATTTTGTAACCAAGCGCTTTCAACCTCATCGATGGTCCTCTTCAGGGTGATTAATGTTTGTTTGTTTTTTTCGTTTATTTTGTGTTGTAAATCTTATTCATCTGAAAGGGTTTATTGCAGTTTTTTTTTGTGATTGCAGGTTTATTCACTTAGGAGGTTTTTTATTGTAAGTGGGGATGATATATATATAATATATATATATATATATATATATATGGTTATATACATTCTGGACATACTGTACATTTATCTTTGACAACTGAATGGATTGTACAACATTACAGAAACGTAATAAAAATTCTTATTTCATACTTTTTCTCTCTCTCCCTCAAGAATCAATCAATCGGTCTGTCTGTCCAACCATTCATCTAAGAATATATATATATATATATATATATATATATATATATATATATATATATTCTTGAAGTATCGAGAATTAGATTCACTGATCTTTTATTCATTTTTCAGCATGATTTTCTCTATTCGGACAAAAGAAAAAAAAAACAAGTAGATTTGAAATAATTTAAAAAAAAATATGACACAATGACAAAAGCACGCATGCGTATTCACGCGCAAATTTAACACCAAATAAAAAAAACAGAATGTCATCCAACTACAAAGATATGAATCATGTTTATTAAGACTCCACTGCTCATTCTTTTATAAGATTGTGCTGATGCTGATGATGATAAATGACAGATCTACTACTACTACTACTACCACCACCACCACTACTACTACCACCACCACCACCACCACTACTACTACTACTACTACTACTACTAGCACAAGATAATGCTATAAGGATAAATTATATAAAAGGAGAAAGAGACGAAACTGTCAATCACATAATAAGCGAATGCAGTAAACTCGCACAAAGAGAGTACAAGACTAGACACGACTGGGTGGGAAAGGTGATTCACTGGGAACTGCGCAAGAAATTAAATTTTCACCATTCAACTAAATGGTATATGCACAAGCCTGAACTGTCCTGGAGAACGAGACGCGCAGAATTCTCTGGGGCTTCGAGGTACAGACGGGTCACCTAATCCTGGCCAGGAGACCTGACCTAGTATTGATTGACAAGTAAAAGAGAACCTGTCATAACGTGGATTTTGCTGTCCCAGCCGACCACTGAGTGAAAATGAAAGAAAGCGAAAATATAGACAAATACTTAGACCTCGCCAGAGAACTGAGGAAGCTGTGGAACATGAAGGTGAAGGTCGCACGAATTGTGATTGGTGCCCTTGGAACGGTCCCCAAAGCTCTGGAAAAGAATTTGGGTGAATTGGAAATCAGAGGAATAACCGAGACCATCCAAAATACAGCATTGTTGGGATCGGCTAGAATACTCAGAACAGTCCTGGAGACCTGAGGAGACTGAGCCTCCAGTGAACCACCAGCTACGGCAGGTGTGAAAAACTAATAATAATAATAATAATAATAATAATAATAATAATGTATCACGGGTATGATGTTTAATTGCCTCAAATGGTGAAGTTTCAATTCTCGAGCTCTGGATATTGGGATATACCTCTTCAGCGTCATTACTCCAAAGTCCGCTCTAACCTGGAGTGGTTGTACTTGTTAGGGTCGAATGTATCGGCAAAATAGAAAAGAATGAGTTTAACAAAATTATTTAGTTTAGAATAAATTTGAATAACCACAAAAATGATTAAAACAAAGCGTATTCGGCATATAATAACCCAACAAGGGTTGACATGCTGTAAAACCAACCAACCAACCAACCAACCAACTAATAATAATAATAATAATAATAATAAAAGAAGACTGGGGGAATTGGTTAGTTGGTTGTTTTCTTTTATGGTATATCAACCCTTTGTGGACCATTTAATGCCGAATAAAGTTATTTTGATTTTAGGTCGCTTATAGTACCTGTTATTGCTTAAATGGCCACCCATTTATGTATTGAACAGGCTCATCGCCACTTCACTTTGCTGATCTAACGGGAACCTGTTATATATATATATATATATATATATATATAGATATATATATATGTGTGTGTGTGTGTGTGTGTGTGTGTATATATATATATATATATATATAGATAGATAGATAGATAGATATATATATCCGTTAATTAAAGTTTGGTAGTAGTTTCAGGGGTCAGCAGCTAGCAGTCAGCCTGGATTTGAGAGAGTAACTCTCCAAATTGCTCTTACAGATAGACTAAAACATAATAGAGGGGGCGAACTTGATAGAGAACTTGATAGTGTGAGATTGGTTACTTTATGTTACTTCATGACTTAATTGCAAATTACTGCTAATTAAAACGATGAAAATTAATTTCTTTTTCAAACATAATTCAATCGCAAAAAGTAAGGATTATTTCAAACAGTTCAATCCCAAAAGTAAGGAATATTTTTGTGTTTAATTTTAGTCATTAAACTAAACAGAAAAAAAGCCTCAGGGAAACAATCATTGATTCGCTCAGCTTTAGTATAATAATAGATAAACAAAAAACAGTCTCATCCTTATTCTCATCATCAAGGCGAGTCAACAGTACAGATTCCTTTGACTCTCACTCGCCATCCGTCACTATCGGTCATCGCTGTTGACAAGTCTTCAACACGATTCTCAGTATCCGCACAGAACTGATGAATGTCAATATTTGCTGTAGGAGTCCATAGGAGAACGTCACTTGTGAGTTTGTGTTAACTTTTCCAGCAGTGCCCAGCATTTCTTGCTTATCTTACTTGGATAGTTTGAGGATAGGAGTTAAGTGGCCATACAGCTGATGTTTTGTAGGGTGCTGCTTCCAGGTTTTATTCAAAACAGCACACAACATCCTTGTATAGTTTCCATCTAGCTTTTTTCTAAAAGCTTCGAGAAAGTCTAAGAGTTGCAACTATACAGTAGAACTGATACGGCTACAGTGTTTGGTTTGTTTTACGGCATATCAACCTCAGGGGGTCATTTAATGCCACCTTAGTTTTGAAATAAATTCATTCTTAATGGATACTCAATTTTTTTATAAACACATTTTTCTATTCACCCCATAGATGGGACCCTAATAGGTACTGCCACTCCGGGTCAGGGTGGACCCACGAGCAATGGTAATGGAAGGGTGCTCCACATTTCTCAGAGCTCCAGAACTGGAACCTCACCATTGGTTAGATTTTAACGTCATACCGAGGACATGAAGACCCCCAGCCACCGCCTTCTAGCACCCATATGACAAAAAGAGTTGGGGGTTGCCATAAGGGCAATAGTCTTGGGACAATCATATAGGTGCTAGGGCTTAACATGGCTAGCCGATTGATCGGAGGGAGCCTCACCGACCACCCATCTAGTCTAAGTAAGGACCAAAGTGGAGTGTTGCATGTTATGCTCAGCCACTAGGGTTCCATCCTTAAGCATCACGGGTCGCCACCCACGGTCAACAGGTGGCCCCATTAGGGGAGTCTTACCCCTCTTCAGAGATGTAGTCGGTGTATTCTAACGCCCCAGCTGAAAGGGTGGGCTAGTTGGGGAAAGACTCAAAACGTTGAAGAAAATGTTCTTTATTTAAAATTCTTTGTGAAAATTAAAATCTTAATCTTATTCGCCCGTAATTTTCTACACTGTTTTTTTGTTAATTTAATATACAATTTGTAGATTTACAAGTAATAAAAAGGAAATATAAAATTAATCGGACCATATGACCTTTAGGCACCCCTTCCACGATCTCGACTCACAAGGACACTTTTCTCATTTACACCGTCAAAATCCGGTTGTTTGTTAGGGGTTAGGGTTAGGGTTTAGGGTTAGGGGTTAATTTTATAATTAAAAAAAAAACTATAAAAATCGACTGTTAACAATTAACCGAACACCTTTTTCTTTCTTTCTTTCTTTCTTTCTTTCTTTCTTTTTTCTTTCTTTCTTTTGTGTTTTCCTAAATTTTTCTTTTCTTTTCTTTTCTCTCTTTCTTTATTTTCTTCGTTCTTTTCTTTTCTTTCCTTTTTAGTTTTTTCTCTATCTTTCATTTGACTATCTTACTTTCTTTTGGACTTTCATAAAGTTTCTCGTTCTTTCTTTCTTACTTTCTTTCTTTCTTTTGGGCTTCGCAGAATTACTTTCTTTCTTTCTTTCTTGAATTCTTTCTTTCTTCCCTAAATTCTTTCTTTCTTTCTTTCTTTTCCAAACACATTCTCCTTTATACTTTATTTTTTATTACTCCAAACCATTTCATATTTTTTCATCTTTCGTTCTTTTCTCATTTTGCACAGATTTAAAAAATATATATCTTTTTCTTCGCCACTTCGTTGCCGCAACCCGTTTCCATTTTTTCTTTTTACACTATCTACCCCAATACTCCCGCCCTTTTATGCCAAATACGAATCAGTCGTCCTGTTGATCATTTTCATTCCTATTTAAAAAGGCGACTTCCAACTGACAACTAAAAACTCCTTTTTGCCTCTGTCAAAAGATGATTCCAACTTCCATGTGTAGAATTGCTTCACTGCATCGCCAACATTTCCGCATGACAACTTACCAATTTCCTTTCTCTTGTAGAATCTTTGGAAAACATTTCACCTCTTGACTTCCGGTTGCAATAAAACCGACCAAGAGAAACACACAAACAGAAATCTTCGGGCCTTTTTCTCTCTCGGATTTATCTTCGATTTTTTACGTCTAATTTTCTTTCCTATTTATTCTCGTTACTCTTCACCCCTTCATCCTTTTCTCTTTTCATTCATTTTTTCTCTTCTCTTTACTTTTTCTCTTTCTCTAACTTGGGTTTCATTTTTTTTTTTAATGTCATTTCTTTGTATTGTCTCTTTTCTTTCTTTCTTTCTTTCTTTCTTTCTTTCTTTCTTTCTTATTTCCGTCCTTCCTTTTCTACATTTTAAAAACTTTTTTAATGTCCTTTGTTTTATTTGATTTTTTCTTTCTTTCTTTTTCTTTCTTTCCTTTGTTTTTCTTTCCTTTTCTTTCTTTCTTTCTTTCTAATATTTCGTATATTCAGTTTTATTTCTTTTTACTTCTTTCTTCCTTTCTTTCTTTATTTCTTATTTCTGTCCTTCCTTTCTATTCATTTTTACTTTTTTAATGTCCTTTGTTTTATTTCCTTTTTTTCGTTCTTCTTTCTTACTTTTCGTTTTGTTTTTGTTTATTTTATAAATACTTTATCGTTTTATCTACTCCCCTTTCTTTCTTTCTTCTTTCTTCGTTTCCTTTTTTTTTCTTTCTTTCATTCACTTGACTTCCGGTAACAATAAGACCGCCCAAGATAAACACACACATACAGAAATCATTTTGCTTTTTTCCGTCGTTTTCGGATTTATCTTCGTTTTTTTAGATATAATTTTTTTCCTCTTTATTCTTGTTCTTTCTTCTGTCGGTTTTGTTTTCTATATTCATCTCTTCTCTCTTCTTCCCATCTTCTTTCTTTCTTTTCTTCCTTCATTTTTTTCTTACTCGCTTTTTCCTTCCTGTCTTCCTCTCTTCTTTTCCTAATTCGAACTCGCTTCCTACGACATCGCAGTCTAGCACGATATCAACCCCTTTCTAGCATCCTGTTTTTTATTTCTATTTTTTCCCTCTCAAATCAGTTGATATATATCGGGGTTAAATACCCCAACCTGTCCTACTACTTACCCACAGCTGAGGGGAGAAACGATGGTTGGCTGTTTGGCTGTTTTACTTTACGGCATATCAAACCTTTTCGGGTCATTTATGGTGAATCAAGTCAATTTCATAAACAAAGGACTTGGGTTGCTTACAGTACCTGCTATTGTTTAAGTGGTCATCCAAATAAGTATTGAACAGGCTCATTGCTGCTTAACTTCAGTGATCTAGCGAGATCCGGTAATTTCAACGTGACTTGATTGTAATATACTTAGTGGATTCAGATTTGTTGGTTGTTTTGTTTTACGGCATATCGACCCACTTTCAGGTCATTTAAATCCGAATCAAGTCCTTTTGATAAACAAAAGATAGGTTGCTTACTGTACCTTCTGTTGCTTAAGTGGTCACCCAATTAAATATTAAACAAGCTTGTCGTTGCTTAACTATGGTGATCTTGTGGGAACCGCTGCTTTCAGTGTGACTTGACCTTAAGGATATTAGCATAAATTGAAAAGCTAATAGCCTTGTCCAGGATTTGAATTCTGGTCTCCACGTCTATTTCTGGTGATAACCGTTACGTTATACGTGCATCTGTAAGAATAAGAAAAATCGAATAGAATGTGCAAAGAAAATGAGACTAGGAAGAGAAAGAGTTCGTGCAGAGAAAGATGAAGCAAACTGAAAAAGATGGACTCATAACTTTAGTTTAATTGTCATTGGAACAGAAAATGGTATCGGTGAGACTGTGTTCAATTCGAACAAATAACCTTAGGTAAGACTTAAATACTCTTCTTTCTCTGGCTATCTTTGATATAATGGCTGAGGGCAACCAATGTTAAAGAAGGAAAATTCCAAGTTCAAGCAGTTTTATTGTCAACAAACAAAAGCACTTCATGATATCTCCCAAGAACAATTATCGTAATTCGTAATTTAGTGAAAAAAGGAAGATGTGAAGAGTCATGGTTTGCCAACAAACTGTCTCTTACAGTTTCTTCTGTTCATGTTTAATCAACTCCTCACCACGGACAGGATGTGACACAAGATCAATTCTTAAGCGGAGTAAAACAGGTCTGAATTCTTATTTTCCTTTCTCCTAGACTGGTTACTTTTTCAAGACGAAATAACCCAGTCTGTCCTACTATTTATCTATAACAAAGGAAGGATAAATGGATTCCAATATTTGTAAAGGGCATAGTTATTTACTAGCAATAATTTGATAGGGTAACTTGTTATCCATTACACAACGCTTATAGTTATTTACTAAGCTTTGCTTAGTTGTGGCTCAAGGCCGGATGTATGGGTCACCCAGTGAGACTCGAACACACTAGTAATAATTTGATAGTGTAGCTTGTTAACCATTACACAACGTGAGGTACTTTTAGTTATATATTAAGCTTTGCTTAGTTGTGGCTCAAGTTGCTTTGCTTAGTTGTGACCCCCCAGTGAGACTCAAACTCACTAGTAATAATTTGATAGTGTAGCTTGATGACCATTACACAACGCGATGTGCTTTTAATTATATACTAAGCTTTTCCTACAAAGCCCCCAGTGAGACTTTAAAATAATACACTGACTACAACTCTGCATAGAGGTAAAATCCCCTCAATGGGGTCCATCTGTTGGCCGTGGGTGGCTATGCGAGGTGATTAAGGAGGGAACCTTGGTGGCTGAGCATGACATGACATACAACACTTCACTTTGACCCGTAATTAAGCTAGACGGTCGGTCGGAGAAACCCGCTCCGATTAATGGGCTGATCACGTCAAGCTCTAGCACCTATATGATTGTCACAACCCCATTACCATTATAGCAAGCCCCAAACCGTTTTTATCTTATATGTGCTAGAAGGCGGTGGCTGAGGGTCTTAGTGACCTAGGTATGAAGTTTAAGAAATGTGTTAAAAAATTGAGTTTAAAACAAGTTTTGAATACCCATCAAGCATGAATACAACATCTTCAGCATGAAATAACCCAACAACGGTTGACATGCCGTAAAAACCAACCAACCAACCAATTCAGTGAGACTCGAACTCACTAGTAATGATTTACTAGTCTAGTTTGCTAACCATCATACCATTTGAGGCGCCCTACAAAATACCCTGTCTGTTCAGTACTGGTAGGATGTGACGCAAGGTCGCATGTGTGGGGCATCCAAAAAGGATCGAACTCGCTATTCAGTAGTAATGAATCTGCCAGACTAACTTGTTATCCATTACACCTCAAGTCATAAGTAGCCATCATTTCTCAGTCTCTGCGATCAACTTGAAGATCTCAGATAAAAACAGATGTTAGAATAGCCAAAATTCTATAAACAATTAGCATATAATGTCATCAAGAAAAAAGAAAGAAAAAATATAGAGCAGGGAGTGAGACGCGAAACCGTATCAACGGAATATCTCCAACCCAAAATTCGTAATTCAATTACCGCCAGTTTAAGATAAAGATCTCGCAGTTTCTAGTTACGCCCCGATACTCACGTACACACACGTGCATACACTGATTTTTGCTTTGTTTTCATTATTTATTTGTTTATGTGTGTCTTTCAAATCTGCCTCTCTCTCTCTCCGTACCCCCCTCTCTCTCTCTCTCTTTGACTACATCGTCACCCTCTTCTATCTCTCTCGCCCCCTATTTCCCTTTCTCTGTCTCTATGTCTCTCTCTTTAACTAATTTTTGGATATTGTCATTTTCGTGTCCAATATGTTTGCATCAGTTCTCCGCTCCAACAAACACCAAAGCCAGTAACATCCACTCTACACCTCTTTCCTCTTCCCATCCCATCAAACATCGTTTTTTTTATAGCTGTTTTTCCTTCCATTATTACCCTTGGAAGAATCGTCACCCCTACCCCTCTAAGTTCAGCTTCCATTTCCTTCAGCCTCATCTGTCTCATCGTCATCCAATCATCGCTTAATTTTTCCTTATGTTAACTTTTCTTCCCTTTTTCGGTCGATTTTTAGCGCCAAGTCCGTCTTTTCTTATTCCATTTTCCGCTTCTCTTCTTGTACTTCCTTAGTTGAAATAACTCTTCGCCGCGGCGCCCTCTTGCTTTTTCCCGCCATCCACGCATCTATTTTTTCCCGCCATTTTTTGCCTTCCTTCTTTATGTTTGTTGTTGTTGTTGTTTTTGTTTTTGTTTTGTTTGTCTTCTTTAATCATTCCAGTCTTTTCAGTTCCCCCACCCTTCTCTACTTTCACTTTCACTTTAAGGTTTATTATTGCACATACTCTTCCGCTTTCTGATTTTAGAACAATACTCTTTTCGGCCATCTTTCGCGCTTCACTTTTTTCTTTGTCTCGCCTTGTCACTATTTTCATCAACTTTTTCTTTCCCCTTTTTTCTTTTCTTTTTCTTCATCATCATCTTTTCAGACTAGCCTCTGTACGCTCTACATTTTTTTCTTGGTATTATATATCTATTCTAAGGGCGGGTTTAGCTCAGTCGGTATAGTATTCGCCTAATAATCGCATGGTTTCGGGTTCGATACCGGTCCCTGCCAACTCAGCGCATAAGTAGCACAGCTTGGGTAATTATATATGTGCGACAAAACTGACGCTTCACCACAACAAAACAATCTCCCTGGTTTGAGATAAAACTGTATAAAAAAACGGTTAAGAAACAGCTACACAAAAAGTATAAATATAAATCTACAATGAACGCCATTCCCTAACCTCTGGACATAAAATAACCTTATAACCAAGTCATTAAAAAATAATAAACCAACTGAACTCCATTAAAGATTCTTTTAGAGGGGAGAGAAAATCGAACTAACAAAAAGGATCTGCTAGCGCGATGGATTTCTAATGCTTATTTTCAATATTGGCGCTACATAATCTTTCCTCGTTTCTTTTGTTTGGTGTCATATTAAATTGATAGATATCTGAACATCTACCGT
>CM042158.1:5458022-5473022 GCA_023376005.1 Doryteuthis pealeii | reverse complement strand
ACGTTTAGTTTATACGACCAGGCGTAACCAACAAAGAAAGAAACACTTTTAATACAATTCTTAATTACATTGTTGATTCACTAGAAAGTATTTTTCAAACTATCACTTAATGGTCTCGTTTTTTTAAGTTGTAACAATTAACTGAACACCACGAAAACGAAAGTGAAACGGTCTTGTAAATTTCAAGAGTGCCTAAAATTATTCTTTTTGTCTGCGGCTTATATTTAAAGGCTTCAGCCTTCATGCATCCCCAGGAATGTAATCACAAAAGAATAGATCTGATGAGCGAATCAGTTTCGGGATGTCACCGTGTAGTGAGAAGAGGAGCCCTAGAAAAAATGATCTCGGTTTCAATCATAAACATTTGAAATTGTGGATCAAATTTGTCTCAAATAATGTTTTCTCGCATTTCCAAACATTTTAAGTCCAGAATTAAAAAGTGTCTTACTTAAGATTCTGTTTCGTTGTCAATTTTGTAATAATCTTTTTTACATCCTATGTTCGTTTCTCAGCGTGTAACACTTTTGCATATAGTGGCCACTGGTCTAACTTAGAAGGGATTTCTTTCTTCTTTTTTCTTTCTTTCTTTCTTTCTTTCTATTTTATTTTATTTTATTATTGTATTTTTTGTACTGATGCTTCAAAACTTTTTTCTTTCGTTTGGGTTTCCTACATTCTCTTTTTTTAAAATTTTTTTATCGTTTCTGTTTTCCTAATTTCTTTCCTTTCTTTTTTTTCTTTTTCTTCTTTTTTCTTTCTTTCTTTCTTACTTTCTTTCTTTATTACTTTCTTTCTTTTTTCTTTTCTTTCTTATCTTTTCTTTCTTATTTTTAAACTGTTGCTTTTCTTTCTTTTCGTTTGTGTTTACTTAGCTTCTTTCTTTCTTTCTTTTTCCGAACTTCTTTTCTATCTTTGCTTTTCTTTATCCTCTACGTTCAATTCCATTCAACTTTTTTCGCGCCTTTTCTATGTTTAAGGTTAGTCTCTCGGTTCATCAAATCCTATCTTTGCTTTGTCTGCATATTCTCTTTGACGTCTTTGTATTCAGTCCTCGTTCCTCTTCAAGTCTCACGTATCTCGTCTTGTTTTCTTTTTCACAATTTCTCTTTGTTCTTATATACTAATGTTATTCTATCTATTTTATTTCAGTTTTTTTTTTTTTTTTAGTTTTTATTCATTTATTACTTTTTAATTGAATCTTACTTCATCTCTTCTGTGATCCGGATATGCACATAAAGAGCCGACGGCAGACAGCAGTGACGCCGAACTAGCGATAAAGTAAGAAATCGCTTCTCGGTGGTCGACAAAAAAAATAGTCTGTGTGTCTCTTCACACACTGACTTGCATACACTGACACGTGCAGAGGCAAACCGTACAACCCCTGACATCGCAAAATATATCTGTTAAAGAATCCTAAGTTAATAGAAAAAAAAAGATGGCCCCCCCCCCACATATAATCCAGGCCCCCGGGGAACTTGAAGTTAATTGGTAAAATAAAGGGAAATGCTTTTTGTGAGACATTCTCAAAGTCTAGCAGATATATATATTATATATATATATATATAATATAATATTATATATATTATATATATATAATATATATATATAGAGGCGAGAGAGAGAGAGAAGAGAGAGAGAGAGAGAATTCGCGCTACTGCGAAGAAACTTAAGTCGGTAGATTTTAAACATTTCGATTTTAATCGTCTATTTAGCTCTCTATATTGAGCACTTTTTAATCGATTTTAAAGGAAAAAAAATCCCGAAGTAAATAAGGATTGTATACTTTATTTGCTTGGTGGAATTTAATGGTAACCGCGACACCACACAGCACACACACACCAAACACACCACACACACACATCACACAGATATATATATATATATATATATATATAATATATATATATATATATACTAATATTATTAAAAAAAGGAAGGTCCGCAAAATGTATTTTGTTTCTCAGAATTTAAAAAAAAAATTCTTTTTGTTTTTACATATGCAACATGTGTTTTCAAGATTTTTTTTCTGAGAACAAAAATACATCTTGCGGACACTTCTTTTATTTTTTATAAAATATGAATTTTCCTCCCCGTTTAGGACGCAGAAACAACATTATATATATATATATATATATATTAATTATATATATATATATGAGTCCTTTTTTCATGTGCACTATACATGTATCATCTTCTATCTAATCTATCATATCTACCATGTCAGTCTCCTTCATATCTTTCTCAGTCTCTTTACACGTATGTAATGTAATGTATCTATCTATCTTGGTATCATATCGCTCATGCGCTACTGGTAACATGTAAATAACAAAACAATGAGTCTTATTGTTCAATCTGTAACAAAGCTGTAAGAACGGCTTCTGGTCTTAAGAGACATATGGTGGCGCAATAAGCATCAAATTTTATCAATCTGATCCATCCGATCCAGTGGAAGGACGTCGATTCAATGTTATTAATTTGCATCAAACTGCAGCGGGAGAGAATAAGTCATTAAGGAGCTCATGATGAGGAAAGGTTATGATGGTGGGGGTTATAAGATTGTGAGGGACGAGGCAGCGATCTTATAAAGATTATGCTATTGCTATGTATGTATGTAGAATGTATCTATCTTATCTATCTATCTATCTATCTTTGAGTCAGGTCGCTCTAGCACCTATGGTACTATGTGGAACACAATGTGTCTTTGTCCAATCTATAACGAAGTCTGTAAGTCGGCTTCGGTCTTAAGAGACATATGGGGGGGGGGATAAGCATCAGGTTCTGGTGTAGGGTTATAGGATTGTGAGGGACGTAGTGATCTGTAAAGATGTATCCTAATTGTTATGTATCTATCTATCATTTAGATGCACACACAACACGACAGCACACATATATATATGGGTGTGCAATATTGTAAAAATTGAAAAAATCACAAGTTTCATTAACGAAATGATGTTAATAAGCCTATGTTGCAGTGTTTTTTGGTCTAGCGTAATGTTTATTAAAACATCATTCGTTAGAAACTGTGTGATTTTTTCTTAACAATATTAATTTGCCGGGATTTAGTTCCACTTTTCTTATATATATATATATATATATATATATATATATAATAATATAATATATTATATATATATGGATCATACCTTTTTCCAAGGGATTAGCGCTATGTGAAATGCCAACAGCTTCGTCTAGGAATTGAACTGCGAATCGACGAGTCCATTTTTCCCACGACTCTAACCACAGCCAGGCCGCCTCCATTATATCTCCCTCCAGCTATAGGTTATAGTAGGGGCAGACTGAAACTCTTTACCTTGAGTAAGTAACCAGTCTAGGAGAGGGATAACTCTGAATTCAAAAATTCCCTGGGTAGTCGTTGATTGTGTTCGGGCAACCCTTGATGCAAACAGTTCTTCCTATCGAACTGTGCGAAAAAGTGTGGAAATGGTCCAACACAGCCTTCACCACTATAAATAATCACTGTGTTGGTTGTTCATTGTATGAACACTCATGCGTAAAAATCGACGAGAGAGTACCATTTTTTATATATTATATTTATATATATATATATATATTAATGATATATAAAGATATCTATGAGTCAGACGAACCTCACTATTTAGTTCGCTGACTCCAAGTAGATTATCTTTATTACTTGGCTCGGTACTTAGGTATCGAGCACTTTTTACAAATTAGCTTCTCCTAGCGGTTTATCATGAATATATAATATCTTATAATACATATATATACATACTAAATTGTTTTTTTCCTTTTGGCCAAATACTATACCAAAATAGATTATTTTTTGTTGGTACGAATATCTTGGTCTTTTCTTTTTCAAAAAAATTTTTTTCTTCCTGGTTGAGTTGGTAAGTATAATTTTTACCAATCAACTCCTCGCCCGGTTTTTTCTCTCGCAAGGACTACACGCCTTGGTATCATTATATATATAATATATATATATATATATATATATATAATTATATATAGATGAGAAAGGTTAATTTGAATGAATTCATTTCTGGGTTCACTGTTGTTCAATTTAAGAGACAAGATTAAATTATCTTTGGCAAGGAGAAGAAAATTCAAACAGCGACTGACAGTCTCAATCTGTGATCCCAAACGAATAAATTAGGATACTAGTAAAAGCCATGGAAATATAGAGTAAATAAGAGTCAAACGTTTGCTTGTCCACTGCAGTTTCTCATCTATACGATCACAGAACCATCAAATTGAGTCTGATGGTCGCCAACGGCGAAGAAACTTTTTGGTCACCAAGCAATGTTGACTGTTAATTGGACACAATAGCGTAGTGATATAGGCGTTGAGTTCAGACCCTTCTAAGTGACAGTTATCTCTGGGCTGTGCAGGTTCAATCCTGGTCAGGTGACAAGTAACATAGAATTTATAATTAACACAGCTTAACATTTGTATACCAGCTATGGGTTAGCGGAATGAAGAACAGGTACCCTTGTGGTTGAATAGGGTTGGGTTTAAAGTTCTGTGATGGCCTCCCGAATTAGAACAGAAGGTTCCGCGAGTCGGGAAAGCTCCCGAGTTGACAAGAAATTCCTGAAGAAAGAGCCAAAAGCACATCAGTCGAATGTTGAAGCAGATAACAATAAAGATGAGGCAATAGTCCGAATAAATCTAAATATACAAAGGTTGGCTGTGTCCACACTATTCTAACTTAGATCTACATATTTTCTTTCTATAACCGATATTGATCACTCTTTAGTCATGAATATAGTAAACTACATATGCACACACACACGCACACACACACTCGCACACACGCCCCGCACTCGCGCACACGCACACACAGACTACACTAACTGAAACTTTCGGGCAATTTTTTTAACTGCCCAAGTTAAGGTGGCGTGGACATGGAAGTCACGGCGCCCCTTGTTAATGACAGTTTTCTCGTCTATGGAGAAAGAATTCAGCGGTTGATTAATATATGCTGTGGTTTTGGTCCTTTAAGGTGGGAAGAAGGGGGTGGTTTAAATTGGTCAGGTGCTAGTGTGGTTATTTTTACTTAGATATCATGCCTCTATCTATGATATTGAGCATGATTACTTAAAATATAGTTCACACTATTATTTATCTATCTATTCCTCTCTCTCTCGTCTCCTCTCGTCTCTCTCTCTCTCTTCTATATATATAATATATATATATATATATATATATATATATATATATAATATAAAGTGCTTATTGGAGTCGTACCTAATTTTGAAAAATTAATTAATTAATAATGAATTAGGCGGGAATACCTATTTAAATGTAAGGCTAAACAATCGAGAAAAATCAAATCAACTGATGTAGCATTTCACCTATTAGCCTCATCAGCAGAGCTATAGATCTATTTAGCTCTGCTGATGAGGCCTAATAGGCCGAAATGTACATACAGAGATTGATTTTTCTCGGATTTGTTTAGCCTTACTTTAATAGGTATTGCCGCCTAATTCATTATTAATTAATTAAATTTTCAAAATTAGGTACGACTCCAATTAAGCACTTAATTCTCCGCAAAAATTGTCGCAAAAAAAAGCCATTCCAAAACAAACGGTTTAAACTATATATATATATATATTTATATATATATATATATATATATATATATATATATATCTATTATAATGGAAGTTGTGTGTTTTTCTGTCTTTAAACCGTAACCTTAATTCCTACTGCAAGTCAGCAATTCTCCTTAGTTATTGACATCACATCTTCCATGATTTTATTTTTATCTAAACCTCAAATTATAATAAAATTGTCTTACTTTAATAATACTTGTTTAACGCATGTCCTACATGATATTTTCGCAACGTACCCCACTTGTACGGGTCAGGCAAAGGCCCTATTTTATGTGGACCACCCCACAAGCCCGAAGCTCATGGTTGGCGGGTGAAAATTGCGTCGATCCCGTCGGCATTTATCCCCTCAAGGGGGGCGCCTCAGTCGCTGGGGAATAACCCAGCCCTGCCTTTAAATCGAGGGGGCAGGGTTGCCTGGGGGGATGCCCCCTGGGATTGACGCCGTTAATTATAAGCAAGGTCCAGAGGCCGAAGCCACTGTTGACATTATCTACCATAGTATTTACCGCGTACGCCCACTTGTAGCGGGTCAGGCACAAAGCCCTATTAACGTGGGAACCACCCACAAGCCGAAAGCTCAAATGGAGTGGCAGGTGAAAAATTGCGGTCGATTCCGCGGCAATTCCCCCTCAAGGGGGCGCCTCAGGCACTGGGCAATAAACCCAGCCGGACCCATTTTAAATCGAGGGGGCAGGTGTTGCCTGGGGGTGATGGCCGCCCTGGGATCGACGGCCGTTAATTATAAGGCATGGTCCAGAGGCCGAAGCCACTGTAGACCATATCTACATGATATTTACCCGGCGTACCCACTGTACGGGTCAGGGCAACAAAGTCCCTATTAAGTGGGACCGACCCACGAGCCGAAAGCTCATGGGTGGCAGGTGAAAAAATTGCGTCGATCCCGTCGAACATTCCCCGCTCACAGGGGGGCGCCTCAGGCACTGGCAATAAACCCAGCCCTGCCCTTTAAATCGAGGGGGCAGGGTGTTTGCCTGGGGGGATGGCCCCCTGGGATCGACGCCGTTAATTATAGCAATGGTCCAGAGGCCAAAGCCACTGTAGACCATATCTACATACAACAACTGCAATTATATTATATATACAACAAAATAGCGGTTTACATGTGAAACTGGAAGGCTAATTTGCATTATTAATATCAAAAAATCGAATTTAATAAATATGTGCTTTAGTAATTTTATTGATTTCTAACTGTTTGGTTTTATTTTAATGAAATATAAGAAAATCTCTTCAATAAATCTTAGATGAAATCCATTAACAAAGATAAAATAACTTTTATTCTTTACTTCCTCTTTTAACTAATACTTAAATTAGAAAAAATAACAATGAAAACTGAGAGTGATGGAAGAGTAAAGTTTCAGTTGTTCCAAACTTTATTATACTCTCCCGGCGGTTTCAAATCTTTTATTTATCGCCTCTGTTTCAAAATCTTTTTATCGTATTCTTATTTAGTTTCATTGCCTTTCTAATCCTTAAGTCACAATTTATTTTATTAGCATTAAACCTTAAATACTTGCATACCGCGGAGGGTGCATATATTTGCTAAGTAAATATATATATATATTGGGTGGTGTGTGTGGTAATATATATATAATATATAATATATATATATATAAGTGTATTAATCTGAGCTCCTCATTTGGGTCACATTCCATGAGAGTATCTTGGTCAGCCTAAGAACTTTTCAAGCCGACCCTCGTATGGTATAGGTGTGTGTAAACGCACTTAAAATGGGTGCAGGTTCCATATTTTTGGAATAATTCACCACACACATGCACACACGTGTACAAACACACATTACCACTTCAGCCATCCATGGATAGTCCGAACACAGAGAAATTAATAAAACATACATAGACACTTACACACAGCATTTCAAGCGCACACATACTTTGGATTTCTAATCGCTCAGTTGACGTTCTTCATCTTGGGGGGGGGGGGGGGGCGGCTGTATCCCTCCCACCCCTCCCCGCCCCGCCGGTCACCACACCCTCTCGTTATCACAACTCATCAGCGTCCAATATATTCCAATATAACCGTATCATTTACGCCCCAGTACGCAATGCACTGTACATAAAATCGACCCTGCACAATGAGAGCCATTCAACACCCGACCCCAACTTCTTCCCTAACAACTCCTAATTCTCCACCCCCGCCGCTGAACTTGTTTACGTTCCTCACCTTCAGCATCCCCTGAATATCTTTCTCCTTTTTTTTTTTCTTTTTCATTTTTATTACAATCAGGCCGCAACAAACTCGTTTCTCCTGAGTCCCATTTTTCTCCCTCCTTTTCTTTCTTTCTTTCTTTATACCCCGCAATCGGTGTCTAGGGGTAGAGAAGGACAGAGAAAGAAAGAAAAAGACTAGGTTCTGATTGCGTCTTAATGTCGGGGCTAGAGGACCGTCGTCGTCCCTATTTTTGCGGGGGGCTGGTGTTTTCTTTCTGGTCGTGTCCGTTGTTGTTACTGAGTTTGAGGGGTTAGCGTGCAAAATCACTCACAATCGATACTTTAAATTTCGGCCCATTCTTTTTTTTCTTTTTTTCTTTGATCTTTTTGCCGACTATTGTCTGTCGGACCGATTGGCCTTTGAAGTCAACGATTTCTATGAAGACACATTCGGTCCTTTTCGTTTCGTTTTATTTTCGCGAGGTGCACAAGTCGCTCATAGTTTCAGCTACAAGATATGACATACTCAGTAACAACAACGGACGACGCAAGAAAGAAAACACCAAGCCCGCAAAAATAGGGACGGGGTCCTCTACCCGACATTAAGAATAAGAATAGTCTTTTTCTTTCTTTCTTGTCTCTCTACGACTTAGACACCGATGCGGGTTTTTATAAAGAAAGAGAAAGAAAAGGAGGGGAGGAAAAATGGCGACTCAGAGAACGAGTTTGTTGGCGGCTGAATGTAATAAAAATGAAAAAGAAAAAAAAAAGGCAGAAAGATATCAGGGGATGCTGAGGTGAGGAGACGTAAAAAGTCAGCGGCGGGTGGAGATAGGAAGGTTGTAGGAGAAAGTTTGGGTCGGGTGTGAATGGCTCTCTTGTGCAGGTCGATAATTATTACAGTGCATTGCGTACTGGGGCGTAAATGATACGGTTATATTGGAATAGTTTGGCTGATGAGTGAAACGAGGTGACCGGGGGAAGGGGGAGGGGATACACGCCCCGCCCCCCAAGATGAAGAGACGTCAACTGAGGATAGAAATGCAAAGTATGTGTGCGCTGAAATGCGTGTGTAAAAGTGTCTATGTAATGTTTTATTAATTTCTCTGTGTTCGACTATCATGAATGGCTGAGTGTGTACATGTGTGTGTACACGTGTGTGCATGTTGTGTTGCGTGAATATTCAAAATATGACCTGCACATTTTAAAGTGCGTTTTACCACACCTAATACACATACGAGGGTCGGCTGAAAAGTTCTTAGGCTGACCAAGATACTCTCAATGGAAATGTGACAAATGAGAGCTCAGATTAATAACACTTATATATATATATATTATAATATTTATACACCACACACACACACATATATATATATATATACTAAGCAAATATATGCACCCCTCCGGGTGCAAGTATTTAAGTTTTAATGTAATAAATATTGTATTAAATTGAAAGGCTAATGAAACTAATAAGAGAATACAGATAAAGAAAGATTTGAAACAGAGGGAGTATAATAAAGATTGAAAAGAGGAGTAATAATAAAAGATGAACAACTGAAACTTACTCTTCCATCACTCTCGTCCTTTCATTGTTATTTTTCTAATTTAAGTATTTAGGTTAAAAGAGGAAGTTAAAGATAAAAGTTATTTTTCTTGTTATGGATTTCATTAAGATTATTGAAGAGATTTTTGCTTATATTCATTAAAATAAACCAAAACAGTTAGAATCAATAATACTAAGCACATATTTATTAAATTCGGATTTTTTGTATTAATATGCAAATTAGCCTTCCAGTTTCACACTGTAAACCGCTAATTTTGTTTTGTATATAATAAATATAATTGCATGTGTTATATGGTAGTATGGTCTACAGTGCTTTGGCCTCTGGACAATTGCTATAATTAACGGCGTCGATCCAGGGGGCCATCCCCCAGGCAACACCTGCCCCTCGATTTAGGGGCAGGGCTGGGTTTATTGCCCAGTGCCTGAGGCGCCCCTTGAGGGGGAATGCCGACGGGATCGACGCAATTTTTTCACCTGCCACTCCATGGAGCTTCGGCTCGTGGGTGTCCCCGTTAAAAGGGACTTTGTGCCTGACCCGTAACAAGGGGGTACGCCGGTAAATATCATGTAGATATGGTCCACAGTGGCTTCGGCCTCTGGACCATTGCTATAATTAACGGCGTCGATCCCAGGGGGCCATCCCCCCAGGCAACACCTGCCCCCTCGATTTAAAGGGCAGGGCCTGGGTTTATTGCCCCAGTGCCTGAGGCGCCCCCTTGAGGGGGAAATGCCGACGGAATCGACGCAATTTTTCACCTGCCACTCCAGAGCTTCGCTTGTGGGTGGTCCCACGTTAATAGGGACTTTGTGCCTGACCCGTACAAGTGGGGTACGCGGTAATACTATGTAGATAATGGTCAACAGTGGCTTTCAGGCCTCTGGACGCATTGCTAATAATTAACGGCGTCGGATCCAGGGGGCAATCCCCCCAGGCAACACCTGCCCCCTCGATTTAAAGGGGGCAGGGCTGGGTATTTGCCCAGCGACTGAGGCGCCCCCTTGAGGGAATGCCGACGGGATCGACGCAATTTTCACCGCCACCCCATGAGCTCGGCTTGGTGGTGGTCCACAATAAATAGGGCCTTTGTGCCTGACAGTACAAGTGGGTACGTGGTAAATATCATGTAGACATGGGTTACAGGTATTAATAATGTAAGACAATTTTAATTAATAATTGAGGTTTTAGATACACACAATAATCATGGAAGAATGTGATGTCAAATAACTAAGAGAATTGTGAACTGAATAAGGAATATAGTTTCGGTTAAAGACAAAAAACACACAATCTCCATTATAAATAAAGATATATATATATATATATATTATTATATATATAATATATATATATTATATATAATGTTGTAAACACGGTTTGGTTTTTGGAATGGCTTTTTTTTGCCGACAATTTTTGGGAAGAATAAGTGCTTATTGGAGGTCGTACCTAATTTTGGAAATTAAATTAATTAATAATTGAATTAGGCGGGAATACCTATTTTAAATGTAAAGGCTAAAACAAATCGAGAAAATCAATCTCTGTAGTACATTTCGGCCTATTAGGCCTCATCAGCAAGCTATAGATCTATAGCTCTGCTGATGAGGCCTATGCTGAAATGGTACATAGCAGTGATTGATTTTTCTCGATGTTTAGCTTACATTTAAATAGGTATTCCCGCCTAATTCATTTATTAATTAATTAATTTCCAAAAATTAGGTAACGACTCCAATTAAGCATCTTATTAAATATTATATATATAATATATATATATATATATATATATATATAGAAGAGAGAGAGAGAGAGAGAGAGAAGAGAGAGAGAGAAATAGAATAGATAAAAAATAATATGGTGCTATATTATAAGTAATCATTGCTCATATCATAGATAGAGCTGTAATACTCTAGTTAAAAATAACCTACACATAGCACCTGACCAATTAAACCACCCCCTCTTCCCACCTTAAAGACCAACGCACAGCAATTATAATTCAACCCGCTGAATCTTTTTTCCAATAGACAGAAATGTCATTAACAAGGCGCCCGTTGACTCCATGTCCACGCCACCCTTAACTTGGCAGTTAAAAAATGCCGAAGTTTCAGTTAGTGTAGTCTGTGTGTGGCGTGTCGCGAGTGCGTGGGCGTGTGTGCGAGTGTGTGTGTGCGTGTGTGGTGTGCATATGTAAGTTTAGCTATAATTCATGACTAAAGAGTGATCAATATCGGTTATAGAAAAAATGTAGATTAAGTTAGAATAGTGTGGACACAGCCAACTTTGTATTAATTAGATTATTCGGACCTATTGTTCCTCATCTTATTTTATCTGTTCAACATTTCGACTGATGTGCCTTTTGGTCTCTTCAGGAATTTCTTTGTTCAACTCGGGAGCTTTCCCGACTCGGGAACCTTCTTGTCGTAATCGGGAGCCATCACAGAACTTTAAACCCAACCCTTTCTCAATCCACAAGGGTATCCTGTTCTCATTCCGCTAACCATGTGGTTACAAATGTTAAGCTGTGTTAATTATAATTCTATGTTACTGTCACCCTTTGACCAGATTGAACCTGCAGCCGAGATAACTGTCCACTTAGAAGGGTCTGAGAACTCACGCCTATTATCCACTACGCTATGTGCCAATAACAGTCAACATTGCTTGTGACCAAAAAGTTATCTCGCCGTATGCGCACCATCAGACTCAATTTGAATGGTCTGGTGATCGTAATAGATGAGAAACTGAAGTGCCAAGCAACGTTGACTCATTAATTTCGCTATTTCATGCTTTACTAGTATCCTAATTTTAGTCGTTTGGGATCAACAGATGAGACTGTTCAGTCCGCTTTTTAATTTTTGAATAATGCCAAATAATTAATCACCCCCGCTTGTTCTTTAAATTGACAAGCAGTGAACCCAGAATGAATTCATTTTCAAATTAACCTTCTCATCTTATATATATATATATATATATATATATATATATATAATATATATAATATACCAACGTGGTTGGTAGATCCTTGCGAGAGAAAAAACGGCAGAGAGTTTGATTGTTAAAAATATACTACCAAACATCAACCAGGAAGAAAAAAATTTTTGAAAAAAAGAACAGACCAAAGATATTCGTACGCAAACAAAAATAATCTATTGGTATAAGTATTTGGCCAAAGAAAAACAATTTATAATGTATCTATATGTATATAAGATATATATATATTCATATACCGCTAGGAGAAGCTAATTTTGTAAAAAGTGCTCGATCCTAAGTAGAGCAAGTAATAAAGTAATTCTACTGAGTCAGGCGAAACTATAGTAAGGTTCGTCTGACTCAGTAGATATCTTTATATATATATATATATATATTTATATATATATATATATTTTAAAAAATGGACTCTCTGCGTCGATTTTTTACGCATGAGTGTTCATACAATGAACCAACCAAACACAGTGATTTATTTATAGTGGTGAAGGCTTGTGTTTGGAACATTTCCACACTTTTCGGCACACGTCGATAGGAAAGAACTGGTGCCATCAAAGGGTTGCCAACGACACAATCAACGACTACCTCAGGATATTTTGGAATTCAGAGTTATCCGCTCTCCTAGACTGGTTACTTACTCAAGGTTAAAGAGTTCAGTCTGCCCTACTATTTAACAATATAGCTGGAGGAGAAATATAATGGAGGCGCCTGGGCTAGTGGTTAAGAGTCGTGGAAATGGACTCGTCGATCGAGTTCAAATTCCAGACGAAGCTGTTGGCATTTCACATAGCGCTAATACCCCTTAGGAAAAGGTATGAATCCATATATATATATATATATATATATATATAATAATATAATATATATATATATATAAAGGAAAAAGTGGAACAAATCCGGCAATATGTAATAAATTGTAAACAATGAAAAAATCACAAGTTTTCATTAACGAATGATGTTTAATCAACATACGCCTAGACCAAACACTGCAACATAGCTTATTAAACATCATTCGTTAATGAAACTTGTGATTTTTTTCAATTTTTACAATATTGACAACATATATATATGCTGTGTGTGTGTGTGTGGGTGTGCATCTAATAGATAGATAGATACATAACAAATAGGTATCTTTACAGATCACTACCGTCCTCACAGAGCGCTATACCCTACCACCAGAACCAGAGCTTATCCCCCCCCCCATTGTCTCTTTAAGTACCGGAGCCGACTTTACAGACTTCGTTATAGATTGGACAAAAGACACCTGTTTGTTCCTACAATAGTATCCTCCCCAGTAGTGCGAGAGCGACCTGACTCAAAGATAGATAAGATAGATAGATAGATAGATACATTCATACATACAATACATAGCAATAGCATAATCTTTATAGATCGCTGCCCGTCCCTCACAATCTTATAACCCACACCATCATACCCTTTCCTCTCATGAGTCCTTAAATGACTTATCTCTCCCGCTGCAGTTTGATGCCAAATATATAAATGAACGACGTCTTCCCGGATCGGATGGATCGATGATAAAATTTGATGCCTTATGCGCCACCATAATGTCTCTTAAGACCAGAAGCCGTCTTACAGACTTTGTTTACAGAATTGAACAAAAGACTCATTGTTTGTTATTACATAGTACCAGTAGCGCATTGAGCCGATATGATACAAAGATAGATATGATACATACATACATACGTGTAAAGAGACTGAGAAAGATATGAAGAAACTGACATTGGTAGAATAGATAGATAGATAGATAGATGGATACATGTATACGTGCACATGACAAAGACTCATTATATATATATATATATATATATATAATATATTTTATATAATGTTGTTCTGGGTTCCAACGGGAGAAAATTCAATTTTATAAAAAAAATAAAAGAAGGTCCGCAAGATGTATTTTGTTCTCAGAAAAAAATCTGAAACAACATGTGCATTGTAAAACAAAAAGAATTTTTTTTTAAATTTCTGAGAAACAATACATTTTGCGGACCTTCCTTTTTTTTAATAATATATATATATATATATATATAATATATATATATATTATATATATATACTGTGTGTGTGTGTGTGTGTGTGTGTGTGTGTGTGTGTGTGTGTGTGTCGCGGTTACCATTAAATCCACCAAGGCAAATAAGTATACAATCTTATTTACTTCGGGATTTTTTTCCTTAATCGATTACAAATGCTCAAAATATAGAGAGCTAAATAAGGACGATTAAAAATCGAATGGTTTAAAATCTACCGCTTAAAGTTTTTCTCGCAAGTAGCGCGAATCTCTCTCTCTCTCTCTCTCTCTCTCTCTCTCTCTATAATATATATATATATATATATATATAATATATATATATATCATAATATATATATATATATATATATTGCTAGACTTTTTGAGAAATGTCTTCAACAAAAAGCATCCTATACAAATAACTCAGTCGCTGGATATATGCATCTTTTTTTTTTCTATAACTTAGATCCTACAAGATTATTTTGCAATGTCAGGGTTTACGGTTGCCTCTGCAACGTGTCAGTGTATGCAAGTCAGTGTGTGGAAGAGACACCCGACTATTTTTTTTTGTCGACCAACCGAGAAGCATTTCTTACTTTATCGCTAAGTCGGGTCACTGCTGTCTGCGTCGGACTCTTTTGTCATATCTGGATTAA
>CM042158.1:5452061-5457922 GCA_023376005.1 Doryteuthis pealeii | reverse complement strand
GGAGGAATTTGGAATCGAAAAATGTGTTCTATGCTTGTAATAAAAAGGGTGAAAGAAAAACTATTAAATGGAATTACAACTACCAAATCAGGAAACTATAAAATCTCTTGATGAAAATGAAAGCTACAAAATACCTAGGAATTTTGGAAGCGGACAATATCATGCAAGCAGAAATGAAAGGAAAAGTTAAAAAGGAATATCTCAGGAGAACTAGAAACTTCTAGAAACGAAACTTAACAGCAGAAATCTGATCAAGAATTAATACCTGGGCTGTCCCATTATAAGATACTCAGGACCATTCTTAAATGGACAAAAAAGAAGAACTCAGACAGATAGACCAAAGGACGAGAAAATTAATGACATGCACAAGGCTCTCCACCCTAGAGATGATAGAGATAGATTGTATGTGTCAAGAAAGGAAGGGGGAAGAGGTCTTGCCCAACATAGAGGAATGCGTAGAAACCACAATCCAACAACTTGAAGATTACACAAGGAAGAGCAAAGACAAATTACTTATGGCGACCAACATAGTAGAAACGGCAGATGGACAAACAGAAGAACGACAAAGACTAGAAAACAAAAATGGGAAGAAAAACAATTATATGGACGCTTTCAAACGACAAATAGATGAGGTTGCACATCAAAAGACTTGGACATGATTAAGAAAGGGAAACCTCAAAAGAGAAACAGATCACTTATAATTGCTGCACAAAATAATGCCATAAGGACAAACTACATCAAAAGCGAAATTGATAAGACCCAACAAATAGTAAATGTAGACTTTGCGGTAATAGAGATGAGACTGTTAACCATATACTCTGCGAATGTAGCAAACTAGCACAACGAGAATACAAAACTAGACACGACTGGGTTGGGAAGGTGATCACTGGAATTATGCAAGAAATTAAATTTTGACCACACAACAAAATGGTATATGCATAAACCAGAATCTGTTCTTGAGAACGAAACGCACAAAATTCTCTGGGACTTTGAAATTAAAACGGATCACCTTATCCCAGCAAGAAGACCAGACCTAGTGTGATTAACAAAAAAGAAAGAACTTGTCAACTGGTGGATTTTGCAGTGCCAGCGGATCACAGGGTGAAGTTAAAGGAAAATGAAAAAATTGGACAAATATCTGGGCTTTGCCAGAGAACTGAAAAAGTTATGGAATATGAAAGTGAAAGTTATACCAATTGTAGTTGGTGCACTTGGAACAGTCCTAAAAGCATTAGAAAAGGGTTTGGAAAGTTTGGATATCAGAGGAAGGATTGAAACCATTCAGAACACTGCACTGCTGCAATCTGCCAGAATACTCAGAAGAGTCCTGGAGACCTGAGGAGACTTGCTGTCACTCAGACTCCAGTGAAAGACCATCAGCTAACACTGATGTGAAAACTCAAAAGGAGTAAATAAAAATAATAATAATACTTGGAAAAAAGACTTGAGGAACTGGAAATCAGAGGCAGAATTTAGACCATCCAGACAACTGCATTGATGCAATTGGCCAGAATGCTCAGAAGTGTCCTGGCTCCAGTAAAATACCATCAGCTAACGTAAAGTTAAAAAGTAGATAATAATAAGATAAAAAAGAAGTTAAAAATGTAAATAAAAATGTAAATAATAATAATAATAAGAAGAAGTGGGGGGAGGAGGAGGAGGAGGAAGAAGAAGAAGAAGAAAATAAGAAGAAAAAATAAAAATTGAATGATAATAGTAAGAAGAAATAAAAATGTAAATAAGAAGAAAAGATAAAAAGAAGAAATAGATAAATAATATAAGCGAATGAAATACGGAAGTGAATGAAAGTGAATTTCGTTATGCCAAATAAAGTTCTTAATAACCGACCATTAATGTTTTTTAAAAGTCATTCCAAATTCCTCCTTTATTATATTTTCTTTTCATTTATTTTCTATTTAAAATAAATGTTTATTATATTGGCTATCTTATCAAACGACAATTTCTATCGTCTTTTATGAGGACAGAAAAGTTACAGAGTTGATCGCAAACAAAACATTTTAGAAAATAGTTTTTTTTTTATTTGATTTTAAAGCCGAGAAATATATATTTCTTCTTTTTCTTTTTCTTCTTCTGACTTTGTATTTCTCAATTTCATTCAACGAAACAGATCGTTTAACTAAATTAACCTGAAAGAAAGGGAAAAGGGCATCTAGATATGACGAGCACCCGGCAAACCGGGATTTGTCAATTCATCATTGTGTTGCAACTAATTTTCTGGGTACACACACACACCAACACACACACACACACACACACACACACACACACACACACAATGTACCACCCCACAAATATATCTATATATATCTATATACAAAAGGTTGTTTTTTGCTAAATTGCTATGCTCATTTTATTCACCTTTGAATTAATAATTTTAATTTGAGAAAAAAAGTTTTGATCTGAGTGCATTACATATTTTCATTTGAACTGATTCACCACAGGTATTTAAAATAACCGGTTAAGTGTGTAAACTTTTCAAATGACTCTCTTTCTCTCCCACTTCTCTTTCTCTTCTCTCTCTCTCTTCTTTCTCTCTCTCTCTCCTCTCTTCTCTTCTCATCTATCTATCTATCTATCTATCTATCTATATATGTTAGTCTCTTCATATCTCTCTTTCTATCTCTCACCCTCTCTCTCTCTCTCTCTCTATATATATATATAATATATATATATATATATATATATATATATATATATATATATATATATATACAGAAACACGCGCAAACAACACACACACACACACACACATTATATATCTCTATATATAGTATATATAATATATATATATATATACCTAACCCAAACTCACACACACACACACACACCACACCACAACTATATATATTATATATATATATAATTATATATATATATATATATTATATTATTATTGTATGAACAAAAGTGGTAGACAAACAGGATAATTCTTATATGTTATTTATTCTCAACTAGTTTCGACCTTAGGTCATCGTCAGGAGAAGATTTCTTGTTTGAGAAATTGTTTTTAGATTTTTTAAAGGGAGCTTATAAATAATTATAGAAATTGAAATATTTTTGAGGGTTTGACATGCTATTATAATTCGGGTAGAGGAGTGTATTAGCGTAGCAAGCCCATCTGTTCCGTGGAAAAAAAACTATTCATCTATCTTAATTTGTTCCTATCTATCTATCTATCTATTTTAGTCTATTTATTTTTCTCTTTCTCTCTCTTTTTCTCTTTCTCTTTTTTTATTTGTCCATCTGTTTCTTCCCTTCTGTCTTGGTAAATAGACCTTAAGTATCGATACTTTTTGAACACTTCTCGTATATATTATGAATACAGTTCTATTTAGCCAACACGTTTTTGGTGAAACACCGGATTATACAAGTGCAACACTCTCTGTATTCACCAGGCTTTGCTCTATTTAACTTTTTCTTGTTTCCTAGAATTGAAATTCATCACAAAGTTAACATTTGCCGATGTGGATGATATTTAAGAAATTGTCAGATCAGCTTTAGACCAAATGAAAATATGGGATACTTTCACCAATGGAAAATTCCAATACTGGAATAATTTTTATTATTAGGATTTTTCGGATTGTTGTCCTCATCTTTATTGTTATATATCCAAAGTTTTGGTCAATATGCACCCGAGTTTCTTGTGGAGCTGGGGAACCTTCTCGGACTCGGGAACCTTCTCTTTGGGAAAGCTTTTTGTCGAACTCAGGAGCCTTCCTGTTTTAAAGAATGTTCCCGAGTTCTACAAGGCTTCCGAGTTCGATAAGAAATATCTGAAGAAGACCAGTGGGTACATCGGTCGAAAATTTGTGTACATGACAGTAAAGATGAGACCAACAATCCGAAAATTCCAAATAATGCAAATTATCAAGCCGCATCTAAAAAAACAAAATTCAGACAAATGGTATCGATGGAATAAGTTTGTTGAAAGGACTATTTTAAAGAAAATTAATGTTTAATTCATTCTTCCTTTCTGTTTTGGTAAATACAGCTTCAGTTTTGATAATTTTTTAAACACACCTTGCATAATCCTACCTACGAAGCTGCTCCTCATTTACCCTACACCCTTTGATCTTTAATTCCTTCTCCCACCCAAACATATATACTACCTACATCTGTGACAATCTTTACTCCCTCCTTCTCTGTCTGCCTCCTCCGCCTCTTCCTTTTACCTTTTCCTCGTCTATGTACCATATATCTTAAAATAATAAAAATCATTCTGATGAAGTTTCTGAAAACAACAGAGACAAAATATTAATTGAATCGAATTGTTTGTGTTAGTTATTCACCTTTCCAATCCATTTCCTTTCATTTTGTCAGATTTTTCTAAATCTGTTATTTTCTTCATGATATTCACCACGTACCCCACGTGTACGGATTAGGCACAAGGCCCTATTAATGTGGGACCAGCCACAAGCCGTGACTCATAGGTGGCGGGTGCCAAAAAATGCGTTGATCCCGTCGGCATTTCCCCTAAAGGGGTCACCTCAGGTACTGGGCAATAAACCCAGCCCTGCCCCTTTAAATCGAGGGGGCAAGTATTGCCTGGAGGTATGGCCCCCTGGAATCAACGATGTTAACTTGTACGGTCCAGGGCCAAAGCCACTGGATCCCCGGCTGAGCCGGGTCTACTATTTTCTTCATAGGGCCTGTTATTTTCTTCAGAGAGCCTTTCAGATATATTTTTATACGTATCTAAGTATATTGCATAGAATCTTCTTTTATGGATCTTGGTAACTGTTATCTGTTATCTGTGTTGTTGAATCTGTCAATTACTGGGTGGCTGTTCTTCTGATCTTCTGTGTTGGATTTCTTGTTGATTTCTTGTCTTGGGGATTTCTTGTTTTTGTGTCTGTTGTTTGTTTTTGATTAACGAACCCAAGACTTTCAATTTTTTATAGACCAATTTTATTTCAATATTAAACCCAAAACAAACGCGCGTGAGAAATGGCTTCGAACGGACAGACCACCATTGCAATCCGTCACGGTTCATCTCTGATTTCTCTAAACTAACTTCTCCCCTTGATTATACAATAAGAGAAGAGGTCAAATACAGGGTTAAACCTCGTCTATCAAATTCCCTATATGTTTCTATAAAACCATTAGTTTGAATTTAACTAAACTATCGTACATAATTGATAGTAACACTGATAATTTTCAAACAGATATTTGATTCATAGATAGGTCTCTAACAGGTACTCCTACTCAGAGTCAGAGTGGACTTGGAAGTCATGGCAATGAAAGGGTTCACCCCATTCTCCCAGTCCAGAACTGATGCCTCAACAACCGATGCAGTTTTAGTGTCATACACAGGACACCCTGCTTGTTAGGGGTGGTGGATGATGTATTAGCCTTCTGCAGAGGATGCAGACGGTGAATCATAAACCCCATTAAAAGGGCTATCATGAAACATTTTTAACGCTCAAAATTAAGGGTGACTGTAGTGGCGACTTTAATGGACTTTCACCGGTTTAGCGTTCTGTTGTTTACATTTTTAACGCTCAAAATTTAAGGGATATATTATATATATATATATATATATATATATATATATATTATAATATATATATATATATATGGAAAATATTAGCTTATTCTCCTAGCGTTATATTAGGAAAAATCTGACAAATATAAGAGTTGTGAGGAAAAACAGTGAATAACAAACACAGACAATATTATTCAATTAAATATTTCGCCTCTGTAGATTTAAAGTTCTGATGAAGCTTCTTAAATCCACAGACGCGAAATAAATAATTCAATTGTAATTGTCTTTGTTTTTGTTATCACTGTTTTTCTTAACTCCCTATAATATATATATATATATATATATATAATATATA
>CM042158.1:5442061-5447061 GCA_023376005.1 Doryteuthis pealeii | reverse complement strand
TAATAACCCAACAAGAGTTGACATGCTGTAAAACCAACCAACCAACCAACCAACTAATAATAATAATAATAATAATAATAATAATAATAATAAAAGAAGACTGGAGGAATTGGTTAGTTGGTTGTTTTCTTTTATGGTATATCAACCCTTTGCGGATCATTTAATGCCGAATAAGTTTTGAAATAAATTCATTCTTAATGGATACACAATTTTTTATAAACACATTTTTCTATTTACCCCATAGATGGGACCCTAATAGATACTGCCACTCCGGGTCAGGGTGGACCAGCGATAATGGTAATGGAGGGGTGCTCCACATTCCTCAGAGCTCCAGAACTGGAACCTCACCATTAGTTAGAGTTTAACGTCATACCCAGGACATTAAGACCCCCAGCCACCGCCTGCTAGCACCCATATGGTAAAAAGGATTGAGGGTTGCCATAAGGTCAATAGTCTTAGGACAATCATATAGGTTCTAGGGCTTGACATGGGCAGCCGATTGATCGGAGGGGGCCTCACCGACCACCCGTCTAGCCTAAGTAAGGACCAAAGTAGAGTGTTGCATGTTATGCTCAGCCACCAGGGTTCCATCCTTAAGCATCATGGGTCGCCACCCACGGTCAACAGGTGGCCCCATTGGGGGAGTCTTACCCCTCTTCAAAGATGTAGTCGGTGTATTCTAACGGTCCAGCTGACAGGGCGGGCTGGTTGGGGAAAGACTCAAAACGTTGAAGAAAATGTTCGTTATGTAAAATTCTTCGTGGAATTTAAGATCTTAATCTTATTCGCCCGTAATTTTCTACACTGTTTTTTGCTAATTTAATATACAATTTGTAGATTTACAAGTAATAAAAACGAAGGACCATATGACCTTTAGGCACCCCTTTTGCTTTGCTGATTCAGAAGTACATTTTTTTTTCATTTACACCGTCAACATTCGGTTGTTTGTTAGGGGTTAGTGTTAGGGGTTAGTTTTATAATTAAAAAAACCTCTAAAAATCGTCTGTTAACAAACAACCGGATGTTGACGGTGTAAATGAAAAAATGTACTTCTGAATCAGCAAAGCAAAAGGGGTGTCTAAAGGTCATATGGTCCAAAACGAAATATAAAATTAATCTTTACATTCTTTTTCTATTTTATCAAATCTCTTTACACGTCATTTCATTTCTTTTGGCTTCACAATATTTTTCTCATACCTTTCTCTTTCTTTCTTTCTTTTTTCTTTCTTTCTTTTTCTTTCTTTCTTTTTCTTTCTTTCTTTCTTTTGAGTTTTCCGAAATTTTTCTTTTTTCTTTTCTCTCTTTCTTTTCTTCGTTCTTTTTTTTCTTTCCTTTTTAGTTTTCTCTCTATCTTTCGTTTGACTTTCTTACTTTCCTTTGGACTTTCATAAAGTTTCTCGTTCTTTCTTTTCTTTCTTACTCACTTTCTTTCTTTCTTTCTTTCTTTCTTCTTTCGGGCTTCACAGAATTATTTTCTTTCTTTCTTCTTTTTCTCTTTCTTTCTTTCTTTCTTTTGGGCTACGCAAAATTCTTTTCTTTTTTCTTTCTTTCTTTCTTTTTTCTTTCTTTCTTTCTTTTTTCTTTCTTTCTTTCTTTCTTTCCTAAATTCTTTCTTTCTTTCTTTCTTTCTTTCCTAAATTCTTATTTTCTTTCTTTCTTTTGGACTTCCCAAAATTCTTTTCTTTCTTTCTTTCTTTCTTTTCCAAACACATTCTCTTTTATACTTCATTTTTTTATTACTCCAAACCATTTCATATTTTTTCATCTTTCGTTCTTTTCTTATTTTGTACAGATTTAAAAAATATATATCTTTTTCTTCGCCACTTCGTTGCCGCAACCCGTTTCCATTTTTTCTTTTTACACTATCTACCCCAATACTCCCGCCCTTTTATGCCAAATACGAATCAGTCGTCCTGTTGATCATTTTCATTCCTATTTAAAAAGGCGACTTCCAACTGACAACTAAAAACTCCTTTTTGCCTCTGTCAAAAGATGATTCCAACTTCCATGTGTAGAATTGCTTCACTGCATCGCCAACATTTCCGCATGACAACTTACCAATTTCCTTTCTCTTGTAGAATCTTTGGAAAACATTTCACCTCTTGACTTCCGGTTGCAATAAGACCGACCAAGAGAAACACACAAACAGAAATCTTCGGGCCTTTTTTCTCTCTCGGATTTATCTTCGATTTTTTACGTCTAATTTTCTTTCCTATTTATTCTCGTTACTCTTCACCCCTTCATCCTTTTCTCTTTTTCATTCATTTTTTTCTCTTTCTCTTTACTTTTTCTCTTTCTCTAACTTGGGTTTCATTTTTTTTTTTAAATGTCATTTCTTTGTATTGTCTCTTTTCTTTCTTTCTTTCTTTCTTTCTTTCTTTCTTTCTTATTTCCGTCCTTCCTTTTCACATTTTAAAAACTTTTTTTAATGTCCTTTGTTTTTATTTGCTTTTTTCTTTCTTTTTTCTTTCTTTCTTTCCTTTTGTTTTTCTTTCCTTTTTTCTTTCTTTCTTTCTAATATTTCGTATATTCAGTTTTTATTTCTTTTTACTTTCTTTCTTCCTTTCTTTCTTTATTTCTTATTTCTGTCCTTCCTTTTCTATTCATTTTTTTACTTTTTTAATGTCCTTTGTTTTTATTTCCTTTTTTTCCTTCTTCGTTCGTTCTTCTTTCTTCTTTCTTTCTTTCTTTCTTACTTTTCGTTTTGTTTTTTGTTTATTTTTATAAATACTTTATCGTTTTATCTACTCCCCTTTCTTTCTTTCTTTATTTCTTTCGTTCCTTTTTTTTTTCTTTCTTTCATTCACCTCTTGACTTCCGGTAACAATAAGACGGCCCAAGATAAACACACACATACAGAAATCATTTTGCTTTTTTCCGTCGTTTCGGATTTATCTTCGTTTTTGTTTTAGATATAATTTTTTTTCCTCTTTATTCTTGTTCTTTCTTCTGTCGGTTTTGTTTTCTATATTCATCTCTTCTCTCTTCTTCCCATCTTCTTTCTTTCTTTTCTTCCTTCCTTTCTTTCTTACTCGCTTTTTCCTTCCTTTCTTCCTCTCTTCTTTTCTTAATTCGAACTCGCTTCCTACGACATCGCAGTCTAGCACGATATCAACCCCTTTCTAGCATCCTGTTTTTTATTTCTATTTTTTCCCTCTCAAGTCAGTTGATATATATCGGGGTTAAATACCCCAACCTGTCCTACTACTTACCCACAGCTGGGGGGAGAAACGATGGTTGGCTGTTTGGCTGTTTTACTTTACGGCATATCAAACCTTTTCGGGTCATTTATGGTGAATCAAGTCAATTTCATAAACAAAGGACTTGGGTTGCTTACAGTACCTGCTATTGTTTAAGTGGTCATCCAAATAAGTATTGAACAGGCTCATTGCTGCTTAACTTCAGTGATCTAGCGAGATCCGGTAATTTCAACGTGGCTTGATTGTAATATACTTAGTGGATTCAGATTTGTTGGTTGTTTTGTTTTACGGCATATCGACCCACTTTCAGGTCATTTAAATCCGAATCAAGTCCTTTTGATAAACAAAAGACAGGTTGCTTACTGTACCTTCTGTTGCTTAAGTGGTCACCCAATTAAATATTAAACAAGCTTGTCGTTGCTTAACTATGGTGATCTTGTGGGAACCGCTGCTTTCAGTGTGACTTGACCTTAATGAGAAAAAAAATGGATTTATACTTTCCTAAGGATATTAGCATAAATTGAAAAGCTAATAGCCTTGTCCAGGATTTGAAATCTGGTCTCCACGTCTATTTCTGGTGATAACCGTTACGTTATACGTGCATCTGTAAGAATAAGAAAAATCGAATAGAATGTGCAAAGAAAATGAGACTAGGAAGAGAAAGAGTTCGTGCAGAGAAAGATGAAGCAAACTGAAAAAGATGGACTCATAACTTTAGTTTAATTGTCATTGGAACAGAAAATGGTATCGGTGAGACTGTGTTCAATTCGAACAAATAACCTTATGTAAGACTTAAATACTCTTCTTTCTCTGGCTATCTTTGATATAATGGCTGAGGGCAACCAATGTTAAAGAAGGAAAATTCCAAGTTCAAGCAGTTTTATTGTCAACAAACAAAAGCACATGATCTCCCAAGAACAATTATCGTAATTCGTAATTTAGTGAAAAAAGAAAGATGTGAAGAGTCATGATTTGCCAACAAACTGTCTCTTACAGTTTCTTCTCTTCGTGTTTAACCAACCCCTCACCACGGACAGGATGTGGCACAAGATCAATTCTTAAGCGGAGTAAAACAGGTCTGAATTCTTATTTTCCTTTCTCCTAGACTGGTTACTTTTTTTAGACGAAATGACCCAGTCTGTCCTACTATTTATCTATAGCAAAGGAAGGATAAATGGATTCCAATCTTTGTAAAGGGCATAGTTATTTACTAGTAATAATTTGATAGGGTAAATTGTTAACCATTACACAACGTGAGGTGCTTTTAGTTATATATTAGGCTTTGCTTAGTTGTGGTTCAAGGCCCGATGTATGGGTCACCCAGTGAGACTCGAACTCTCTAATAATAAATTGATAGTGTAGCTTAATAACTATTACACAACGTGAGGTGCTTATAGTTATTTACTAAGCTTTGCTTAGTTGTGGCTCAAGGCCCGATGTATGGGTCACCCAGTGAGACTCGAAGTCACTAATAATAAATTGATAGTGTAGCATGATAATCATTACACAACGCGAGGTGCTTTTAGATATATACTAAGCTTTTCTTAGTTGTGGATCAAGGCCGGGTGTATGGGTCACCCGGTGAGACTCGAACTCACTCATAATAATTTGATAGTGTAGCTTGATAACCATTACACAACGTGATGTGCTTTTAGTTATATACTAAGCTTTTCTTACAAAGCCTCCTGTGAGACTCCAAAATAATACACCTCAATGGGGTCCATCTGTTGGCCATGGGTGGCTACCCGAGATACTGATGGAAGGAATCCTGGTGGCTGAGCAGTCCATGACATGCAACAC
>CM042158.1:5419561-5432061 GCA_023376005.1 Doryteuthis pealeii | reverse complement strand
GTACCTAATTTTGAAAATTAATTAATTAATAATGAATTAGGCGGGAATACCTATTTAAATGTAAGGCTAAACAAATCGAGAAAAATCAATCACTGTATGTACATTTCAGCCTATTAGGCCTCATCAGCAGAGCTATAGATCTATAGCTCTGCTGATGAGGCCTAATAGGCCGAAATGTACATACAGAGATTGATTTTTCTCGATTTGTTTAGCCTTACATTTAAATAGGTATTCCCGCCTAATTCATTATTAATTAATTAATTTTCAAAATTAGGTACGACTCCAATTAAGCACTTATTCTCCCAAAAATTGTCGGCAAAAAAAGCCATTCCAAAAACAAACCGTGTTTACAACTATATATATATATATATATATATATATATATATATATATATTATATATATATATCTTATTATAATGGAGATTGTGTGTTTTTCTGTCTTTAACCGAAACTATATTCCTACTCAAGTCACAATTCTCTTAGTTATTGACATCACATTCTCCATGATTTTATTTTTATCTAAACCTCAATTATAATAAAATTGTCTTACTTTATTAATACTGTTAACCATGTCTACATGATATTTTCCACGTACCCCACTTGTACGGGTCAGGCACAAGGCCCTATTTATGTGGGACCACCCACAAGCCGAAGCTCATGGGGTGGCGGGTGAAAAATTGCGTCGATCCCGTCGGCATTCCCCCTCAAGGGGGGCGCCTCAGTCGCTGGGCAATAAACCCAGCCCTGCCCCTTTAAATCGAGGGGGCAGGTGTTGCCTGGGGGGATTGCCCCCTGGGATTGACGCCGTTAATTATAGCAATGGTCCAGAGGCCGAAGCCACTGTTGACCATATCTACATAGTATTTACCGCGTACCCCACTTGTACGGGTCAGGCACAAAGTCCCTATTAACGTGGGACCACCCACAAGCCGAAGCTCATGGAGTGGCAGGTGAAAATTGCGTCGATTCCGTCGGCATTCCCCCTCAAGGGGGCGCCTCAGGCACTGGGCAATAAACCCAGCCTGACCCTTTAAATCGAGGGGGCAGGTGTTGCCTGGGGGGATGGCCCCTGGGATCGACGCCGTTAATTATAGCAATGGTCCAGAGGCCGAAGCCACTGTAGACCATATCTACATGATATTTACCGCGTACCCCACTTGTACGGGTCAGGCACAAAGTCCCTATTAACGTGGGACCACCCACGAGCCGAAGCTCATGGAGTGGCAGGTGAAAAAATTGCGTCGATCCCGTCGGCATTCCCCCTCAAGGGGGGCGCCTCAGGCACTGGGCAATAAACCCAGCCCTGCCCCTTTAAATCGAGGGGGCAGGTGTTGCCTGGGGGGATGGCCCCCTGGGATCGACGCCGTTAATTATAGCAATGGTCCAGAGGCCAAAGCCACTGTAGACCATATCTACATACTAACAACATGCAATTATATTTATATATACAACAAAATAGCGGTTTACAGTGTGAACTGGAAGGCTAATTTGCATATTAATATCAAAAAATCGAATTTAATAAATATGTGCTTAGTATTATTGATTTCTAACTGTTTGGTTTTATTTTAATGAATATAAGCAAAAATCTCTTCAATAAATCTTAGATGAAATCCATTAACAAGATAAAATAACTTTTATTCTTTACTTCCTCTTTTAACTAAATACTTAAATTAGAAAAAATAACAATGAAAGACGAGAGTGATGGAAGAGTAAGTTTCAGTTGTTCCATCTTTTATTATACTCCCTCTGTTTCAAATCTTTTATTATACTCCCTCTGTTTCAAATCTTTTTATCTGTATTCTTATTTAGTTTCATTAGCCTTTCTAATTTAATACAATATTTTATTACATTAAAACTTAAATACTTGCACCCGGAGGGTGCATATATTTGCTAGTATATATATATATATATGTGTTGTGTGTGTGTGTATATATATATATATATATATATATATATATAAGTGTATTAATCTGAGCTCTCATTTGGTCACATTCCATGAGAGTATCTTGGTCAGCCTAAGAACTTTTCAGCCGACCCTCGTATGTGTATAGGTGTGTGTAAACGCACTTAAAATGGTGCAGGTTCATATTTTTGGATATTCACGCACACACATGCACACACGTGTACACACACATGTACACACTCAGCCATCATGATAGTCGAACACAGAGAAATTAATAAAACATACATAGACACTTACACACGCATTTCAAGCGCACACATACTTTGGATTTCTATCCTCAGTTGACGTCTCTTCATCTTGGGGGGGGGGGCGCTGTATCCCCTCCCCCTCCCCCCGGTCACCCTCGTTATCACTCATCAGCCAAATATTCCAATATAACCGTATCATTTACGCCCCAGTACGCAATGCACTGTACATAAAATCGACCCTGCACAATTGAGAGCCATTCAACACCCGACCCCAAACTTCTCCTACAACTCCTAATTCTCCACCCCCGCCGCTGACTTTTTACGTCTCCTCACCTCAGCATCCCCTGATATCTTTCTCCTTTTTTTTTTCTTTTTCATTTTTATTACAATCAGCCGCAACAAACTCGTTTCTCCTGAGTCGCCATTTTTCCTCCCCTCCTTTTTCTTTCTTTCTTTCTTTATAAAACCCGCATCGGTGTCTAAGGCGTAGAGAAGACAAGAAAGAAAGAAAAAGACTATTCTGATTCTTAATGTCGGGTAGAGGACCCTCGTCCCTATTTTTGCGGGGGCTGGTGTTTTCTTTCTGGTCGTCCGTTGTTGTTACTGAGTTTGAGGGGTTAGCGGTGCAAAATCACTCACAATCGATACTTTAATTCGGCCATTTCTTTTCTTTTCTTTTTTTCTTTTTGATCTTTTTGCCGACTATTGTCTGTCGGACCGATTGGCCTTTGAAGTCAACGATTTCTATGAAGACACATTCGGTCCTTTCGTTTCGTTTTATTTCCGAGGTGCACAAGTCGCTCATAGTTTCAGCTAACAAGAATAGACATACTCCGAAATGTTTTCACGCGCGCCAGTCAGACTTACATCTGAGTCGTTTAATTTCCATGATTTCTTGTGAGAAAATAATTATTTTTATTTTTTCTTGGGTATTTAGTTTTTCTATGTTTGAAAATGGTCGTGATTTTCTTTCGTTTCTGGGAAAAGAAAAAAAAAAGCTGGCCAGAAAATGGGGTCCAGTTTTCAATATTCGTATAATTCAAAATTGGACACTGACATTGTGTCCGATTATGTGATACTGGACACTGATTTTACGATGTAAATTTATTATAAACTGGGCCCTGACCTTATATTTAAAAATGACTGTGATTTACTTGGGGTTCTTTCGTTTCGGATAAAAAAGGAAAAACTGGAAAAGCAGAAACAAATGAGTTGGCCATAAAATGGGGGTTCTGTTTACAATATTTGTATAATGCAAAACTGGACACCAACTTTGTGTCCGATCTTCTGATACTGGATGCTTATTTTACAATGTGCATTTATTATAAACTGAACCCTGACTTCATGTTTGGAAATTGCTGTAATTTCTTTGGGGTTCTTTTCGTTTCTGAAAAAAGAAAAAAAAAAACCCATAAAAGTATAGCCGAATGATTGGCCATAAAATGGGGGTAGAGTTTACTATATTAATATAATGCAAAATTGGACACTAATTTTGTATCCGAATTTGTGAGAGTGGATGTTTATTTTACAATGTAAATTTATTGTAAACTTGTCGTTGACTTTGACCTCCTGATCTTATCCAGGCCGGATAAGCACAAGGTCTTCTTTACTGGGAATTTTTTAATGGGGCATCCTGCGATGATCAAATGCATTATTCGATCTGCTAGACTAATTTACTAAACTTTACAACTCACTTGGCTTTAAGGCTGTGATATCTTTGGGATTCATTTCGCTTCAGAGACAAAATGGTTGTAAAAGTAGAACCGAATGAATTGAACATAAATTGGGGGTTCAATGTACAGTATTCGTAATATGCAAAATTGGACACCAACATTGAGTCTGATATTGTGATACAGAATGCTTATATTACAATGTAAATCAATCTAAACTGGACCCTGACTTTATGTCCATTTATATCCGGGTCCTAATTCGGTAATAGCTAACGCGTAGAAGAAACCACTATATATATATATATATATTATATATATATATATAAGTTAAACCTAATGAGTCAGATACACCTACGAATAGTTTCGCTCAGTAGCTCAAGAGGGCCAAAAATCTGACTCTTGCCCTGATGAGCTACTAAGCGAAACTATTAGTAGGTATATCTGACTCTTTAAGTTTAACTTTATTATTTGCTCTACTCAGGTATTGAGCACTTTTTCCGTTTTAGCTTTCGATAATCCTTGCGGTTTATGTATATATATCTATATCTTATATCTATATATATATATATATATATATATATATATATATATATAGGAGAAATTCGATAGTATATTTTTATCTATCAAACTATTTGCCGGGTTTTTGTTTCTTACCAGAAGGGCACATTCTCTCCTGATGTGTCCATGCATTTGTAAACATCCTTTGTTTTTTCAATATATCATATTCACACTGTCGGATTAATTTCCATTTTATTTTCACACACACATATATATATATATTATATTATATATATATATATATATATATATATTCCCTATTTTTATAAATTCCTTTTTTTATCTACGAGATTAAGCACTGTTTAGATAATTGAGAAATAATTTTTTGCAAATAAATACGGTCGGACAAAACATTAAAATCATTTTGTAAGATTTCTAAGAAAGGGAATGTTATACCTAATTTAAGCTACAGGTTGCTGCCTGTGAAATTTAACATAAAAATACATTTCAAATTCTCCCATCTTTCACTCTCTACTCTCCAACAGAAAATAACATATATAACGAGGAAGTAATCAAGAGATATAGAGAGAGGGTGAAATTGATGGACAGAATGTAAATTAATGGACGGCTCAGTTTTTGACTTAATTGCAAATTACGTCTTTATTAGAACAAATTAAAAATTGATTTTTTTAAAGCATAACTCAATCTAAAAAGTAAGGAATAATTTTGTATAACTTTCGTGTCATTAAACTACACAGTAAAAAAGCCTTTAGGAGACAAAAATTGATTTGCTCAGCTTTAATATAATGATAGATATTAGCGTGCAGTATACTCTTTTTCAGGTGGGGTCTCATGTGTGTAAGAGTTTGCATGGGTCTTGCGATTAGTGGTACCCTGGCGCACGACCTTCCCTTTGATGAAGTAGAGGAAATAATGATATAAGGTGGGGTCCCTTTCGTTTCGTTTCCTTTTTTAATGGCATATAAACCTTTGTAGGTTAATTAATGCCAAACTCCCCTTGTAGAAGAACACTAGTTGTATTATTTAACCGATACCTGGAGTGATAAAGGGGTTTCATCCAAAAGTGAACGTTATAGAGCGACTGGAGTTCGAACTCGTGTATTTCGATGTCGCAGTGGTTAAACTTGCAAATCTTCGTCAAAATTAAAACGGAAACTGATTTAGTGGTGATCCATGAAAGTTTAACTACAGTGTATGAATGAACTTTTTTACGAATTGGGTTACGGTTTAGGGGTTTGGGGATTAAGGTTGTTTTTAATTACGTATTGCTTAAAAAAAAAAAGCAACAACAAATTACTATGCATTTAATGTTGAAAAATAATTTTTTTAAACCAAGTTTAATTGAAATTATACATTGTAATACTAACACAAACAACTGAGACTAATGTGTCTACCGTTAGATTCAATAATTAATTTCAATGGTTAATTAAATGTATAGTAATTTGGGGGGTTTTCTTGTTGTTGTTTTTTAAGCAATACGTAATTAAAAACAACCTTAATCCCCAAACCCCTAAACTATGACCCAATGCATAAAAAAGTTCATTCATGTTAAACTTGATGGATCACCACCAAATAAGTTTCCGTTTTAATTTGGACGATGATTTGCAAGTTTAACCGTCGCAGTTCTGAGCGTTAGTCACTGCACCACGAAGACTCCCCCCCCCCACACCAAATGGATGGTTTCGATGCTTCTTCTAATGTTAAAAAAATAAAACTTCTGGACGGGCTTGAATGGTCAATTTGTTTCTCTAAATTCTATACAATTGTGTATGTCTCATTCTTCGTGACATTCTGCTCTGTGAATTTACCATTTGTCTATATATATTTACCAACCCCTCCGCACGAGCAGGATGCAACACAAAGTCAACTTTCAAGCGGAGTTTAACAGGTTTGAATTCAGAGTTTTCCTTCTCCTAGACTGGTTACCTAGCCATGTCTGCCTTACTATTTACCCATATCTGGAGGGGGAGTAGTTGGAGGCCTACCTTTCCCAAGGATATTAGCGCTATGTGAAATGCAAACAGCTTCGTCCAGGAATTGAACTCGGGTCGACAAGTCCATTTCCCACGACTCTAACCATTAGACCACGCGCCTCTATACATTTGTCTATATTTTCAAAGTTTAGTTAACCCTGTCGGTTGGGGCTTTAGAATTGCACCTCTGTAGAGAGATAGCCCCCCAATAATAATGGCTACAAGGGCAATAGGGTTGAGACAATCATATAGGTGCAAGGGCTTGACGTGACCAGCCGATTGATTGCATAGGGCTTCTCTCCGACCGCCCGTCTAGCCTAAGTAAGGGCCAAAGTGAGGTGTTGGAGGTCATGGATTGCTCATCCACCAGGATTCTGTCCTTAAGTATCACGGGTCACCACCTACGGCCAACAGGTGGTCCCATTTGGGGGGGGGTATTATGCCCCTCTGCAGCGGTGCAATCGGTGTATTATAAAACCCCAGCCGACAGGGGTGAAAATAGGATCTTGAAAATTCGACTTATACACGGTTACATACAGTATTATTTCACCCCATTCGAGTTTTTCACAGAAGCCGGTGGCTCACTGGAGGCTGAGTGACAACAAGTCTCCTCAGGTCTCCAGGACTCTTCTGAGTATTCCAGCCGATCTCAATAATGCTGTAGTCTGGATGGTCTCAATCCTTCCTCTGATTTCTAATTGATCCAGACTCTTTTCCAACGTCCTGGGATTGTTCCAAGTACCCCAATTACAATTGGTACGACCTTCACCCTCATGTTCCACAGTTTTCTCAGTTCTCTGGCAAATTCCAAGTATATGTCGATCTTTTCGCTCTCTTTCATTTTCACTCAGTGATCGGCCGGGACGGCAAAATCCACGAGATGACAAGTCTTCCTCTTCTTGTCAATCAAAAGTAGATGTGGTTTCCTAGCCGGGATTAGGTGATCCGTCTGTACCTCAAAGTCCCAGAGAATTTTGTGTGTCTCATTCACCGGGACAGATTCAGTTTTGTGCATATACCATTTAGTTGAATGGTGAAAATTGAATTTCTTGCACAGTTCCCAGTGATTATTATTATTATTATTATTATTATTATTATTATTATTATTTTCTCAATTCAGTTCCATGTATGACATTGTGGCTGAGAAAGCACCAAGACCCTCCTATTCCCGCCAAAATGAAAATCGTGAAAAAAAAAATGGAGGAATTGAATCGGAAACGAAACAAATAAAGCCACAAATAATTTCTTTTGACCTTTGTCCATTCTTTTGATTAAGACTTGTCTCGCCCTTGACCACATCACTGGGAGGGAAGAAAAAAATAGAAAAGAACAAAAAAAAAATGGCAGATAAAACTCGCCGCCATTTTAAATATGGACATTGCAGGTGCGCTCATAAAAAAGAGAGAAAGAAAAAAACAAAAACAGGAAAAAAGAAAAGGGATTTCGATTCGGTTTTAAGTCATTGCGTCACGTGACTCTTTATGGCGATTATTATTTGCTGACTGAGCACCCCCCCTCCCCCATCAAACACAATATTCGTTATGATTGCTTTTTTACACCTTTTGTTTCGTGTCCGACGACAATAAGAGGCCGTTTCTTTTTTTTTTTTTTTTTTTTTAACTCTTTCTTTCTTCTTGTCTTTACCGCATTGTTTCTTTTTTTCTTTAATTCTTTTTCCCTTTTCACTCATTGCCTTCATTCATTTTATTTAATTTTATTTTCTTGGATTTCTTTGTGTGGCTATGATATAATTAAGAACTAACAAAATAAAAACCTTGAAAAAATAAATAAAAAGATTAAAAAAAAAGAAACAAAAAAAACAAAACAAATAAATGCTATTAGACTGTCTTACCCCAAGCAATTACCCCATTCCATAAACGCCGGCACTGAAATAATACCAAACAGTGTTACGAAACTATAAATCCACCTTTTCTCTTTTCTCTCCTTTCTCTTCTCTATCTCCACTAAGGAAGAGTTCCAAACAGCATAGTTGCCCTTTTATCGGTAACGCCATGATTTTCGTTTGAACAACAAACCTCAAAATTTCCGCTTTGGAAAAGCGTATTTGAAAGAATTGTAGCGGTCGGAAAAGGGTGTCTCGTCTCCTTCCGTTTATTCTGCAAAAATTAGCAACGAATCATTAATTCTTCCCGAGTTAATTATTACTTGCACGAAGTTCCGTTTCAAAAGAAATCCGTTTCTGACCAAAGTAACCATCAAATATCCCTTTCAGACGAACACTGATCAACGGGAGGAAGTCCGAATTTGACACTTAATGTTCTCCGTGTAAATATATGAAATTATATTGACTGTGATCAATTTAGTTTGTGATATTAAAACGAATAATTGTCCCCACTAACATAACGGTGTTATTGATCTCTAATATTATTGTTTTATTCTTCAACGTATTAAAATCAACCCTAGAAATATTCTTATATAGAAACCAATTAAAATATATTTATGATAAGTGTAATCTTTTCATATGTTTCCTTATCTAATTTCGTTAGTCTTTATAATTTTATATATTTCATTACATTAAAATATAGATACATTCTGGCTAATTTATAAAATGATATTGGATGTGATTAATTTAGTTTGTGATAAGAAAAACTAATAATCGTCACCACTAACAAAATAAAGCGTGGATATCTCCATGTAAATATATGAAATGATATTAACAGTTATCAATTTAGTTTCTGATATTAAAATGAATAATTGTCACCACTAATATAACGGTGTTATTGATCTCTAATATTATTGTTTTATTCTCCAACATATTAAAATAATTCCTATGAATGGTTTTATATAGAAACCAATTAAAATATATTTAAAATAAGTGTAATATTTTCATATGCGTTCCTTATCTAATTTCGTTAGTTTTTCTAATTTAATATATTTCATTACATTAAAACTTAAATACTTACGCCCGGGGGGGGCCCATATTTTTGAAAGTATAAGATATGATATCCCCAGTAATCAATTTAGTTTGCGATATTAAAACGAATAATAGGTTTGGGGAATGTGGAGCACCCATTCATCACCATTGCTCCCTGGTCCACTCTGACCCGGAGTGGTAGTACCTGTTAGGGTCCCATCTATGGATTAAATAGAAAAATGTATTTATAAAAAAATTGTATTATCCATTAAGAATTGATTTATTTCAAAACTTTATCGGCATTAAATGACCCACTGAGGTTGATATGCCGTAAAACAAACAAAACCAAAACGAATAATCGTTACTCCTAACAAAATAAAACATGGACATCTTCACACACGTATCACTTGTTTACACTGAAAAACAAAATCGTTACGTGGACACATCTGCCATATTTTGTTTTGTCTGTGAATCCCGAGACTGGTACTTGATCCTTTTGCAATACAGAACCAGATCGTCCACATTTATGTGCAAGAAAATGTTTCTACGCATATCACACCCAATTAAAAAGAAAACAACTAACGATTGATGGTTAGTTCATTATAATTGAACAGAAGGACTCAGATTACAATAATAATTGGACTTTATTTGGATAGAATGAATTCTGAGGTGAACTTTGAAATATCCATCATATACAGATTTAAAAATACCAAGAAAATACCAAGAAAATTTGGTACAGCCGTGAGTTATTTAGTGCCTAAGTCATCATATAGAAAAGAATAGTGAATTCAGAGATACAAGTAATACTATCAACTGATGAGAAACGGGCACAGGCTAATAAACAACCTTATAGTTAATGAATTAATATAAACACTGCAAAGGGACCAATAAAACCAAAAGTTACAACATTTTAGTTTGTGATATTAAGACAAATGAGAAAAACCCTGAATAAACTATAGGATGTCCACAAAATCTTGAAACAGTTTTAAAATTGAACATTTAATAAATTGTACAAATAATAAAATATTTTCATAAAAACATACAAAAGTTCAACTCTAAACGGTTTAATATTGGTATATATTTTGATTATTTCACTTCAACATGACTGCCATCTTTGTTAATATATTTTCAACCTGTAGCGGGACTTTATCGACATCCTGTAGAATCACCACTAACAAAATAAAAGGTGTACATCTCATCGTCCTTTGTGTAGTTTCTCAAGAGATTTCTTTTTGTACTCAGTTATATTATATCAAATATTACAATTATAATAGGACTTTAATTAAATACAATGAGTTCTGAAGTGAACTTTGAAATATATCATCATACAGGTAAAAAAAAAAAAAATACCAAGAAAAATACCAAGAAAAATACCAAGAAAATTTGGTACAGCCGTGGAGGGAATTTGTGATATTAAGACATAAGGGGAAATACCAAGATTGCATTAGAAATTTTATCCGACTGACGTTGGAGTGCCAGAAATCCGACCAGCTTATTCTCCACCGTAAAAATGATCCCATCGAGTCCATGCACCTTTCTGTCTTAGTCCTACCATCTTGCATCTTCTTTCATCCTCAACATTTGCTCGGATCTCCTCTTGTGTTAGTTTCTATTTCTGTTTCCCTCTGACTTCTTGAATTTCGGTACTAGTGAAGTAGCCTAGGCTGTAGAGTTATGGCTCTCATTTCGGAATGGAGTGGTGATGTATCATATAAAATTAATTGTTGTATATTTATCTCATTTTCTGTGCTACTTGGAGAAGCTCGAATCTGGTTGCTGGGTTGATGTTTAGTTGGCTGGCAATTCTTTAATGTTTGGAGTCTGGAAATAACTTGGGGTGCTTGCCTTGTGCCATCTATAGTTTTTAGTAATAACATAAGGGGACTTTTTTTTCTCATGAGATTTTTACTTTCCCCAAGCCAAACTGCCCTGAGTGAGAAACACGTCTCACTCTTTCAACGCATCATTCCAAACTCACTCCACACACTTACCCCTCACTCTTCCACACTTCACCATGCGTCGTTTCTCGACCAGTAGAAAAATATCATGTGGCGTTGTGCGGACTCATCCTAAAAAAACCTTCTATGCTAATCTACACGTAATTCTTATATTCCTGGCTCTTTCCATTCTCTATCTCTCCCTATTATGTTACACAGACAAGCATAACTTATTGCCACTGTCTCTACGAAAGCCTTCTGTCTTAACCACTTCTCAGCTATAGCCAGTTCTTTCATGGCACTCATAACAATGGCTGATTCCTCTATACTACATACCAAAACTCCTCCCTTTCTCTTCCCTTACCCATTTACCTTTTCACTATAAAAGCAGAATGTACAAGCACTTAAGTCAATAAATTTTGAAAAAGCTTCAGCCAATAATGAGACGAAATATCAATTGAATTAGTTGTGTTGTTATATCCACATTTTTCCTATATTCTCAAACACACTTTGTCGGATTTATTCAATCCTTCACTCGCGCATATATATATATATATATATATATATATATATATATATATATATTATCGCATACTTCTTTGTTGGTATATCAGATATGAGTCTAGTTCTCAGTGTGAATATATTATATTTGTATATATGTTTATCATATATACATGTATATAATATATCTATAATATAGCTTTTTGGGGATTTTGTATGAAACTATGTTTGTGAAATGAATTAAAAATAAACTCAGTTTTAATTTAAGTGTCAAGTTTCCTTTTTATTTCATTCTATATTTCGGAAACTTTATCTTCCTTTATCAAGATAATGTTGACCGACTGTTTCATTTAGTTTTCGGTGCCTTTATAGCTGTGATAATCTTTGAGAAAGAAGGATGAACATCGAAATATTGGTAAATGAAGAAGATTAAGAACACAATATTCATCATTTTGTTTCCGATCGATGCTTCTAAATTAGCAAAAAAAAAAAAAAAAAATCCCGAAGTTGAATTATTAGTTTATCCAAAAATGCTCACTATATTTTCGTAAAGTATAGAGCATTTATAATTGTTGAAAAAAAATTCGGTTTCGGTGTTCAAGGTAAACCTTCTTCAGGAGAAATGAAGATTTTAGGTTGCTACATTTTATATATAATTGTCAGCATGAGAATTCGTCTGACGTGGAATTATTTTCATTACCCTTTTTGTCTTTTACTTTTTAGTTTGTATACACTTTAGTTTCTAAGTGTAGTCATTTTTTAAAAAGATCAAAAGTTATTGCTGTCTGTGAGTTTACATGTCTCTTTCATTCAGTCAAAAGTAATTTGTAATTCTATCTGTCATCTTCAACTCAACTACTCCTCTTTTTTCTT
>CM042158.1:5407061-5412061 GCA_023376005.1 Doryteuthis pealeii | reverse complement strand
TGAAAATTTGTATTAGTAAAAGATGAAAAAAGTTCAGTGTACGTTGAATGTAGGATAAAAGGTTATTTACCGTTATTTACTTGGCGTTTTTATATGAAAGCTGATGACGGGATCATATATATATATATATATATATATATATATATAATATATTTATGCAATATTATTTATTTAATATTTAGGCATAGTCAAAGCATTCGGGTTTAGTCCATAGGTAGGGATGAAAATTAAATTGAATCATAAATATTTAAATCTGTTATCAGTGACATTTATGGAAGATAACTATTAATTTCTAATTATAGAGTAGTCTCCCATATATATATATATATATATATATATATATATATATTATATATATATATATATATATATATATATATATATATATATATATATATATATATATAGTATATATATACATATATATTATATATATATATATATATATATATATATACATATATATATATATACATATATATATATATATGTATTATATATGTATATATATGTGTATATATATATATATGTGTGTGTGTGTGTGTGTGTGTATATATATATAGTGTGTGTGTGTATGCATATATATATATGTATATATACTTACACACACACACACACATATTATTATTATTATTATATATTATTATTATTATTATTATTATTATTATTATTATTATTATTATTATTATTATTATTATTATCAACTTTGTTCTGTAAATAGTAGCAGTGGTTAAATAAATTTAAGTACATTAGTCTTAGACTCAAAGTTGATTCTATAAAAAAAAAAGCAATTATTAATAACCTAATATCCCGATTAAAATTAGTCTTCTCTTCCAAAATGATTTTCTATAAAGAAATTAAAACACATCAAACTAACAGTAATTAAAACTGAATCCCTAACTAAATAGTTGATGAACAATTTAAACGTGTCATTAAAAATTCTAACCAACAAAACAAAAAACTTCAACACTCCACTAATTAAACACACATTTATAAAAATTAGAATAAATTAAACTCTTTTACCACAACCAGATTCGAAACAATCATAAAATAGATTAAAATATGTTAAGACACATTAATTCAAAGTAATACGGTTATTTCCTATAATTCCAACCTAAAAAAAGGGGAACCACTCTAAATGATTTTTATAAATTATTTATTTATTTATTTATTGATCTACTAAGAAAAAAGAAGACGGGGTTTGGGTTAGGGTTAGGGTTTAGGGTTTAGAGTTAGTTTAATGGGAAAATAATGGGTAGATTAATTAACAGATAAGATTCATTCAGAGGGGTTCCCCTTTTTATGTTTGAGTTATAGGAAATAACCAGAAATACTCTCCTTGCTGACCCTAAAAAATGTTAAAATCCTAACTTGGTTATCAACAATAATTGACTAGTTGGAAAACTATCGTCATATATAAATTTCAATCTATGAGGAAAAAGTGGATGTAAATCCGACAATATGTAATTTATGGAAAAAAGTGATGTTTAATAAGCCGACACTACAGTGTTTCGGTTTGTTTAACAAACCTTTGTCAGGGCCTTCGTTTGTTTATAGAAAACGAAATTATTAGTGAACAAAAGTCTGCGAGCCTCTGTTTTTGGTATGTTGCGACTTTTACTGATATTCAAATATGTGAAAGATATACTTTCTCCGGCGTTTTAAAGTATGTCGTTATTATTATTATTATTATTATTATTATTATTATTATTATTATTATTATTATTTATTCATTTATTCATTCATTTATTTATTTTCTACTTGTAACCACGTGTCACATCATACCTGTGTGAACGAGTTGGGTAAATATTAACCCTGACCCTGCTCAAGAGAGTGTTATCATTGTAAAGAAGTCATAAACAATGCACGTGTTAAGTATCACTTTAACACCAGAGATTGTGCATACAGAATATATACATTCTCTACCTTTCATTTACCCTCTTGGGTAAATCACTCCATAAGAAATTGTACTAAATCAAAAGCAAATGGTAATAATAATAATAATAATAATAATAATGATAATAATAATAATAATAATAATAATAATGATAATAATAATAATAATAATGATAATAATAATAATAATAATAATAATAATAATAATAATGATAATAATAATAATAATAATAATGATAATAATAATGATAATAATAATAATAATAATAATAATAATAATAATAATAATTGCTTCTTTTGGTATGTGGCGACTTGTGTTGATATTCTTGGAAAAAAGACTGGAGAATCTGGAAATCAAAGGAAGAATTGAGACCATCCTAAGTACTGCACTGCTGCAATCTGCCAGAATACTCAGAAGAGTCCTGGAGACATGAGGCGACTTGTTGTCACTCAGACTCCTGTGAAATACCATCAGCTAACGCTGATGTGAAAAACTCAAAAGGAGTGAAAATATCGACATTTTTGGTACTTTTTGACACACATTGTATTCTGAAAAATTAACGTTCCATTAATTTCTATCTTGATGGTTAAAAAAATCTCATGTCTGTGCTTTTTGACACACCTTGTATTCTGAAAAAAATTAACTTTACGTTTATTGTTCATTCCTATCTTGGTAATTACAGCTTCAATCTCAATATTTTTTGACACACCTTGCATATATATATATATATATATATATATATATATATATATATGAGGTTAAGTAAACAAACAAATGTGTTTATTTTTATATGGCTTTGAGCCGACAATTTTTGGAGGATATGTGCTTAATTGAAGTCATACCTAATTTTGAAAATTAATTAGTTAATAATTAATGAATTTAGACGGGCATATATGTTCAAATGTAAGGCTAAACAACTCGAGAAAATGTCAATCCCTGAATAGGTCGAAATGTACATTCAGGGATTGACTTTTTCTCGATTTGTTTACGCTTTACATTTAAACAGATATGCACGCCTAATTCATTTAGTTATAATTAATTAATTAACAAAATTAGGTATGACTTTAACTAAGCACATAATCTCCCATATATGTATATATATATATATATATATATATATATATATATACTTTTTCTAATTTTTTTTTTTCAATTACAATCCGATTCGTAACTCCAAACATCTATCAATTGAATTTCTCTGATGAGATTGATCGAAAAAAGAATAAAGATCAACTTAGATTGAAATATCTAATTATAAGGGTTCCCTATTTTTCTTTCTAGAAATTCCTCATTTAAAATGTATACGCTTTTTCGTAGTCTTAATATATATATATATATATATATATATATATATATATATATATATATATCTTTGAAAGGAAGGAAAAACTCAACACCGTTATTCCATAATAAATTTATTTCGACCAAAATTGGGGCCTTTATAAATCTAAGTTGATTTAATATAGCTCCACAAATCAAGTCTCATCAGATGGGAAGTCAAAATAATTTAAATATATATATATATATATATATATATATAAAGTCCTCAACAGATACGTGTTTCGGCGTGTCACGCCTCTTCAGTGTGGCTAGACACAACAACTGCCCCTGGTCAGGAGCGAACTATTGTTGTAATGGGGCGAGGAAGCAAATTAAAATGCCAAGAACATCAAGGGGGTAGAAAAAGCGAGTGTATGTGTGTGTGTGTGTGTGTGTGTGTGTGTGGTGTGTGTGAGAGAGAGAGAGAGAGAGAGAGAGAGAGAGAGAGAGAGAGAGAGAGAGAGAGAGAGAGAGAGAGAGAGAGAGAGAGAACAGAGAAAATGGTTGATCATCAGTGAGGAAAGAATACATATAAAACGAGCAAAGTGGAGGCGGAGAAAGACATGAGTCGGGGAAGTCACCGGTTACGGAGAGGACACCACCACAAAAAGTAGGCGTTGTGTTGCTCTAAAAGATTAATGGGCAGAGATAGAAACGTGTACGAAGACGGAGGAGAAGAGATAGAGGGAGAGGTAGAAAAGAGAAAAAAAATCCCCAGGGGTAAAGGTAAAGAGGGTGGGCCTTTCGGTCTGTTGGAAATAAATTGAAACAAATAAGATCTTTAAAAAACGTATTAATGGATATAGCGTTTAAAAAGAACGAATTGATGGTGTTTATTTATTAAAAGACGAAGGCGTCGATTTTAAAGAAAGTAATTTTTTTTAGCGCTCTAGAAAGGAAGTGATACTCTAAACAGAAGCATAGTTGAATAAAAAGGAAAATAAATAGATAAATAGATGAATAGATAAATGAATAAAAAAGATAAAAACGTCGAAGATACCCTCATTTAAGAAAAAAAACAACAAAAAAAACAAAACATTGTTAGCAGAATTCTTACAGAAGGCTTCATCGTCACTGACTGAGTCAAAAAACAAAACCAAAAAAAAAAAAAAAAAACCTCAAAAAATGACAACCATTATTTTTAAAGAAAAAAACAAAACAAAACAAAACAAAAAAAACAAAAAAACAAAGAAAGAAAAAGAAAGAAAGTTTGACGCTTCTGTTGAGTCGTATGCTCTTTCTAAATACAAAATTAACACGTTTTTCATCTATGTAGTTCCATAGATTTAACTTGGATCGTTCGTACTATTTTTTATTTTTTTGCTTACTTACACATAAAGTTACCAAGGAAGTCTCCCCACCCAGCCCCACCAAAAAAAAAGGGGACGTAATTCTGTTAATGTCTCCTGGCCATTTACGACGCAACGAGCAGACGACATATGTCGAACCCGGAAAGAAATGAACTTTGAAAAACCAGGTAAGTTTTAATACAATATACACCTTATACAACTATGAATAACTAGAGGCCGTACATTATACTGGCAGAATCTGTAACTGGGGTGTGGGGTGTCGTCGAAGTTCTAGAGTGGGGGTGGGTGAGCAATATATTTGAAGACCCCCCCCCAAAAAAAAAAAAAAACTAAAAGAAAAATAAATATATATATAATCTATCTATACATATATAAAGAGCAGTTGGTGTGTATGTATGTATGTATGTATGTATGTCTATTGCCATGTATGTCCGGATGAAACTATGAAAACAAAACAATTAACGACAAAGTAA
>CM042158.1:5387061-5404561 GCA_023376005.1 Doryteuthis pealeii | reverse complement strand
ATACATACATACATACATACATACATACAGGGTGTCCCATCGTGGTGTAATATTTAGCTAGCTAGTCCATCTTCACTTAATATCATATACGACCTTTGAGTGTGTATGTGTGTGTGTGTTTGTGTGTGTGTGTGTGGGGGTGTTTGTGTGTGTGTATGTGGGTGTGTGTGTGAACACAAAATATATATAAACACTAAGCTTTTTTAGTGTTGGTAAAAATTTGAAAGAGAAATGTGATTTATGCGATAGTGAAAGTATTGTTTACAATTAAACTTTTCTTTCTGGGAAATCAATAATAATGGTTCTTTTCATATCTCCGAAGACTTCTCAGCATGACCCTCTTTACTGACCGTTCCAATCAGAATATTTTCTTTTCTCGAGGGTCAGTTTATTTTCCTTTTTAGGGTGCCTCAGGCAACGGGATATAAACAGAGTTTTGCCCCTTTTAGACAAGGTAGGTGTTGCCTGGGTGATTGCTTCCCTGGAATAAATAATTTGGGTTCTGTTTTTCTGGGTCACACTGTAATATGTGTTAATTTTCAGACCGATTTGCATGTTTAGCCATTTTCATTATCTATCTATCTATCTATCTATCTATCTATCATTGTATATTCATTATTTAAATCTATCTATCTATCTATCCATACCTGTTCCTCATTTAAAACTCTCTCTCTTTTTTCTCTCTCTCTCCTTATATATATATATATATATATATATATATATATATATATATATATATATCCAAGATGAAAGAAAATACTAATCAAACTTTGTAGCTAACAATGCTTCATTTAAAAATAAAAATATAGGAAACCTTCATATTTGTTATAACATTTAACATAGAAAAACATGAAATATTTTTTCATTGTTTGATTTAATTCAAGCGAAACAATTTTTTTTTATCAAATGAATAAACCAGTTTAATACAGCATCTTTTTTTCTTTTCTTTCTCAGGCGTGTAATAAAAAGAAATCAACTGCTCCTCTTTTCATGAATATAATTAAATTTGCCGAGAAAAACTTCAAAAAACAAAATTCTTCTATAAATTAATAAAACTTAAGTAAACCAAACCCGGTTAAATTGAACTTAACGTATTTAAATTCCACCATTGTATGTCACCCCGCCGAAAGAAAAAAAAATACCAAAAATCAGGGAATTAACCGAATTTAATGAAATTTTCAGTGTTGATATATTAATGAATAAAAGACATAATGCACCAGTTATTTTATTTTAAAACTTTTACATTTTCTCAGATCCGTTAATTTTGAACCACGTATCTTTGAGGTGTAACACAGATTCTCAAAGATACGTGGTTCAAAGATAACTGACCTGAAAAAATGTTAAAGTTTTTAAATAAAATAACTGGTGCCTTGTATCTTTTATTCATTAATATATTAATTAATAAATAAGATTAATAAATAAAATTAATAAAATTTCCTTAAATTCTATTAATTCCCTGATTTTTGGTATTTTTTTTCTTTCGGCTGGGTGACATACAATGGTGGAATTTAGGTCCATTAAGTTCGATTTAACCCCAAATCCTTTATACAACAATAATAAATAGTTATTTCGTAAGCGTAACTTTGTGTGGCTCAAGGCCAGTATTGTGGAGTATTTAGAGAATTTAGCGAAATAATTTAAGATATCAAAGTGTTTTCGCTGGAAATTAAATAATTTCGTAGATATAGAAAATCACACACACACACACTGTTGTATACTAGATCATACAATATTCAGTATACTAGTACATCCAAATACAGTTTGCGCTAGCCATAGAGTAACTCGCAACAGAGTGCTAAAACATCGACGTAGACGGTTCGCGTAATGGTTCCGTAATCTTCCCAGTCTCAGTAATCAACGCTGTTAATTTTACTAAGTCGCTCCAGAGGCCGACGCACTCTGAAGCAGAATATTTGCCTCTCATCTCACTTATGAGGGCGTGACACAAGGACATTTTTATGTGCGACCACCCACAAGCCGGAACTCATGGGTGGTAGGCACAAAAATGCGTTGATCCCGTCGGCATTCCCTCTCGAGAAGGGCGTCTGAGGCGTTGGGCAATAAACCCAGCCCTGCCCCTTTAAATCAAGGGGGCAGGTATTGCCTGGGGGATAGCCCTCTGGGATCAACGCTGGATATTTTACTTAGCCGCTCCAGAGGCCGAAGCACTCTGAAGCAGGCTCCGTAATCACCCCGATGTTCTAAAACAGCAGTGTACAAATAGTCTTGAACCAGCTCATTTAAGGTAAGCTAGGTGTTGTATCCATGAGGTGGGAAAAGAACACAAGGTGCGTGAATATGTATTTTATTCAGCACTTTTAACATAGAACAACAAGTAGTACAATCACCAGACAAAACGTACAAAATGAGGAGGTTCAAATGTCTGGAGTTGACGCAGTAATTTTCGCCCGAATATTTTTCCAGACTTCGGCCACTGCTGCGTCGACTCTTATATGGCTCTGGGCCAGTCCATCTTGTAGGGGTGTTTACTCCTCTACAACACTAGGCTAGTCCACCACAGTAGATATCACATGACTGAGATAAATACTATTTGTTTGTACATATAATACACGTTGCCCGTTGGTCATACGTATCGACGATTTAACATGATGTTGGTCGTTTTGCTATCAGCACCGGTGCGGAAACACACACAAACATTATCATTTATTCATATATATATATATATATATATATATATATATATATATATTACTTTATAATAAGTAACATTACGGCTCATTGCACACTGTTTATGCCTAATAACAATTTAACATAATATAGACCGTTTTGATGTTAGCATGGTTGGGAAAACACACACAGAAATTCGCCTTTATCCATATATATATATATATATATATATATATATATATATATATATATATATATAAGAGATTTATTCCAAAACTTGGTAGTAAGGGATGATTCTATATGTGATTTCTAAGATCCACTGTACTAATATTGATATATATATATATATATATATATATATATATATATAATAATGAGTCAGACGAACCTACTAAATGTTTCGCTTAATGCTCTTCAGGGCTGAGATCAATAAGTTTGGTATATTAATTTATATATATATATATATATATATATATATATATATATATATATATTATAAAATGGGTACAAGAGATAACCTACTCGAGTTTTACCATAAGGATCTTCAGGGTTAAATCCACTGAATTAATCGAGACACCGATTAATAGCAGTCGATTTCACGTGTGTGGTCTCGAGTAGGTTATCTCTTGTAGCCATTTTATAATAAATTTGCTCTACTTAGTATTGAGCACTTTGTATTTGTTATATCGCTGACTTACCCCCCTGAATTCCACACTTACTAACCATCGTGACCAAATTCACCGGTAAGTTTTCCTTTATATATATATATATATATATATATATATATATATATATATAAAGAATCCCTTCGCCGACGGTTAAGATACGACACAATATTAATTGCTAAGCACATCATCATCATGATCATCTGGTTTTGCTGACACTACGGATTCTCATAACTCTCTCCTGCTAACCGTCCCTATCATCGCTCCTGTCAGGTCTTCCGTTCGAAATCCAGTAATCTGCACAGAGCTGACCGATGTCTTTCTTTGCTGGTGTGTCCACGTGTAGTTGTCCTTATGATAACGTCACTAATGATGGTTTCTCCAGCAGTATCCCACATGTCTTGTTCGTCTCACCTGGATGGATTGTGATTGATTAGATTATATTTCTTATGTGTAGCATGTCATTTTTCTTTTCTTTCTTTATCATGAAAACATTATTTAACTGAGATGAAAGTTCTAAGAAATAAGAATTCTATGATTAAGCGACACTCTTTACATTTTTGCATTTCATGCTGGGCGATTGTAAATAGAGGGTGTTGCAGGATAATAACGGTCGTATAATTAAGGAATACAAGTATTCATATACAGATTGCATTTCACCTCAAACGATTTGGACGATCTCATTTTTAACCAGTGGGTGTTGCAAGATAATAACGATCGAACAATTAAGGAACACGAGAATTAATATATAGATAAGTTCAAACTCATGACCTAGCACTTATATGATTGCCCCAACCCTATTACCCTTATGGCAATCCCCAACCCCTTTTTATCATATGGGTGCTAGAAGGCGGTGGCTGAGGGTCTTAATGTCATGGGAATGACGTTAAACTCTATCTGATGGTGGGGGTTCCAGTTCTGGAGGTCTGGGAATGTGGATCACCCTTTCATCATTATTGCTCCTAGGTCAACTCTGACCTGGAGTGGTTGTGCCTTTTAGGGTCCCATCTATAGGTAAAATAGAAAAATGTGTTTATAAAAAAATTGAGTACTCATCCAGAATTATTTTATTTCAAAACTTTATCGGCATTAAATGACCCACCAAGGTTGATATGCCGTAAAACAAACAAACAAATCAAAGTAGCTGATCGATTGAACAGTAAATGATCTGTCCAGAATTATTGATTTCATGATTTATCCGTCACTAACATCAATTCCTCTTGTCAATTAACAGTCCAATTTTTACGCTTGATAAATCGTGGGGTAGTGGCGGAGACGTGAGGGTAAGAGTGAAACAAGCCCTACCCACCTCTCTTCGCCGATAATAAATCATTGTCTACCTCATTGACGTTTTCGTTTGAAGAGGGATGGGATGAGTTGGGGGGGAAATGTGTTGTCTGACGTGTTTTTAAATTTGATAAGGTTTACTTAGTCTGGCTCATACGGTACCACCTGTTCCACGGTGGTCAACCATTTAAATCACTGATTCTCACCCTTCTTTTTTACCTATTTGGTAAGCAACCAAAGTCCTTTGTTTATCAAACATGGCTTGATTCGGCATCAAATAACTCAAAAAGGGTTACTACGGTTAAGTCATGCTGAAAGCACCGGTATCTGTTAGATCATCAAAGTTAAGCAGCAATGAACCTGTTCAATATTTAATTGGGTGACCATTTAAGCAACATCTGATACTGTAAGCAGACTGAGTCGTTTGTTTATTAAAAAAATGACTTTTTGGCATTAAATGACTCAAAAAGGGTTATTACAGTCAAGTCATGCTGAAATCATCGGTTCCCACTATATTACCAAAGTTAAGCAGTGATGACCCCGTTCAATACTCAGATGGGTAACCACTTAAGCAACAGCTGATACTGTAAGCAATCCAAGTCCTTTGTTTATAAAAAAAATGACTTTATTCGTCATTAAATGACTCAAAAAGGGTTATTACGGTCGAGTCCTGCTGAAAGCACCGGTTACTGTTTAGATCATCAAAGTTAAGCAGCAATGAGCCTGTTCGATATTTAATTGGGTGACCATTTAAGCCACAGCAGTTACTGTAAGCAACCCAAGTCGTTTGGTTCCTATTTTACAGCAGGGTCATTCAACAAATAAGATGAAGATTGCATAAAAATTTGGTTATTAGAAGCTTGCATCTTTTTCAAAGACATCAACAGTGATGGATCTTTTCACATCACAGAAACCACCCTTTCGGTTGGGGCTGTCGAGTGCTAACCCTAACGCCGTGAGTGCCGTGCCAGCCGGGCACTGCCTGCCGCGTACTGCCGAGTCCTACCTTAACCCTAACCACGCCGTGCCTGCCGCGCGCTGCCGAGTGCTAGCCCTAACGCCGTGAGTGCCGTGCCAGCCGGGCACTGCCTGTCGTGCACTGCACCTCTGCAGGCGGGTAAATATTTCCTAATGGGACCACCTGTAAGCCATGGTGGTGACCCGTGATGCTTATGGAAGGAATCCTGGTGGCTGAGCAGTCCATGACATACAACACTTCCCTTTGGCCCTTACTTAAGGTAGACGGTCGGTCGGAGAAGCCCCCTCGATCAAACGGCTGGTCATGCCAAGCCATAACACCTATCTGATTGTCCCAACATTATTGTCCTTATGGCAAGCCGTTAACTCCTTTTTTATCATATATGTGCTAGAAGGCAGTGACTGAGGGTCTTATTGTCCTGGGTACATTAAACTGCATCTAATGGTGAAGTTCTAACTTTGAAGCTCTGGGGAGTGTGGAGTACTTCTTCATCGCCATTACTCTCATGTCCACTCTGACTCGGAGTGGTAGTACTTGTTAGGGTCCCATCTATGGATTAAATAGAAAAAATACTTTTAAAAAATTGAGCTTTTAAAAAAAGATTGAGCTTAGAAGAAATACCCATCAAAAATTAATAAAACAAAATGTCTTCAGCATAAATTTACAAAGTTCAAAAAATTAAAAGAATTTTTTAATTGTTTGAAACACCACTATAATTCGGGCAGAGAAGTGTGTTAGAAGTGGCGACTCCATCTGTTCAGTGAACACACACACACACACACACACACATATATATATATATATATATATATATATATATATATATATATATATATATATATTACGGATCTTTGCTAATCCACGAAGCAAATAAATTTAATTCTGGGTTAATAAAAATCGATTTAAAAAGTGCTCAATAAAAAGAGCTAAATATACGTTTTTTAAAAGCGAATGTTATAAAATATTCCAACTGCAGTTTCTTGCCGTAGCAATTCTTCAGGGAATTATTGCTTATTCCAGCCATCTACTTTTATTTATATCCGGGTTGTACCCATTCTTAAGTACGTGGGTGTGCCACTCTACGTAATGCCAGAACCTACCTATATATAGGTATATATATATATATTGGCAGCATTTTTTCTTTTAAACATGTTTTGCTAAACTCCACTGACAATTCCTGTCGGACGAGTTTTTGTTCGATTCTTTCTAACTGTCTGGCCACATATATATATATATATATATATATATATATATATATATATATATATATATATATAAGCTGCTGTACAACCACTTACCTCCTACCACATAAACAATCTAGCGAAGACAAAGAAGACATGTCAGACACTGCTGCAGAAGTAAAAACGAACTCATTAGTTAAATTATTCTCATGTGGACACATATATGGACTCGCCAGAGTGGGCTGACCAGCAAAGACTTGATCAGCTCTGTATGGATACTAGATGCCGTAAGAAGTACTTACCAGGAGCGATGACCGAGAACATTTTATATAATGACATTTACAAAGCTTGAATTAGTTTGACACAAGGCCATTGGGAATCGAGGTCCGTTGCAATGGTTTTGCTAGTCCAGTTTACTTATTCTTACACTATGTGAAATGCTTAAACATTTGCTAAACTTAGCATGAGGCCAGAATTATAGGGCACTTAGTGAGGACCTAAGTCAGTAGTAATGGTCTGCTAATCCAGTTCTGCAACCATGTTAGGCTTCCAAAGTCCTGTTGGGTAGAGAATATACATGAATCTCTCTCTCTCTCTCTCTCTCTCTCTCTCTCTATATATATATATATATATATATATATATATGTGTGTGTGTGTATGTATGTGTGCGCGCCTGTGTGTGTGTGTGGATCGAAGTACTGCAACACCGATGGACAGCAACAGGGATTAGTGAAAAGCGTATAGACTCCCTCGCTGTCCGGGCATTCCTCCGACTTATATATATATATATATATATATATATATATATATATATATATAAATACGACTATATATATATATATATATATATATATATATATATATATATATAAACAAAAAGTGATAAGACAAACAGGAATATTTTATGTTAATTATTCTCAACTAGTTTCGACCTTAGGTCATCGTCAGGAGAAAATTTCTTGTTTAAAGAAATTGTTTTTTAGAGATTTTTTTTTTTAAAGAGATCATTATTAAAAAATCAAAATACTTTTTGAGAGTTTGACAGGCCACTATAATCCGGGTAGAGAACTGTTAGAAGTAATATATATGTGTGTGTGTGTATGTGTGTGTGCATGTGTGTGCGCGTGCGTGTCTATGTAGGTGGGTGGCATCATTGTGGCTAATGGAGATACTAAGATGTGCACTCTGTGATTTCCAGGTAGTTCAATTAATTATCAATCTATCACCTGTGACAATCTATTACGCTTCAATTATCTTCATTCTTTTTTTGTTATTTTTTAAATTTTTACTTTTATCCACTGTATATATATATATATATATATATATATATATATATATATATATATATAAAGTAAAAACGGACACGAGACCACTGTAATCCCGGTGGTACGAAGGTCAGGGGTACATTTAACCCTTTCATTTCCCAATTCGATCAATAGAAACTTTCATTAGATACCTTCTCCCCCCCCCATCTTCATTGCCTTCTCCCCTGTACACTCCACTCTGTGGTCGCACTTGCTGACATCATGGTAGATAACTGCGTTAGGAAGAATCCGGTAGGTCACTTAGACGTTTCCTTTCTCCCTTCCTCCTTTCATTCTTTTATTTAAGATGAAATTAAATATGAATTAATTGACAATAAGGATTTCTTCCCCTTTTTTTCTTTCTTTGCGAAGTCAACAAGAGATGATTCGATAATGACCCTACGAAGAGCTTTCTCCCTTCTGTAAACAAAAAGCAAGACCACCTCGTGTCACTCGGGTTCAAATAATATCCGATATCCTAATTACCTTAGCACCCTGTTTGGCTAAGACTAGAATACATTGACTGTTTCCCTCGCAAAGTGGCTAGGATAAAACTCTCTTCAACAAAAAAGGCTGCCATATGTATGACACGAAATTGCATCCAGTGGTAAGGCTTTTTTTTTCTGGGTCTCTATCGATTGGAAAGTCACCGCTTCATTACTATTACACCCAGGTTCACTCTGACTCGGAGTGGCAACACCTGTTAATCACTCATCTATAGGTTAAATAGATCTGTTTGAAAATAAGTTTTAGTTAAAAAATACTTGAAATTATATAACTGTGTGCAAACAGGATTATTATTTTGCTACTTGTGATTTTTTTTACACCTCATAAATGTTTATACCCAGGATACTAAGACCCTCAGCCATCGCCTCCTGACTCAGATATCTATTTACCAAGCCTAGCTTAGTGTGGTACAAGGCCAGAAGAATGGGGCGCTCACTAACAATGGTCTGCAAATCTATCTTGCTAACCATTACACCACGTGATCCTCGGTCACCGCCTTCTGGCACATTTATGATAAAAAAAGGTTGGGGATTGCCATAAGGATCAAAGTGGAGTGCTGCATGTCATGGACTGCTCAGCCACCAGGATTCCGTCCTTAAGCATCACGGGTCGCCGCCCACGGCCAAACAGCTGATTCCATTGAAATGATTTTACCCCTCTGCAGAGGTGCAGTTGGTGTTTCTACAGCCTCAGTCAACAGGGTGCCCAAGGGTATTAACGCTATGTGAAATACAAGCACGATACGCAGAAAACCTATATTTTGAGCAATAACGTAAATGTACAATAGGGTAGGTCGATTTTTCACTTTTAAAAAATATGAAATTGTCCATCTATTCGAAAGTTGTGTGTTAGTATACTGAATACTGATACCAAAAATGAGATCTTTTACTTGTACCATTGTTTGAGGAAATAGCATCAAAGATCGTCTGCTAAAATTCACAAAAAATCCTTGATTTTACAACATTTGGCCTGGAAATTGGTTAGAAAATTTACCTTTTTCAATATCTCAATTAGAAAATGTTATTTCATTTTATTAAAATGAAGCGAATTAAATATTATAGACAGAATTCAAATAGAAAACGGTAAATTTTCTAACCAATTTCTAAGCCAAATGTTGTAATATCAAAGATTTTTGTGTGAATTTTAGCAGACGATCTTTGATGCTATTTCCTCAAACAATAGTGTAAGTCAAAGATCTAATTGTTGGTATCAGTATTCAGTATACTAACACACAATTTTTGCAAAGATGGACAATTTGATACTTAAAAAAAGTGAAAAATCGACCTACCCTAATGGACAAAGTACATGACGAACATCCTGATTATTTTGTTTGACAGCTTAATTAACCAACAGATGATAATCTAAATCAATAGATTAGTGTTTTATGTACCGAAAAAATAGTCCAAAGGAAGAAATGAATTAATAAAATAAAAGTAAATATAAAATAAAACGCCATCCTTTTCACGGAAAAAAGATAAAAAAGCCACCTCAGTGGACAAAAAAGTATAGAAAAAGAAAAAAGAAAAGACCAAATATAAAATAAAACGAAACTTCCGAAGGAGTTACCTAGACGGGAGCTTTGAAGCTTCTAATTCGGAACTACCTTTAGATGTGGAAAGTTCGCATGTATACATAAGAGGGAAATACGAAGCTACTTTTCAAACAGGACCTTTGGCTGTCCTCGGGGGACCACGTTTTGCCTATTGAACTAACCAGCGGGGTGCCTTTGAGGTCTTTCAAAAGGTGGAGGGAGCAGGCAAGCTAGATTTCCTCAACCAAGCAGAAGTTAGACCAGAAAACTGAAGGGAACCCGGTTTGGTTTTCCGGTTGGTTGGTTGGTTGGATTTTACGGCATGTCAACCCTTGTTGGGTTATTTTATGCCAAATACAATTTTGCTTTATTCATTCTTGTTGGGTATCATTAATGCACATGGTCCTAATGATCAGAATGCTCGATATGGAAATTCATTAAATTTGCAAATTTATAGGAGTTATTCCCCTTAATCTATTTATTGTCTGCCAATTTTCTTTTGCCACAGCCGGTAATTTGTTCTTTAGTTCGTTGATAGATTGGTTAGTTGGTTGGTTGGATTTTACGGCATGTCAACTCTTGTTGGGTTATTTTATGCTGAGAACGTTTTGTTTCATTCATTCTTGATGGACATTAATTTTTTTAATTTAAACAATTTAAAAAAAATGGTAAACTAACTTTTTCTCAGGTCTCCTTGACTCTTCTGAGTATTCTAACCGATCTTAACAATGCTGTAGTTTGGATGGTATCAATTATTCCTCTAATTTCCTGTTTACCCAAACTCTTTTCTAGACACTTGGGGACCATTCCAAGGGCACATATTATAATTGGCACAACATTTACCTTCATGTTTCAGTGTTTTCTCGGTTCTCTGGAAATGATCTAGTAATTTTTTCTATTATTATAATTGAGGTTTTCACTGGAGGCTAAGTGACAGCAAGTCTCCTCGGGTCTCCAGGACTCTTCTGTGTATTCTAGCCGATCTTAACAGTGCTGTAGTTCGGATGGTCTCGATTCTTCCACTAATTTCCAATTCACCCAAATTCTTTTCGAGAGCTTTGAGGACCGTTCCAAGGGCGCTAATTATAATTGGTACGACCTTCACCTTCATATTCCAAAGTTTCTTCAGTTCTCTGGAATTATTATTATTATTATTATTATTATTATTAAACTGGTTAATTTGATTGGAAATTACAGTATTCTTCAAGTTTTAAGCCTCTTGGCGCAATTTTGAAAAATGTGACCCGTCTTTATCTCCAAGAATTTTATGCGTTTCATTTTCAAGAACTGATTCTGGTTTGTGCATATACCATTTTGTTGTATGGTAAAATTTTAGTTACTTGCTCAATTCCCAGTGGATCATCCTTCCAATCCAGTCGTGCCTAACCTTGTATTTTCATTGTGCTAGTTTGCCATTATTATCTTTATCCACATTATTATCTATACATTACTACGCTAGTACTTACATACGTGTCTCATACTTTAACACCCTCCGATCCGGAGAAGCTTCGTCGTTGGGAGTTGGAAGGGGAAGGGGGATAGTTGTCGTCACATCAGATAAAGAATGGACCATTCCGTTTTACTGTGAAGAAAGAAAGGGAAGAAAAAGGACATACTACTCATTAGAACGTATAATAAGAAAGAAGGAAAGAAAAATGTTAGGGGGAATAGATAGAGGGAGGGTGGGGCGAGAGCGTGGAAGCAATAAGGCTAATCTGTTTCAATGGAATTGAATGAGAAAATGAGAAGAAGGAAAAAAAAGAAAGTGGGTCTTGTGTGTGTGTGTGTGTGTGTGTGAGAGAGAGAGAGAGAGAGAGAGAGAGAGAGAGAGAGAGAGAGAGAGAGAGAGAGAAGGGGGAAGCTTAAATAAAAATTATTATTCTTTTTACATATTGAACTATTTAGTAATAGCTTTATGTATACATATCAAACGTTGTAATAGTTAAATCATCTTAATGAGGTATAGCTACAAGTCTCACTAGTAATTCTTCTTCTTCTTCTTCTTCTTCTTCTTCTTCTTCTTCTTCTTCTTCTTCTTCTTCTTCTTCTTCTTCTTCTCTGCCTCCCTTTATTATTATTATTATTATTATTATTATTATTATTATTATTATTTACTCCTTTTGAGTTTTCACATCAGCATTAGCTGATGGTCTTTCACCTTCTGAGTGACAACAAGTCTCCTCATGTCTCCAGGACTCTTCTGAGTATTCTGGCAGATTGCAGCAGTGCAGTGTTCTGAATGGTTTCAATCCTTCCTCTGATTTCCAAACTTTCCAAACCCTTTAGGGACTGTTCCAACTGCACCAACTACAATTGGTATCACTTTGACTTTCATATTCCATAACTTTTTCAGTTCTTTGGCAAGGTCCAGATATTTGTCCATTTTTTCATTTTCCTTTAGCTTCACCCTGTGATCTGCTGGCACTGCAAAATCCACCAGTTGACAAGTTCTTTCTTTTTTGTTTATCAACACTAGGTCTGGTTTTCTTGCTGGGATAAGGTGATCCGTTTTTATTTCAAAGTCCCAGAGAATTTTATTATTATTATTATTATTATTATTATTATTATTATTATTATTATTATTATTATTAAGGTTTGTGTTTAGGGGACGTTTAGGTTTCAATATCGGCTGTAAAATTCTCAAACAACGTCTTTGTTTATATCTCAAACGGAAATCATTCGGCTTTCCAAGGGGGAGGAGTTTTATATCTCAAGGGAGGGATTTTTAATAGTCGAGAAATTGGGCATTAAATCAAATGGGAGTTTTATGATCCATCTCTATTGTGAATGAATCGCGTTTTTATACGCCGGTATGCAAACAAGAACAGAGCGAAAAGAAACACATCAGAGCAATTGCTTAAACAGAACAAAGCACATCTGAACAGGAGATGATTTTTATGATCACAATTGTGGCAAAAGGTTTAAAGCTTAAGGAATAAAGCAATTTCCAATCCAATTAGCAAGTTAATAATAATAATAATAATAATAATAATAATAATAACGAGTCCCACCTCCTAGAGACCTGAGGAGACTTGTTGTCACTCAGACTCCAGAGAAATACCATCAGCTAACGCTGGTGTGAAAAACTCAGAAGGATAATAATAATAATAATAATAATAATAATAATAACGAGTCTCACCTCCTAGAGACCTGAGGAGACTTGTTGTCACTCAGACTCCAGAGAAATACCATCAGCTAACGCTGGTGTGAAAAACTCAGAAGGAGTAATAATAATAATAATAATAATAATAATAATAATAATAATAGTGTTGATTAATAAAAAAAGAGAGAACTTGTCAACTGGTGGATTTTGCGGTTCCAGCAGATTACAGGGTGAAGTTGAAGGAAAACTAAAAGATGGACTAATACTTGGACCTTACCAGAGAATTGAAAAAGCTATGGAATATGAAGGTTAAAGTGATACCAATTGTAGTTGGTGCACTTGGAACGGTCCTAAATAGTTTGGAAAACAAACTGGATAATCTGGAAATCAGAGTAAGAATTGAGACCATCCAGAATACTGCATTGCTGCAATAGGCTATAATACTCAGAAGAGTCCTGGAGACCTGAGGAGACTTTGTTGCCACTCAGACTCCAGTGAAATATCATCAGCTAAAGCTGGTGTGAAAAACTCACAGGAGTGAAATAATAATAATAATAATAATAATAATAATAATAATAATAATAATAATAATAATGATAATAATAATAATAATAATGATAATAATAATAATAATAATAATAATAATCCCAGCCAGGAGACCAGATCTAGTGTTGATTAACAAGACGAAGAGAATTTGTAATTTCGTGGATTTTGTCGTCCCGGCCTTTCGCCGAGTGGAAATAAAAGAAAGTGAAAAGATAAACAAATACGTAGACCTTGCCAGAGAACTGAGAAAACTGTGGAACATGAAGATAAAGATCGTACCAATTGTAATTTGTGTCCTTCGAACGGTCCTTGGGGGTCTGGAGAAGAGTCTGGATGAACTGGAAATCAAAGGAAGAATCGAGACCATTCAGACTACAACATTGTTGAGATGCCTGGAATACTCAGAAGAGTAATGGTGACCTGAGGACACTTGCTGTCACTCAGCCTCCAGTAAACCACCGGCTACAGCGCGTGTGAAAAACTCAATAATGACTGTTAATAATAACAACGTTTGATTTGTTTACTTAAGAGCTATTATGAAATATTTCAATATGTAAAAGTATAATAATCTTGATTTAACACTCTCACTCTTTTTTCTTTCTTGCTTTCCTTCTTTTCATCTTTTCATTATATTCGATTGAAACAGATTAGCGTTATCACTGCGGGCTAACCTCCTCTCTCTTCACTTTCTTTCTTTCTTATGATTTTTTTCTGTGTAGCATGTCCCTTTTCTTCCCTTTTTTATAATAAAAACTGAATGGTCCATTATTTAGCTGAAGTGACGGCATTCATAAGAAATAAGAATTCGACGGATAAGCAACACCAGATAATCATTTTCATTTTAGATATCATCTTGGACGGTCTCATTTTTAACAAGAGCGTGTTGCAAGATGATAACGGTCGTACAATTAAGGAACACGAGTATTAAATATATAGATAATAATAATAATAACTAGCAAGAATACCCACACTCCACCGGGCGTAAGTATTTAAGTTTTAATTTAATAAAATATATTAAATTAGAAAGACTAACGAAATTAAATAAGAACGCATATAAAAAGATTACACTTATTTTAATTATATTTTAATTGGTTTCTATATAAAATCATTCATAATATTGATTTTATTACGATAGACAATAAAACAATATTATTAGAGATCAATAACACCAAGTAATTATTTATTAAATCCGGTTTTGTTAAAAACCAGTTTGCAAATTAACCATACCATACATTTTGTGAACCTTTATTTCTTAGTGATATATATGACACATTGCAGGATATTAAACGTCCTAATTCCAGACTGTATCGCTCAATTTACTTTCATTTTCTTGTTTAGTTTATCTAATGTAGACACATATTTAGTAATAAATGATTTGCATTCTCATAACTCTAGACCTCTAGCGAAACATGCCAATTTTCTTTTCTCGTTCCATCGGATTTCATCCCAAACTTCTACTAATATAAATTGTATCTACTCTCTGATCTCTCACCATATCAGATAAACTTAAAGTCCGATAATTGTCGGGAGCTACGCACAAACCGAAGCTCGTCCATTGGTTGGAGTAAACATTGCGTGCATCCCTTCGGCATTTCTCGTTTGATTCACTTCAGGCACTAGACAATAAACACAGTCCCGCACCTTTTAGACGAAGGGACAGGTGTTGCCTGTCGGGATGTGACCCCCTGGGATTCATGATAATATTATATATCTTACCTGTTAAGAGGCCGAAGCCACTGGACTCGGAGGTCGGCAAAGGTATTATTAATTAAGGTTGCGACTTGACATCAAAACTGTTAAATGTGACTATCAAGGGGAAAATAAAGGTGTGGAGCTCCACTCCCTTTTTCATTTACTTACTGTTTACTTAGGAATTATTTTGTTTTCTCTGTTTTTTAAAGTTTCTTTGTCGTTTGTCAGAAGTTTTGATTTCTTCTCTTCTGATCTATTTCATCTTATCTTCGGGTTTTTTTTTGTGCAATGGCGGAAATGGAAAAGTCTTTTTTTAAAAACTATTTTTTCCTCTCCTGATGATCTTTACACTTCTCTGTCCTTTTTTCACCTCTTTCTCTTTTCTCTCTTCTCTTTGTCTTCTCTTTCTTTCTCTCTTTCTTTCACTCTTTCTTCTCTTTTTCATTGTTATCTTTCTCTCGCTTTTTCTGTCGGTCTGTCTGTCTGTCTCTCCCTTTTTAACTGTTCTCTCTCTCTCTCTCTCTCTCTCTCTCTCTCTCTCTCTCTCTCTCTTTCTGTCTGTCTGTCTGTCTCTCTCTCTCTTTAATTTTCTTTGTTCTCTCCTATTCTCTTTTTACCCTCATGTGTCTCCCTCTTTCGATATATTCTCTTTTTTTGTTGTTTCTATTACTTTCCGCATTGTTCTTTCTCTTTTTCTTCTTCCTTTTCTTATTGTTCTCTCTGTCCCCCCCCATCTCTCTCTTCATCCTGCTCGTGTGGAGGGGTTGGGTCAATACATAGATTTTTTGGTGGGGATAAATGTTAATAATTCATAGGGACCCCATTGCAACTGAAATATATTAAAATAGTACATAGACAAACTTATTATTTATTTTAAATATATATATATATATATATATATATATATATATATATATATATATATAAAGGTTCGGTTAGTAGAGCCTCCGCTTAAGAATTGCAATATTCCGGGTTCGATATCAGTATTCAACCAAATCAGTGCTTGAGTAGCAAAGTTTGGGTAATCCGATCTGTGCGTTAAAGTGGGGAACTGATGGTAGGTGTGAATCTCCACCTCAGCATAAACAATCTCCCTGGTCTAGTGCTAGCGACAAGGGGATTCTTTCCCTAATTGTCCGACTGATACTGATAATAGGCCACACCACCAACTTTATTTAGTATATTTAAAGTTTTTAAAATTATTTTAATTTATGAAATCAAACATAGTTGTCTCGGATCAGTTCGCTATATATACTAAAGATTATTCCCCCTGACTGGACCATATTATAATCTTGAATAAATATTTGTTTTGAGGCTATTCAAAATGGCGGCAAATCAGACAGTGTTTTAGGCTTAAACAGAGGTCTGCCATAAAACTTTTGGTGGTTGAGAAGTGCAAACCATGTGAAATTTTCAGAATTTGTGATGTGTACGGACAAACAGGTTTTAGTAAAAAAAAATTTAAAAAAATTAATTATATCATATTGAAAAAAAAAAGCTTGAGTGAAGTAATTACCTTGTCCATTGGCTGATTGGTTGATTGGATTTTACGGCATGTCAAAACCCTTGGGTTATTTTATAACGGAAGCGTTTTTGTTTTATTCATTCTTGTTGGGTATTCAATTTTTAAAAACTCATCCTTTTAAAACACTTTTTTATTTGTTTAACCCATAGAAGGGAACCTAACACGTAATACCACTCTAAGTCAGAGTGGAACTGGGAGTAATAGCAATGAAGGGGTACTCCACACTCAACAGACCTCCAGAATTAGAACCACGCCACTACATGCAGTTTAACCTCATACCCAAGACATTTAGACCCTCAGCTACCGCCTTCTAACCTATATGAATAGGCTTTGGGGTTTGCCATAAGAGCAATACAGTTGGGACAATCATATTGGTGCTAGGGCTTGACATGACCAGCTAATTAATCGGAGGTGAACATCTCCGACCTCACGTATAGCCCAAGTAAGGCCCAGAGTGGAGTTTTTCAAGATTACACTTATTTTAATTATATTTTAATTGGTTTCTCAAGGAAATTATTCATAGATTTTAATACATTTGAGAATAAAACAATA
>CM042158.1:5374561-5377061 GCA_023376005.1 Doryteuthis pealeii | reverse complement strand
GTTCACACTCATTTTTAAAAAAGTAAATAACATGTTTACTTACAATAACAATGTTTTAAAAGCCTGTGTGTTTTAAACATGAAATCACTTTATATTTTGTTACACTATCAATATTTTAAGAAACAATCGATCTATATCTATACATATATAAAGGGCAGTTGTGTGTATGTATGTCCGGAGGAAAGTATAAAAATAAAACAATTGATAACAAAGTAAATCTATATACACATTCACTATCACCAGAGTTTGTTTTTTGTGTAAATATAATAAAGATTTTTTTTAAATATCTGGGAAGATATTTAGACATTAGGATTTGAATAGTAAGAGAAGGGAAAGTCAGTGGTGGCGTTCATGATTAAAACATAAACAAATCAATTATGGAAGACCAAAACAATCAATGGATCTACGAAACTAAGTTTTTTTTATCGCTCCCCTCTCCTCTACCCAGGCAATGCCGGGTAATCACTTCTAGTGTATTAATAAAGGTTTGGTTTCTTTGTTTTAATGGCCTATCAACCTTCGTGGGTAATTTAATGCCAAAGCTATCCTTGATAGAGTTGCTGTTTAGGTCATAGATGGGGGTGGGTGGGGTGGGAGGTGTAACTCACTTTCTACCATGGCACAGTCCAGTAGGTTAGCTCCTACGCCACGGGTACTCCCCTTCCCATGTATTAATAAAGTTCACAATCATTTCGAATTGGTAAACACTTTATACTTAGTATCAATATTTAAGAACCAATTATATTGATATAGTTTAAAATCATTTTATACATCGCCCAGTTGGCTAGGTCAGAGTAACACACCAACTGCTGAGGGGTAAAATCCCCCCAATGGGGCCACCTGTTGGCCGTGGATAGCGACCCATGATGCTTTAGGACGGAATTATGGTGGTTGAACAGCCCAAGACATGTACAACTCCATTTTGGCCATTACTTGGGCTAAACAGGTGGTCGGAGAGACCCCCTTCGATCAATCGGCTGGTCACGCCCAGTCTTAGTACCTATATGATTATTCCGATCCTGTTGCCCTTATGGTACCCTCATGACCCTTTTATCATATGTGCTAGAGAGCGGTGGCTGAGAGTCTTGGAGTCCTGGGCGTAACTTTAGACTGCATGTAGTGGCGAGGTTCCAGTTCTGAAGCTCTTGGCAATGTGTCAATGTACGCCATTATTCTCAAGTCCACTCTGAATCCGGAGTGGTAGTATATGTTAGGGTCACATCTATGAGTTAAATAGAAAAAAATGAGAGTCTAAAAAGTGTGTTTAAAAAAGTTGAGCTTAAAAAAATTAAACACCTATTAAACAATATCGGCAGAAAATAACCCAACAAGAGTTGACATGTCGTATATATATATATATATATATATATATATATATATATATATAGTTAAGAATTAATGGTAAAATGAATGAATGAATGAAAGAAATAAAAATAAATGAGATGAGTGGAATAAATGAAAAAAATCCTTTCCTTTCCTTTTTTTTTTTTAAAACTTTTGAGAGAGGTCCCTTGGAAAGGGCTTTTTTCATTTATTCCATACATCTCATTCATTTTTATCTCATGACATTCATTTTTCCATAAATTCTTAACTAAATAATTTAGAAACATACGCGAAAACTTATATAATATATATATATAATATATATGTGTGTGTGTGTGTGGGGGGGCAGCATTCCTTCATTTATACATGTGGAATTAAACAAAAGACAGGTTTCCTGTTTAACGATTTTATTGGCGATCTTTTCAAGCTTTCTGGCAAACTTTTTAAAAATATTTCAATGGAATTCGATGATGGCACTTCGAAGTGCCGAAAGTACTCGGGATATCAACTTCGGTGGACTAATCCACGACTTCCGTCCGAATATAAAAAAGTTGGCCAAAAAGCTTGAAAAGATCACCAATAAAATCGTTAAACTGGAGACATGCCTTTTGTTTAATTTCACACACACACACACACACACACACACATATATATATATATATTATGTATTATATATATATATATATATATATATTCAATATTTGATACTTATATATAAGTTTATATAAACGAAAAAACAAGTTGTATAGAAGGGTGCTAATCATTTAGCAGACGATACAGCGTTTCGGTTTGTTTATCAAACCATCGTCGGGCCATCGTCTGTGTAAAAAAGAAATTTGATAAATAGAAGTAGTTGAGTATCAACAGAAACCTCCATACACTAAAAACAAAGGCTCACAAACATCTGTTTAACAATAATTTCGTTTTTACACTGACGATGGCACCGAAGATGGTTTGATAAAGAACCAAAATTCCGTAGCGTCGGCTAAATGATTATCACACTTCAATGCAACTTGTTTTTTCATTTTTATAGACTTATATTCTGTTGGCTTCACTTCCATTTTATCTTCACACACACACACACACACACACACACACATATATATATATATACATATATATATATATATATATGAGAAGAAAATATTTTAGAAATATAACAAACACAGGATGTTAT
>CM042158.1:5354561-5369561 GCA_023376005.1 Doryteuthis pealeii | reverse complement strand
GGGGGGTACAGAATCTTTGTACAAGTGTGAACTTGTGTGTTCACACACACATACACACACATTCTCTCTCTCTCTCTCTCTCTCTCTCTCTCTCTCACACACACACACACACACACACACACACACACACACACACACACACATATATATATATATATATATTATATATATATATATATATGTATATATATATTAAACCAAACAATAGTTGGTTGCAGGGGTCTTGTTTTTTTGGTTGGCTTAGCAAGGGTAAATGTTGACCCAACCACCCAAATACTGACGCCATGTTGGGCGAAAGCTGTGAATGAACAATGTCTAAATTGTTCCTCTATTTTCCTTAAATTGGCGGGGGGTCTGCTATTGACTAATTTTCATGCTCATTTATGTCCCCACCCCCGCAGTGACTTTTTGACTTATGAAACTCAAAACGGGTTTATCAATAGCGTACACACGTACGCACCATACACATGTACACACCGCACACACAGAGAACCACCCGCTAACATATATATGTCTACATTACACTCACAAATAAGCATGCACGAAAACCCACGCACGTACACACACATATTTACACACTCATGTAGAAGCACAAATACACGTTTTCCTCTGCGTATACGCGACAGCGTATGCGTGTGCGTTCAGACACACGCGTGGGCATACACGTCCCTTTTTGCTAATGTTCTGGGTATGACAATAAACTGCCTCCGGTGGTGAGGTCCCATTTCTTTATCTTTGTCGGGGGTGGGGGGGCAACCCATTCATTGTCATTACTCTCAGGTCAACCTATGAAGTTAAGAAACAATAAGCCTGTTCAATACTTAGATGAGTTACCATTTAAGCAACTGCTGGTACTGTAAGCAATCTGAGTCCTTTGTTTAACACAAAATCACGTGATTCGTCATCAAATGGTCTGAAAAGAGTTGATATTCCGTAAATCAACTAGCCAACCAACCAACCAACCAATTTAAGCAACTACAGGTATTGTAAGCAATCTGGGTCCCTTGCTTAACAAAAATGACATGATTTGCCATTAAATTACACGAAAAGGGTTGATATGCCGTAAAACAAGACAACCACACGACCAAACGGAGTGGTAGTATATGTTAGGGTCCTATCTATGGGTGAAATAAATCTCTTGAGAATTATTACAATTGGATAACAATATTTCTCTGAATGTTTGAGATGAGGCTTGATGCTCAGTATTATCTGCGTTATTCGGACTATTGTCCTCATCTTCATTGTTATCTGTACAACGTTTCCTGAAATACCCGAAGAAGGCCGGGTGGCATATCGACCGAAACGTTGTACAGATAACAATGAAGATGAGGACAATAGTCCGAATAACGCAGATAATACTGGATAAGAACATTTGAAACTATGTAACTGTATTCAAACAAATGATTATTATTAAACCGTAAAAGTTTCTTGAAACCATATAAGACAACATTATCTATAAGAGCAATGGCGTGGTTTTACTCAATTATTGCAATTCCACGTGCTCATCAGAGACAAGACCATGTAAAAAAGACTGGCGATGGGACAGAGTATACCAATATGACTAGTTAATGAAACTACCTCTTTATAATACTACTTTATGTATAAAATACGTCGTGTTTTATTTTCTGCATGCTGTCGGATTTCATTCCCTATTTCACTCTCATAATGTTTAATGTAAGGTCTTACAGTATATTTTACATATAAATCTATCTAACAAATTTCTCTGAATGTTTGAGATGAGGCTTGAAGATTAGTATTATCTGCGTTATTTGGACTATTGTCCTCATCTTCATTGTTATCTGTACAACGTTTCGGTCGATATCCCCTCCGGCCTTCTTAGGTATTTCTTGTCGGACTCGGGAACCTTCTTTTCGGACTCGGGAACTTCTTGTCGTAATCAGAAACCTTCTTGTCGTAATCGGGAGCCATCACGGAACGACATGCTGGTGAAGATATCTGGTATTTTAGGGTGATTCCTTGGAGAGGTTTGAAAGTCGCTGCCTCGTGGGAACTGGTCCAGGGTATGTCTGATGGGATTTTGATATTTTGGCGCAAAATATCACTTTAACAACCTCTTTAAAACCTCTCCAAGGAATCACCCTAAAATACCAGATATCTTCACCAGCATGTCGTTCCGTGATAGCTCCCGATTACGACAAGAAGGTTCCCGATTACGACAAGAAGGTTCCCGAGTCCGAAAAGAAGGTTCCCGAGTCCAAGAAGGTTCCCAAGTCCGAAAGAAGGCCGGAGGGCATATCGGCCGAAACGTTGTACAGCTAACAACGAAGATGGGGACAATAGTCCGAATAATGCAGATTATATATAATGTGTTGTTGATTGCTTAATAGGTTTGTTTAACAATTATAGTCTTCAATTACATACGTTACAAAAATAAATCTTCACAATAAATTCAAACAGGTAAACTCTTTATACTTAGATTCTACATTAATTTTTTAAAGAGCCAATGTATAAATAAAGTTAAATACATTTAAACAGGTAAGCTCTTTATAGTTAACTATAGGCGACTACCCGGCGTTGCCTGGATAGTGGGGAAGGTAAAAAAAAAAGTTAGTCTCACAGATCCATTATTATTGAATCGCAAGTTGGATCCTTGTAGTATGCTCCATTAAAATCCTTTCATAAAAAAGAACTTGTGTTGGACCAGCCACTCCGAAAAGAAAAAAAAAAATCTACAATTCAAAATATCAAATGCAAAATAGATTCTATGCTGTTATCATTGAAATTTTCTTTTTTAATTTTCTTTACCAATATAAATCAAACCATTATTTTTGCTCAAAAAGCAAGTTCTGGTGATAGTGAATGTGTATATATAGTTACTTTGTAGTTAATTGTTTTATTTTCATAGTTTCTCCCGGACATACGTACACACAAACTGGTCTTTATATATGTATACAATACAATATTAATGTTTTAAGAGTCACTGTATGAATAAATTTTAAATTACTTTAAACATGTGAGTTCTTCATATTTAGTTACAATACAAATATTTTAAGAGCCAATGTATCAATAAAATTTACACTCATTTTAAATAGGTAAATATTTCATATTTAGATGCAAAGTGAATATTTTAAGAGCCAATATATTAATAAAATTCACATCTTTTCCAGGCGATTATGTTAACATATTCCACCATTATTCTAAAAATAAATTCTCATTGTATCTAAAGAAGCTATATAAACGAAATATATAGCAACGAATTAAATTTCAACTATTGGTTTGTCAAATTTTTCACTATATTGTCAAATTTTTCCTATATATATATATATATATATATATATATATATATATATATATATCATGTCAAATTTGTCATTATATATATATATATATATATAATATATATATATATATATATCAATATTCTCTCTCTGTGTTTCTCATTTCTCTCTCTCTCTCTCTCTCTCTCTCTCTTTTCTTTCGTTCTATCTGTCTGTCTGTCACTGTCTCTGTTTCTGTCTCTGTTTCTGTCTCTGTCTCCCATCCTGTCTGTCTGTCTGTCTGTCTGTCTGTCTCTCTCTCTCTCTCTCTGTGATCTATCATACCTTTTGTACTTTCTCTTTCACTTAAAATAGACAGAACGATATTAAACATATCTATATTATCTCTCTCTCTCTCTCTCTCTCTCTCTCTCTCTCTCTCTCTCTCTCCCTATATATATATATATATATATAAATAGAGGGAGGGAGAGAGAGGGGGGGAGAGATAGATTCTAACTGAAATGTATCTAAACTGAGTAGATATTTGTGTTTTGAGAGACGCAGTCCATCTACTCAATTCCACTCAAACTATCCCCCCCCCCCCAACCACGCATGCGCATTTGATAAATGATGTACCGTCATCATTTGCAATTTCTTTTTTATTATTCTTCAACAATTACCGATTTGATGATTCCATTCGAGTAATTATTCGACCTGTATAAAAGGACTGACCGGTACATTTTTGTTTTAGAATTTAGTATTCATCCTGATCACGTGTCGAGCAATTTAGCAAGTTTACATAAAAAAAGAAGAAAGAAAGAAAAGAACGTTATATTTGATTGAGACGTCAATGTACTGCCACCTGCGGGTCAGTTTGATGGACGATATATTCGGCTTTGACTCAAGCCGGGTAGTTAGTTGTGTTTTTCACCACAAGACCCTTATTGTAAAAAAAAAAAGAAGAAGGGACGTAAGGAGTGCTTGTCAGTGAGTTAGACTGGCGAGTGATGGATTTGTACAATAGATAGGGGTTTGAATGTGTCTCATTTTTGTTTACGGCGTCTTTTCTGTTTTCTTATTTTCAGTTCAAAATTAGTGGAAACATTGGTTTAGTAGAAACATAGAAAATAGAACCCCTAGTTAAGTCACATTGAAAGTACTGCTTCTCGACTGAAGTTAAGCAACGAGGAGACTTTTCAGTACTTAGATGGGACACCACTTAAGAAGAGTAGTAAGGGGTGCTTGTCAGAGCGTTAGACTGGTGAGTGATGGATTTGTACAATAGATAGGAGGTTTAATGAGTCTCATTTTTGTTTATGGCAAATTTCCTGTTTTCTTACAAGGGTGAGTCAAAAAGTAATGCCATTTTCTTTATTTCATTTTCATTATACCTGACCTAAACAAAATGGCATTACTTTTTGACTCGCCTACGTGGAGAAGTAGGGATGTGATCCACAGAGGACCAGCTTCATTTTGATGTATGATACATGTTCCTTTGTTGGTAATTATACCTGTCCTAAACAAAATGGCATTACTTTTTTACTCATCCATGTGGAGAAGAAGTGATGTGATCCACAGAGGACCAGCTTCATTTTAATGTATGATACATGTTCCTGTGTTGGTAATTATACCTGTCCTAAACAAAAAGGCATTACTTTTTTACTCATCCATGTGGAGAAGAAGTGATGTGATCCACAGAGGACCAGCTTCATTTTGATGTATGATACATGTTCAGTGTTGGTAATTATACCTTACTTTTCCTCATCCTCGTATTTTCAGTTCAATGTTTGTGGAAACGTTGGGTTAGTAGAAACACAGAAAATAAGACCCGTGGTCAAGTCACGATGAAATTACTGAAGTTAAGCAACGAGGAGACTTTTCAGTATTTAGATGGGGGAGGGGGCACTTAGGAAAAACAGTTACTCTAATCCACCCAGTTAATTAAGATTGATTTTAACGGCATTTCAAGCCGTCAAGTGTTATTGTTTACCAAGAGGTTAGGGAATTGTGTTCGTTGTACGTTAATATGAACATTTTTGTATAGTCGTTTCTTCAGTCTTTTATCTATTTATCTATTTTGCACACGGTCTTATTAAATACGAATAATTTTAAACAGTTCTACGAGGGTGAGCTGAAAATTTTATATGATGACATCATATCTGTTAATAATTTTGATTTTTTCGGGCTGTTGTCCACATTTTAATTGTAGTATCCAGTGATGCTGATAGCTTTCTAATTTAATGCGTCCTGGGACGCACATATTTTATTTGAATGAGTCCCCGGGAAATTTGATGTGTCCCAACTAAAGTTTCTTAATAAATTGCAGATTTTTTACCTATAAACAACTAAAGCCGTTTAACTCCTACCTTGTACCCCATACAGTGTAATTCGTTTCCAAGAAAATATTGAAATGTATTTACAGTTAGCTAGAAATAGTGGAGGAAGAAAAAAACACTAGGACGCATGGATATGATTTTTCTGCGTCCTTTTAGATTTTTCTGCGTCAGTGATGCAGCCTATCAGTATCTCTGGGTATGTATAAACACAACATTTCAGCCACTATATCCTACGGCCTTCCTCAGGTGTTCTCTGTGTATCCGAGCATAGTAATAATCCAACCTGGGAAATCATTTGTAATAGTTTGACAGTTGATCAAACAGGCGTTGAAGAACTTTTGAAGATATTCAAACGTCTATCATTTTGACATGTGTCACGAGAAGAACCCCGATCATTTAGGAAAAAAATGTTTACTGGCGTTTTCTGTACAACTTGAGGCGAAAATTCCAATGACATTAGCCTTTTTCGACATTCTTATTTTTTAAAGTAAAGTAAAGTCATCGGGACAGCCTAATGTTGGTACCAGCCAGACAGCGAGGGAGTCTATCCACTTTTCACTAGCGCTAGACCAAGGAGATTAATTTAGCATCTGATGTGGAGCGCCACACCTACCATCAGCTCCTCACTTTACCGCCCAGATCCCTGTGCTACTCATACGCTGAGTTGGCGAGGGCCGGTATCGAACCAAGAACCTTGTGATTCTTAGCCGAACACTCTACCGACTGAGCTAAACCGGCCCTATTTTTAAAGTAATTTACTTTTAAAAAATCCCAATTTGATTCAGCCTTTTCAATAATTGGTTCCCATATTGTGTTCATCGCTATACTTGGTCTACCCATTCATTGGATCATTAGTATACTCAGGGAACAGCCGAGAAAGGCCGGAGTATACAGCGGCCGAAACGTTGTGTTTATACATACAACAATAAAGATGAGAACAACAGCCCGAAAAATCAAAATGATTTACACCAAGCTTCATCCAAAAAGACAAATCATACCTGTTGTTGATAAAAAAAGTGATAGACTCCCTCGCTGATTGGCTGATACCGACATTAGGCCGCCCCGACAACTTTACTTACTTTACTTATATAATATATATATATAATATATATATATATATATATATATATATATATATATATATATATAGAGAGAGAGAGAGAGAGAGAGAAAGACAGACAGACAGACAGACAGATCCGAAAAATAAAAGGAAAAGAAAAGAGAGAGAGCGAGAGAGAGAGAGAGAGAGAGAGAGAGAGAGAGAGGAAGTGAAAAGAGAAAAGAAAGACAGAAAGAAAAAGAGAAAGATTTAGAGATAGGTAGATAGATAGATAGAGAGAGAAAGAGAGAGAGAGGGGGGGAGAGAGAGAAATGGAGAAAGAGTAGAGAGAGTGTATGAGATGGTTAGAGTGATCAGAAAGATAGATATAAAGATAGATATGAGAAAAAAGATACATAATGATAAGAGAGGGGGTAGGGTGAATATAAAAAGATCAGAAGTGAGAGAGAAACGAAAGAGAGAGAGAGAGAGAGAGAGAGAGAGAGAGAGAGAGAGAGAGAGAGAGAGAGAGAGAGAGAGAGAGAGAGAGAGAGAGAGAGAGAGAGAGAGAGAATGGTATCATTAAAGTGCGCATCCCTCATTCACTGATTGAGATGTCAAAAGCAAGTGAATTGCCGGATGCGAACACCCTTTTACAATGTCTCCTTCACGTTTCTCCCCCCCTCAACCCCACCACCCCCCAACCACCAGACCATTCAACTTTTTATCACCTCACTTCGCCCCACCTACTACACTTCTATTATCTCCTCTGTTCAACCAACCCTTTGATTCAACTATAATCTCGCTACTTGCCACTTCCTTTAAAAGGGTGTATTAATAACAAAGACACGACGAAAGATAACAGTGAATTAGCGTGAATTCACGTATATATGCTTGTCGTAATAATTTAACACTAGCAGGACCTGTGGATATACCACGCTATGATAATTTAATTATGACAATGTTTGATATGTTTATCAACTCTAACACATTGGAGGCTTGTGCAGAAAACCGAGCGGCCTGGCACCTCCTCGTCAAACAATGGACGAAAAGGAATGAAAAAGCGAGGAATGAAGTAAGGAGAGACAACAGCAACTCCAGCAAGTATCAGTTTGTTTGCAGTCACTGCACCAGAGATTGCCCTTCAAAAATTGGTCTGTTCAGCCACTCACGCAGATACAGATAAAAAAAAAAGTTGTAGACACTACACCATCGTCTTTAGCAGATTGAAGGATGCCAACAAACGAGATATGTTTATTCCAGAGCTATTGCTAAATCATTCAATATGTAAAAAGTATAATAATCTAGATTTAACTCTCTCTCACACTTTTTTCTTTCTTTCCTTTTTAAAATTTTTTTTCACTGTGTTTGATTGAAAGAGATTAGCGTTATTGCTTCCGCGCGCTCACACACACTCTCTCTATCTTTCCCTGCTCTCTTCTTTCTTTCTTTCTTTCTTTTTATCTTATTATATTTTTTCTGTGTAACATGTCCTTTTTCTTCGCTTTCTTTCTTTCTTTCTTTCTTTCTTTCTAATAAAAACGGAATGGTCGATTATTTAGTTGAGGTGACGATATTCATAAGAAATAAGAATCCGGCGGATAAGCAACACCAGATAATCAGGATTTACATGTTTGCATTTCATCTTGGGCAATTTAGACGGTCTTATTTTAAACCAAAGGGTGTTACAAGATGATAACGGTCGTACAATTAAGGAACACGAGTATTGATATACAGATTTATGTGAACCGTGGATATATCACGGTATGATCATTTGACTATTGCAACATTCAATATGTTTACTTAAGAGCTATTGCAATTACTTCAATTTGTAAAAAGTATGATAACCTATGTCGTAATTATTCATTGCTTTTAATCTTTTCTCTTCTGTTTTTCCCTTATTTTTCCCACTTTCTTTTTCCTCCTTTTTTGCTTTTTTCTATTTTCTTGAAACAGACGACAAGTGTGTTCGCTTCTTATCTCTCACCTTTCTTTCTTTCTTTCTTTCTTTCTTTCTTTCTTTCTTTCAATATGTAAAAAGTACAATAATCTCCGGCGACATTCTTTGTTCTCTTTTCTCTTATTTTTCTTTTTTTTCTTTTCCCTCCTTTCTTTTTTTCTGCTTTTTCCTATTTCATTGAAACAGACGATAAGTGTAATCACTTCCTATCTCTCGCTTTTGTTTGTTTGTTTGTTTCTTTCTTTCAATATGTAAAAAGTATAATAATTTCTAGCGAAATTCTTTAACTTTGCACTTCTTTTTTCTCTCTTTTTTCTTCCCCCTTTCTTTCTTCTGCTTTTTCTTATTTCATTGAAACAGACGATAAGTGTAATCGCTTCCTATATCTCACCTTTCTTTCTTTTTACTTTTTCCCCTTCGGCCGTGTAGCACTTTCTTTTTCTTTCCTTACTTTCTCCACAATTACAACAATATGGTCCATTATTTATCTGAGGTGATGACAGGGCGTGACACACGTAGGTAGATGATAGTGTATTGATATATAGATGTGATATGGTGTTGCTTAACCTACTACTACTATTACTTGATTGATTGCTTGTTTGATTGATTGATGTTAACAGCATGTCAAACCTGTCTAGGGTTAATTTATGCTTAGAGGTTAGGGAATTGCGTTCATTGTACATATATATTTACATTGTTTGTTTCTTAAGTGTTTTTTGCACAATTCGGCTAGAAACCACAAGGTTCCTAGTTCGATGCCGGTCCTCGCCAACCCAGCGTATGAGTAGCACAGGGATCTGTGCGGTAAAGTAAGGAGTTGATGGTAGGTGTGGCGCTCCACCTTAGATGCTAAAAAACAATCTCCTTGGTTTAGCGCTATTGAAAAGGGGATAGACTCCCTTGCTGACAGGCTGATACCGACTTTAGGCCGCCCCGTTGACTTTACTTTATATGATATCAAATATTTCTATCTAATTCAAATAGTGTCCTGGGTATGACGCCAAACTGAATCTAGTGATGGGTTCCAATCTGGAGGTCTGGGTGAGTGGAATACCCCTTCATCGCCCAGAGTGAATGAACCTGTTACGTTCCCATCTATGAGTTAAATAGATAAAAAAATGAGTTTTAAGAAATCTGAATATCAAACAAGAAAGAATAAAACACTATAAATATACGTCCCTACAATTAGGGAACTGGTAGGTGTCGTCAGTGATGAAGTATGCATGGGTCACTGGGAAGTTTCGGGCCTTTCAACATCATACTCCCCTCGCCAGGCAGACCCTATCAGAACTGATCAAACACTGATCCCCTACTAACTTTTGAGACGTTAACAGACGTTTGGCTTTTATTGTTTTTGGGCGAATGTAAAACTCTCTACCGAGTCTTTGATCGGCTGATGCTAACAATCAGACAAATGCACGGCACAGTCCATTTAAGTGGTATATCTATATCTTGTATCTTCGGCATTAAATAACCCAAGGGTTTTCATGCCATAAAATCCAGTCAACCAACCAACCTAATACAAGTAATTTGGACACATATGGTTTAAAGTATTTCTATTTAAAACAAATAATTATTTGGTTTCAAGTATTTAGTTCTATTTCATAATAGTCATTTGTATGGTTTCAAGTATTGCTATCTGATACTAATAGTTATATGGTTTCTAGTAATTACTTGGGGATGACACTAAAGCAGATTCTGTACTCTCAACTAAGATCACGTGGAATCGGTAGACAAAAGCTTAGGTACAAAGACAACATCAAGAGAAACCTGAAGGACTTTAACATCTCCATAGGCAGTTTGCAAGACGCAATAAGAGACCTATTAAATTAGAGGAAAATGCTTCGCGTGGTGTCATCCTCGGACACGATGGACAGCAATTAATAATAAGTAATTATTTTCTATTATTTTTATAGTAATCATTTGTTTGCATAGTCATATGGTTTCAGCTAACTAATAATAATACTTAGTTAACAATTATAGTTTCAAGTTACAATTCTTAATCCACATAAATTAGTTTTTTTGCATCAGGTATTCTCATTGAGTACAAATAATTTGACTTATAAATGTGACCCTAAAGGTATTACCACTCTGGGTCCGAGTAGATTTGGGAGTAATGGCAATAAAGGAATACTTCTCACCCCTAAGATCTCCAGATCTCCAGAGAGAGAGAGAGAGAGAGAGAGAGAGAGAGAGAGAGAGAGAGAGAGGAGAGAGATACATACATACATACAGACAGACAGACAGACAGACAGAGAGACAGATGATATAGATTTGAACAGATATAGATAGATAGATAGATAGATATGAACATAGATAAATAGATATGAACAGACTGAAATAGATAGATAGGTAGTTATGAATAGACAAAAACAGATAGATAGATAGATATTAACAGAGATAGATAGATAGATAGATATTAACAGAGATAGATAACAGTTTCTTGTTGAATTTTTAAATGGAATAAGAAAAATTAAATAGTTTGCATCGTCACCGAAATAGGAAAACATTCTTTAATCTATTTCTTTCTTTTACTCATTTATAGCTATCTTTATCTATCTATCTCAGTCTGTTGATATCTATCTATATACCTATTTATCTGTTTGTTAATATTTATCTATCTATACATTTCTGTCTATTCACAATCTATTTTAGTCAGTTTCTATCTATATATCTATCTATCTATCTGTATGTCTGTCTGTCTGTCTATTAATATATCTCAGTCTGTTCATATCTATCTATTTCATTCTGTTAATATCTATCTAAGTCTGATAATATCTATCTATCTATCTAAGTCTGTTAATATCTATCTATCTATCTATCTATCTCTGTTAATATCTATCTATCTATCTATCTATCTATCTATCTATCTCTGTTAATATCTATCTATCTAGATTTTAATATAAAAATGCATTGTAAAATTGGTAGTGTAGTATCTTATCTTCCACACTTTCAAATGTTTTCAATTTCTTATTGTCAACATTTAGCCTAGAAAGTGCATCGACATGCGGAATAGTGTTTCCTTGAACATGTATTATGTCTAAATCAAAAGCCATGAGATTTATTGGTCATCTTAAAATTCTAGAAGATGTTACTTTTGGTAATTCTTTTTTGGGGTTGAATATAAACTCTAAAGGTCTATCGTCTGACTTTAACAAGAATCTTTTTTCCAACAAAAATTCTCTTGCACGTTCTGTGCTCCAAACTATTGCCAGTGCCTCTTTCTCAGTATTTGAGTAGTTATCTTCTGTCGACGTTAGTTTTCTCGATAGATACATAATTAGATGACCTTCTTGAGATAGAATTGCAGTAGGTAGCTCAACATCAAAACGTTTTGCTGTCTATGGACAGAAATATTGATAGTTGGGATTCTGGTAAATTGTTGGCTTAAATTCAAAGAGTTACTCATTGGCTTGAGGAAAACTGACAGAACTCGGATGGAAAGGAATATACAGAAATGATGCACACAGTCATTCAAGCACTGGCTTTACAATAATGTTTGTGATGTACTATCTTCCCACTTTTAATGGTAATTATGCATTTTTATTTTAGTAAATTAGGGTGTCCCAGAAAAAACAAAACACACAAATTTTGTAATAAAACTGTTAATTTTTACTTGGGGGTTTAGGCTTATGGTTAGGGTTTAGGGTTATGGTTGGGGTTGGGGTTAGAGTTGGGGGTTGGGTTAGGTTTTAGGGTTAGGGTTCAGTTTTTTCTGGGTCGCCCTGTACAGAGTGACACAGAAAAAAACAGTACCCAATTTATTTATTTATTTTCCATTAAACTAACCCTAAACCCTAAATCCCAACCCTAACCCTAAACCCAAGCCATAACCCTAACCCTAATTCTAATCCTAAACAGCCTTAGTTAGAATTAACAGTTTTATTACAAAATTTGTGGGTTCTGTTTTTTCTGGGACACCCTTATTTACTAAACAAAAGTTCATAATTACCCTTTTAACTTGGTAATGGTGGAAGAGAGAAAAAAGATTTTATGTGCAAAAGAAAGATCTCAACAGGCTGTATTCAATGATATAATGGGTTTAAACCAGCAGTAAAAACTTACTGAGTAAAACACAAACTTGGCTTCAGTGGTATCGCAAACTGTAAAACTGATTTATTCCTTGACTTTAGATTCTACTAGAAACAGCTACCCGGCGTCACCTGGGTAGAGTAGAGCGGTAAAAAAGTAGTCTCCCAAATCCATTATTACTGAATCGCGAGTTGAATCCTCACAGGATGCCACATTAAAATCTCTACGTCAAAAAAGGATATTGCGCGGATCCAGATATTTTGAAAAGAAAAATGAATGTCTCCCATTTAAAATAGTAAATGCAAAAAATCCATGCTGTTATCATTTTAATTTAATTTCTAATTATTTTCACGAATATAAATCAAATCTTCATTATTTTTGCTTAAAAATCAAGATCTGATGATAGTGAATGTTTTACATATTTACTTTGTCATTAATTGTTTTATTTTCATAGTTTCCTCCGGACATACATACACACAAACTGCTCTTTATATATGTATAGATTATTATCTATGCGTTATCACGTCAGTTTTTTTTTGTTTTTTGTATAATGTTTTACTAGAAATACTAAAATCTTGGTATCTTTAGTTTAGTATAAAATTTACGTTTTATCAAAAGAATTGTTCTGGGTGGACTTATTTATGAGGTCGGCTATGAATCACAAGGTTCCTAGTTCGATACCGGCCCACGCCAACTCAGCGTATGAGTAGCACAGGGATCTGTGCAGTAAAGTGGGGAGTTGATGGTAGGCGTGGCACTCCACTTCAGACGCAAAAACAATCTCCTTGGTCTAGCGCTGGTGAGAAAGGGATAGACTCTATCGCTGTCTGGCTGATACCGACATTAGGTCGTAATACGTATACGACGACTGTATATCTATGCGTTTTATATGACAGTAGATGTCGTGCTTCAAGTCATATGACTGCTTCTAGATTTGAATAACATCAAAGAATCTTTACACATATTTACAATGAGGAACAATTGGTATTGTCTTTATTACTCTTATCTACATTTAAAGATGTGATCGTTTTTTGTGGTGTGAACACTTAAACAAAATAAAGAAAAAAAAGGGAAAAATAAAACAATAAAAACGAAATAAAATCTTGTATAAAAGAAAGATTTCAACAAGATCTATTCTACAATATTATGGGTTTAAACCAGCAGTAAAAATCTACTGAGTAAAACTGAAAATTGGCTTCAATAGTTTCGCAGACTGTAAAACTGATTTATTTCTTGGCCTTAGATTTTATTATTATCTACTAGCAAAATAAAAAAACGCCCTACGGGCGATGTAAAAATAATTTTTGAAAGATATTGTCTGAGGGGGGTGAGCTAAAAATTAAATGTCGGAGAATTTGTATCATAAGTATCAAATTTATCAAAGAAGTAAAAAAAAAAAAAGAAAAAAAAAATTGAAATGAAACTTAGTTCTGTCTTCCTCAAATAAAATTTTGCGCGCATCTATTAATTATTAAATAAATAATTATTTTGAATATTTTACACATAAATTTTACACAAAATCGAAGGTATTTATTCATTTGTAAACTTTTTAGTTTACGTCTTGTCAAAAAGGGTGAGAGTAAAAAATAATTTTAAAAATTGATTACAAATTTCGCAAATATTTTTTTTCCATTAAAAGTAATTCAATTTTTTAATCAATTTTATAGTTTATTTATCTAAATGATATATAGTTTATTTATTACAATGAAAAGGATTCAAACGTTGAATCATAAGGAACAGCTTTTATTTGTTTTATTAATAATAAGTGTTCTTTATTCTATGTAATGACGTCTTTGGTAATTGTGATGTAAGCAGTGACGTAATTTTGTTACAGATTAATATTAATATTAATATTAATATTAATATTAATATTAATGTTGTTGTTGGTGTTGTTAGCACCTTTCCGTCCTCTAAGAACGATGGCGTAGTGTCCAAAAATATCTGCATCTGCGCAAATGACTCTGTAGGTCAATTCTTGAGTGACAGTCTTTGGCGCACTGAATGCACACAAACTCTACTATATTTTCTCTCTCTTTCTGGCTCTATTTGCTGTCGACGCTACTCTCCTCTCCGCATCACCCCTCCATTATTAATAGATATGAATTATCACGTCATTTTTTTGTATCAGGTTTCACTAGAAATACAAAAAACTTGATATCTTTGGTCTAGAATAAAATCTACTTTTTATTAAAAGAATTGTTTATAGTGTTCTTATTTTATGGTGGATACACTATATCTGTGCGTCAGTCAGTAGAGCATCTGCGTAGGAATCACAAGGTTCCAGGTTCGATACCTCATGAGTAGCACTGATTAGGTAATCTGATCTGTGCAGTAATGTGTAGCTGACTGTAGGTGTGGCGCTCCTCATCAGCGAAAGAATCTCCCTGGTCTAGGGCTAACGAAAAAGGGGGTGGA
>CM042158.1:5337061-5347061 GCA_023376005.1 Doryteuthis pealeii | reverse complement strand
ATTTAGTATAGAATTTGCCCCATTAAACTAAACAGTAAAAAAACCTTTAGGAACCAAAAAGTAATTCGCTCAGCTTTAGTATAATAATAATAATAATAATAATAATAATAATAATAATAATAATAATAATAATAATAATAATAATAAAGTGATACTAATTGTAGTTAGTGCACTTGGAACGGTACCAATAAACTTGGAAAAAAGACTGGAGAATCTAGAAATCAGAGGAAGAATAGAGACCATCCAGACTACTTCACTGCTGCAATCGGCTACAATACTCAGAAGAGTCCTGGACACCTGAGGAGACTTGTTGTCACTCAGACTCCAGTGAAATACCATCAGCTAACACTGATGTGAAAAACTCAAAAGGAGTAATAATAATAATAATAATAATAATAATAATAATAATAATAATAATAATGATTTATAATTAATAATAATAATAATAATTTGACCATACAGCAAAATGGTATATGCATAAACCAAAATCTGTTCTTGAGAATGAAACGCATAAAATTCTCTGGGACTTTGAAATAAAAACGGATCACCTTATCCCAGCAAGAAGACCAGACCTAGTGTTGATTAACAAAAGGGAAAGAACTTGCCAACTGGTAGATTTTGCAGTGCCAGCAGATCACAGGGTGAAGCTAAAGGAAAATGAAAAAATGGACAAATATCTGGACCTTGCCAGAGAACTGAAAAAGTTATGGAATATGAAAGTGAAGGTGATACCAATTGTAGTTGGTGCACTTGGAACAGTCCCAAAAGGATTGGAAAAGGGTTTGGGAAGTTTGGAAATCAGAGGGAGGATTGAAACCATTCAGAACACTGCACTGCTGCAATCTGCCAGAATACTCAGAAGAGTCCTGGAGACCTGAGGAGACTTGCTGTCACTCAGACTCCAGTGAAAGACCATCAGCTAATGCTGATGTGAAAACTCAAAAGGAGCAAATAATAATAATGTATTTTTTCAGCTAGTATATTAGGTCTAAGACCTGTCAGCTGTTCCTTATAAACATTCATCTTAATTCCAAAGAATATTTATACTCTTTCCTCAGGTTATTTAACATTGCCTTAAAGGAGTTCAGTGATGGGGCATTCACTATTGATGATGGTAGTTTATTCCATGTATTCACCATTCTGTTACTAAAATAATTTTGTCTTGCATTTGCTTTACAAATTTTTTTAAAGAGTTTAAATTTATGACCCCAGGTATTGACATTTTGAGCAATGTTTAGTAGAATAAAATCCATTGGTATATTTGTAGACTTTAGTCATATCCGCTCTTGTACGTCGATAAACAAAACTTGGTAAATCAATCTTCCTAAGTCTTTCTTCATACAAAAGGTTTTTTTAAATCACCCATTACTTTAGTAGATCTCCTTTGAACTCCCTCAATGTTTGATGTCCTTGATTAGTCTTGGACTCCAAACCACATTAGCAAATTCCAAATGAGGTCTTACCAATGCAATGAATAATTTTTCAGCATTTCTTTATCCATGTATTCATATGACCTTTGTATTAATCCTAATATCTTGTTTGCTTTATTTACTTGTATTCTATGTGTTTGAAAAATTTTAATTGATGGTTCACATTAACACCAAGGTCTTTTTCTAACTCTGTATCTTTTAGTATTTCTCTTTCATTAGAGAATTTGTTTCTCATAGAGTATACATGTTTTGAATTATTTTTTCCTACATGAAGTACAGGGTGGACCACAATTATCTGATACAGGGATTTGTTCAGTGAAGTAAGGAGCTAATGGTAGGTGTGGCACTCCGCCTCAGATGCCCAAATTGTCAGATCATTTTGGTCCACCCTATACCTTACATTTAAGAAACATTACTTAATAAGAAACTATTTTTCATATTGAAAGGATATACTTTCTTTTAAATTGACCTGATATGATGAATATGATGTGAATATAGGAATATGATATAATGAATTATTTATTGAATTTGATTACACCGGTTTGCTTTCCACTGCGACGGCAAACCATGCAATATGACATCTCTTATTATAATGGAGATTATGTAATTGTCTGGCTGTAACCAAAACTACGCCACTACCGACGTCACGATTTCCTTAGTTATTCAAGTTATATTCTCAACGATTATAAAATAGTAATTATTTAATCTTAATTAGCATCTTATTTATTAACGATGTCTCTATTAAAATCTAGCTGAGTTAGATTTGCTGCAAAACGTCTCATATTATTAATGTATTTAAGATTCTGAAATATGTGTTATAAATCTCTAAGAAATAAAGATTTACATAGTATATGGTGGGGATAATTTGTATAGTGATTTTTAAAAAACTGGGTTTGATAAATAATTATTTGCTGTTACTGATTTCTAATACTATTATGTTATTCTCAAATGTATTAAAAGCAATCCTAGATATAATTTTATATGGAAATCAATTAAAATAACATTGAGATAAGTCCAATATTTTTATATTCGTTCTTATTTAGTTTCGTTAGTATTTCTATTTTACTATAATATTTCATTATGTTAAAACTTGAATACTTGCGCTTGGCGGAGGGCGCTTATATTTGCTAGTATATTTAAAAGTTTAAAATGTGAGGATTCCGTGTATGCTTAGCTATATAAAAATAAATATACTTGATTTTTTTTTTAAGCACGAAAGAATGAAAATAAAAATTTAAAAATACAATAAAAACACAACAATACAACAATATTTCTGATTTTAGTCATTTGGTCTTGAATGTATTTTAATTTTCTTTTCTTATGATTTTTGTGCTTTAAGATTTTAACCCTTTGGCTTTAGTTTCATTTGTCTTATTATGTGGAGAGGATTTTAAAAAAATTATTATCATTATTATTTTCGCTAAGAATTCGTGTATTAAAATGTTCGTTTATTTTAAGAATTGTCTTCTTTTGATTACATTGATAATCTATTATTATACAAAAGCTGAACGAATTAATTTTTGTCTCCTAAAGGCTTTTTTTTTACTGTTTAGTTTAATTGCACGAAAGTTATGCTAAATTATTCCTTACTTTTAGGATTGAGTTATGTTCAAAAGAAATCCATTTTAATTGGTTCTAATTAGTCGTAATTTGCAATTAAATCAAAAACTGACCCGTCTCTGACTTCGCATTCTGCCTGGCACTTTCCCCCTCTCTATGTATATCTTGATTACTCCCTCGTTATATATGTTAGTTTCTCAGGGAGATTAGAGAGAGAGAGAGAGAGAGAGAGAGAGAGAGAGAGAGAGAGAGAGAGAGAGAGAGAGAGAGAGAGAGAGAGTGTGTGTATGCGTGTAAAACATTTTTGTATGTTACGTTTCTTAAGCAGCCAGACCGGCCAACATCTTGGCTCTTAAGAAATTAAATTAGGTCAAACGTACCCTTTCTTAAAATCTTACAAAATAATTTTAATGTTTCTTATTTTAAAAAAATTCTCTGGTCGTTTTTTTTTTTTTTTTTTTTAATTTAATTCGCTTTGCAAACTTACTTTTTCCTTATCCTAATTATCTACCCAGAGCTCATGGGGACCTAACTGGTCTCGTTTTGTCTAGTAATATTTTAATATTAACTCTAAACACGGTAATATTTTGAAACAATTTTATTTTTCTAAAAGTTATTCGTTCATACTAGCAAAACATGCACTCTCCACCAGTCGTAGGTATTTAAGTTTTAATGTAATAAAATATATCAAATTAGAAAGACTAACAAACTAAATAAGAACTACGATAAAAAGATCAGGCTTATTTTAATTTCATTTTAATTGATTTCTAAATAAAATTATACATAGGATTGCTTTTAATGAGAATAAAACAATGATATTAGAAATCAATAACTCCAAATGATTATTTATCAAACCCCGTTTTGTTAAAACCAGTATCCTAATTATCCATGCCATATACTATATAAACCTTTATTTCTTAGTGATATATAACACAGATATCAGGATATTAAACGAATTAATAACATGGGCTGTTTGGGGTAAAATCTAACTCAGTTAGGCTTTAATAGAGACATCGTTTATAAATAAAAGGGAATTAAGATTAAATAATGGATATTTAATAATCATTGAGAATATAACGTAAATATCTAAAGGAATTGTGTCGTCGAAAGTGACGTAGTTTCGGTCTTATAATCTTATCATAAAACTTATAATCTCCATTACAGTTCTTAATTGCTAAAATGTGTCAGTTTAATTTATTCTCTTTACGACTCATAAAAGTAACAAAAGAAGATAATACATTAGCTGATGGCGGAATATTTCGCGTATTAATTCAAAGTGATAAAAATGAATATATTTAATTCTAAGAAATATGGAAGTATGTGTAAAAAAAAACGATATTCTTAGTTTTCAAATTTGATGCTCTTTTTGGTTCACAAAAAAAAAAAAAAAACTTTACCAATTAGTATTAAATTACGAAATAATTTTCGAAAACACATTAGATTCAAATTCTGCGCAAGGAATCTGTGGGCTATTTAATCATGTACTGCCAGTAATGTGGTAATACTAACTGAACGAAACAGAGAGAGAGAGAGAGAGAGAGAGAGAGAGAGAGAGAGAGAGAGAGAGAGAGAGAGAGAGAGAGAGAGTATACTATTAACAAAAAGGAACCTAAAGAATTGTTATAATTAAAAATGTGGCACACGGTAAAAGTGTGGGAGAGAAATGGATTTTCACACACACACACACACACACACACACACACACACACACACACACATATATTATATATATATATATATATATATATATATAGTTAAGAATTAATTGCAAAATGAATGAATGAATGAGATAAAAATGAATGAGATGTGTTATATATATATATATATATATATATATATATATATATATATATATATATAGTAAAATAATCCAATCTATGCTCAATTAGATGCAAATTTATAGATTTATACAAGGATTTTTACAAATCCCTAAGAGAACTAATAATTTAATTTATATATTTATTATATATATATTTATTATATATCATATATCTGTATATATTTATTATGTTTATTATGTGTTTATATATATTTATTATACCAAAATGTTTTTGAAAATTAATCATATATATAATATATAAATATATATATTAGAGCAAAATGACGGTTTGTTAAGTATTTTCTTTGAAAGTATATATATATATATATATATATATATATATATATATATATATATGTGTGTGTGTGTGTGTGTGTGTGTGTGTGTGCGTGTGTGTGTGTGTTGTATGTGTGTGTGTGTGTGTGAAGAGAGAGAGAAAGATAGATAGATAGATATACATACATACACATGAAAATTGCATTGGTGAGAAACTATCTGTTACCTAAACACCATTGAAGTAGTGTCTCCGCTACCCTAGAGATACACTGACTCTGTTAGTGATATTGAACACACTTTACTAATGAATATAGCAACAATATTAACAATACCAATGTCAATTGTATACATAAATACATATAACACACACACACACACACACACACACACACACACACATACACTCACATTTATACGTGTGTGTATATACTATACATATATATATGATGTATATTAAATATATATATATATATGTGTGTGTGTGTGTGTGTGTGTATGTGTCATGTATATATATCATATATATCATGTATATATTATTCATATAATATAATATATATGTATACATTAGATATATATTATGTATATTATATATTGTATATATATATGCATTAGATATATATATTATATATTATATATAAATATTATATATATAAAGATATATAGATATATGTGTTTTGCGTGCGTGTGTATATACATTAATATATATAAAATTATAATAACTCAATAATAATAATAATGATAATACTGATATATATATATATATATATATATATATATATATAAGATTTATCCAAAACTTGGTAGTAAGGGATGATTCTATATGTGATTTTTAAGATACACTGTATTAATATTGTATGATCCAGTATGTATAAATACAGCGAATCTTTAAATCACTAAAGAGAGCTCAATGTATAATAAACTTTTTAGATTATATACAGAGCAATATTTATCATAAAAGGAAGGAAGAATTCAACACCGTAATTCCATAAGTAAATTTATTTCGACCAAAATTGGGGCCTATATAAAAAGTTGATTTGATATAGCTCCCCAAAATTCAGTCTCATCAGATGGGGATCAATTTACTTATGAAATTGCACTTTATCCTTAGTTGCTGACGAAATGTTATTTATTATTTTTAGTCTAATTAAATTCACTATTTTCTGGCCATTGGTTTCTGAAAGACGAAAGAAAAAAAAAAAGAAAGATTTTTGATTGTCATTGTTTTGACAAGATTCTTATTTCTTTAATATAGTTATTTACTAAGCTTAGCTTAGATGTGGCACAAGGCCAGAAATATGGGGCGCCCAAAGGAGAATCAAACACACTAACAATGGTCTACAAATCTAGCTTGCTACCCATTACACCACACTACTCTCGCACGCGATTTAAAACTAATTGCTCAGTTGGGTACCCGCTTTTAAGCCATTTGCATATATAAATAACCGCCCAGTTCGTCAGTAGGATTACTTTAGGAGTTTGCGAGTGTGTGTGTGTGTGTGTGGGGGGGTCACAGATGAATTCGCCCTGCTTAAACATTATTAGTATAGGCCCCCTAGCGCGACAAGCAGCCAATAAGGGATGACTTCGGAGATACGGAACAGGACCAGTTCACTGGGCCATTGTTTGAATCAATCTCGACACATCCGGTCAAATTAGTAAATGCGCATGTCGACTACGGCGAACGAACGCTCGCCTCGTCTATTTAAAGGCTGAAAGAAAAAAGAAGCCAAGTGACAAGAGACAAGACAGTCAAACAGAAAAGACGAACGCTATGACTGCGTCCTTTGATGCGTCCTTTGATGCGTGAAGCGAGGATTGAACACATTTTCTTTTTTTCTTATCGTTCTTTTTGTGTGTTTATCATCACCGTTTTTGTGCCAGCGATGAAACAAGAAGAAGGACAACTTTCATTACATGTTTACGCTCTTCGTAAAGAATGTAAACCGGACCTGGATTTGACGAAACCATGTGCTGTGTCGCATGGTTGGCATGCAAGGGATACAAATTGGATGTCAATTCCGAAACAGTCGGAAACAGACGAGTTAGACAACATTAAAAACTTAAAGTTAACTCACTTTGATATTGTACCAAAAAAAGGCAAGTTGCGTTTTTTCTCTCCCCTTTTTACGGACGTATTGAACACTTTTTATTTTATTTATGATGTTTTGCGATGAACTCAACTTTCTTCTTTTTTTTTCGACAAAGTTAATATTGAGACACGTTCATTTGTTATTGTTTCCGAAGAGTCATTTTCTATATATATATATATATATATATTGAGACACGTTCATTTGTTATTGTTTTTTCTTTTCATTTTTCTGAGGAGTCATATATATACATATATATATATATATATATATATATATATATATATGTGTGTGTGTGTGTGTGTGTGTGTGTGTGTGTGTGTGTGTGTGGGAGAGAGAGAGAGAGAGAGAGAGAGAGAGAGAGAGAGAGAGAGAGAGAGAGAGAGAGAGAGAGAACTTCAGAAAATACGCATATTATATATATATATATATATATATATATATATAAAGTGTTGTAAAAAAAAGAAGGTCCGCCAATTGGACCATGTTTTTTGAAAAAAATTTTTTTATCTTACTTTTGCGACACGTGTTTCATATCATATGATTAATCAAAGCCTGAAGAAGATATCAAAAGATCTGAAACACGTGTCGCAAATAAAGATAAAAGTTTCAAAAAGTTCAAAAAATTCAAAAATTTCAAAATATTCAAAAATTTCAAAAAGCATATCCTTCTTTTTTTAATATATATATATATATATATTATATATATATATATATATATATATATATATATATACTTTATATATATTATATATATATATATATTATATATATATATATATATATATACCAAAGAAAGGCAATTTGGCATTTTTCCCCTTTTTAAATTTTAGATCACTTTAAATGAGTTCATGTAACATCGTTTCAGACAAAATCTTGATTATTATTGGTTGTTGTGGGGTTAAATTCTTTCTCGTGCATTAAAAAGGTTTCGCAGAAATATAAAAATCTTACATATAAAGATTTAACTCCACTTAATTTACACTAATATGTATGTATGTCTTTATATATGAATGTATATCTATCTATCTATCTTTCTTTCTCTTTCTCTCTCTCTCCATATATATATATATATATATATATATATATATATATATATATATATATATATCGGTATATCTATAGGTGAATAGTGGTCAATAATGTGGATTGACTATTTATATGTTTATATCTAACTTAGGGTAGCATGGTCATGAAGTCAACGGTGCTTAGTTACTGAGTTTTTCGCTTATGGGATATATATATATATATATATATATATATATTATATATATATATATACTAGCAAATATATGCAACCTCCGGGTGCAAGTATTTTAGTTAAATTTTATAATAAAATATCATATTAAATTAGAAAGGCTAATGAAACTGAATAAGAATGTAGATAAAAAGATTTGGAACAGAGGGGGTATGATTGAAAAATAGAACAACTTTGAAACTAACTCTTCCATCATTATCCGTTACTCCCGTCTTTCATTGGTAAATTTTCCTAATTAAACTGTTTAGTTAAAATAGGAAGTAAAGAATAATATTACAGTTATTTCTTCTTGTTAAGGGATTTCTTTTAAGATTTATTGAAGAGATTTTTGCTTATATTCATTAAAATAAAACCAAACAGTTAGAAACCAATAATACTAAGCATATATTTATTAAAATCAAATTTTTAATATCAATATGCAAATTAGCCTCCCCATTTACACTGTAATCCGCTATTTTGTTGTATATATAAATATAATTGCATGTTATTATTATGTACATATGGTTAACAGTATAAATAATGTAACACAATTTTATTAAGAATTGAGGTTTAAATAAGGATACATTCATGGTGAATGTGACGTCAATTATAAAGGGAATTGTGACTTGAGTAGTGATTTAGTTTCGGTTACAGACAGAAAAACACACAATCTCCATTATAATAATAATAATATATATATATATATATATTATATATATATATGAAAATCTTAATTTATTAGAAATAAAATTATTTTTGCTACTTTTGCTTTAATTCAAGTCCTCTTGTAATTTTTCTTATATCCGGGCACAAATCCTTGAGAAGGTGCCCCAATATATATTTATATATATATATATATATATATATATATGGAGACCCCCTTCTTAGCTATATGAATCAGAATTTCCATCCATCTCTCTTAATATTTAATCTCTTCCCTACAACTTTTAAAAACAATGATTTTACAAATACAATATATTTTCAAGTTGTAAACATCACAGGATCACGAGGACAATTTGACAGCCCTGATGAGATATAACCGAAGATTGGCTGTAATCACCCTTCACTCCCATCAAATCATTTCTAAAAAAAAAAGGAAAAAGAAAGAAAAGAAAAAAAAAAAAGGACCAAACCCACAGCGTAAATAAATAAACAGTGACGAAGATTAATGACTCAGTTAAACCCTTTACTTTGATGCGTTGGGATATCGGAATAGAAGTTTTTTGCTCTTTCATTATAGACCGCATAGTGAACATAAATCTTTATCCTTTTTAAAGCTTACAAGCTCCTTGAGATTATTAGAAATACGATTTGGTGAGCCCCACATTAGGGATCAAGTGACAACAAGCCTTCGCTGGTACTCATAACACTGTCCTTAGTTTACCTTTTTTTTTGTTGGTCTAGACGGTCTCGGTCCTTTGTGATAATCTTTAAATTTTAAAATTAATTTGCTGGTGCGTATACAAAGAATCTAAGTCAAAATTAAAACCTTTTTCCCCTCCCTCTCTGTCTATTTCCCCCTTTCTCTATCTATGTCTCTGTCTATCTATCTGTCTGTCTGTATCTATGTCTCTCTCTTTCTCTCTCTCTC
>CM042158.1:5327061-5332061 GCA_023376005.1 Doryteuthis pealeii | reverse complement strand
ACTAATAACAATTCTAGAAACAATTATACTTCCGGTTTCGATATCTTTGTTTAATGGCATATCAACTTTCGTGGGTTATCTAATGCCAAAACCATACTTGTAGAAGAATAGTATTGGTACTATTTAACCCATTAGTGGGGGTGATGGAGTTCTTTTTTTTTTTTTAATTAGTGAAATAGATCACTAATTATGACTGAGCCTATTCTAGTAGTGACCATCCCAAGCGGAGTTTAACAGGTTTGAATTCAGAGTTTTCCTTCTCCTAGACTGGTTGCCTAAATGATGTTAAATAGCCCAGTCTGTCCTACTATGTACTCATAGCTGGAGGGAGAGTAGTTGGATTCATACCTTACCCAAGGGTATTAGCGCTATGTGAACTGTAGCTTTGTCCAGGATTTGAATTCTGGTCGACGAGTCCATTTCATACGACTCTAACCGTTTCACCACGCGCCTCCAACTATACCTTTCCCAATGGTATTAGGCTGAAAGTGAACGTGATAGCGCGACTACAGTACGAACTCTCTACGATGATGTAGTCCAGCCTGTTAACCGCTACGCTACAGGGACTCCTTTTAGGGGGGGGTATTTGCCTCATACCCCACTTGTATGGGCTGGGCACAAGGCCTCGTTTTAACGTGGGCCTACCCACAAGCCGAAGCTCATGGGTGGGAAAGAACAAAAATTGCGTCGATCCCTTTGGTATTCCCCCTCAATGGGGGCGCCTCAGGCGCTGGGCAATAAACCCAGCCCTGCCCCCAAGTGAGCAGGTATTGCCTGGGGGGATGGTCCCCTGGGATCGACGCTATTAATTGTACTCAACCGGTCCAGTAATGTAAGTTTAACTTACCCTATATCAGGTAAGTATTCGTTTTAGTGGTAGAATTCTGTGTTTAAAGATAGGCTCGGTCATTGTTTCTAAATCTATAGCCGTGTATATATATATATCCCCCCGCCACGTGAAGGATGTGACACAAGGTCAAATTTTAATACCTATAGAGTAGGAAAGTTTGACACACGAGTGTTTTTTTTTTTTCTATTTTTTTTTTTTTTTTTTTTTGTTAGGGACCGCGACAGATATTTGATTTAATCCGGCTTATAACCAAACAGGAGACGAGAAAACTGTATAGCGACAGCCTTCTAAGTAAAAGGGGGTTTACATGCCTTTAAAAATCGGCATGTGAAAATCTGTATTTTTATTTATTGATTCTATCTTTTCTTGTCTCAAACGCCGAACACTGAAAACATCTAACTCAGCCACCCGTTAACCTGTGTCCTTTATTTATTTTCAGATTGGCTGGACCAATGTTTTGAGGGCGGCCGACGGAAGCCGGATATTACCGACAATATGGCGCCAAACTGTGCCACCGATAATGACACAAAAGGTCAGAGAAACAAATTCTATACATTCATTAAACTATATTATATTATCATTAGTAATTGTTCAATTCACAAACAAAAATGTTTGTTTTCTTTTAAGAGCAGAAATAATGGCGACATTAGGAATAATTAATAATGGAGATTCGGTCTCTATTTATTTGTAACCGAAACAACTTCACTGTTTATGTCACAAACCCAAAATCATCAATACATAGAATAAAGAACAATTATTATTAATAAAATAAATGAAAGCTGTTTCTTATAATTCAACATTTTAATCATTTCCATTGTAATAATGACAATTTAAATAAATAAACTGAAATTAATTAAAAAATTGGTATTATTATTTAAATGAAAAAAATATTTGAAATTTTAATCAATTTTAAAAATTATGTTTTAGTCTCGTCCTATTTTCATCAACAAGAATTTAATTAAAAGTTTACAAATTATTAAATCCCTACGATTTTGTATAAAATATTCAAAATAATTATTAATTAATAATTAATAGATACATGCAACATTCTATTTGAGGGAGACAGAACTAAGTTTCTATTTCAAATTGTTTTATTTTTTTACTTTTAATAAATTTGATGATTTTACTTACTTATGAAAGAAACTCTCTACCATTGAATTTTTACCCCCACCCCAACCAGGTAATATATTTCAAAAATTAATTTTTACACCGCCCGGAGAGTGTTTTTTTTCTTTTTTTTCTTTTTTTTTTTGCTAGTTAAGGTTAGTTAGAATTATTTCTAACTAGCAAAAAAAGAAAAAGACAATCTCCGGGCGGCGTAAAAATTAACTTTAGAAAGAAAAGAAAGGAACAAAAACGTAAAGGCAACAAATAGTACATAAAATATACATTGCACATTGATCATGTGTAATAACAATCAAACATGATCGTTTTGTTGTTAACATGGATGGGGAAATAGACAGGAATTTATTCATATTGACATAACTAATAGCTGTCTATTGTATCCGATGATAACACCATGCGAATCAGATTTTCCTGATTTGATGCCTGGATGCGTCTTGCCAACTGCCTATGTGGAGGTTCAAGCCCTACAGGTTTCTCTTTATCTTTGTATCTGAACTTTGGTCTACCGATTCCACGTGACCCCTCTCTCAGTTGAGTGTACAGAATCTGCTTTGGCAGTCTATCTCCAAGTGGGCAGCCCATCTCTGGTTGCGCTGGAGAAAGTATGTCGAAAATGCCAGGCAATCCGGTTCTCTCCAGGATGGTCCTGTTGGAAAAATACTGCCACCATTTCACATTTAATATTCTGCGCAAGTGACACATCATGTAGAAATGTAGTCTGTGGGCATCCGCTTTGTATACCACGCTGGCTTCCGCACCGTACAGGAGGGTTGAGAAAACTATGGCACTGTATACGGCACATTTAGTTCTCATGTAGATAAATTACTTTAAAAAGTAATATTACTGTTCATTGATTACTGATCTCGCGTAAAAACGATTTAACACGATGTGGGTCGTTTTGATGTTAGCATAGGGTGATACCCGGCATTCGGGGCGAGGGTCCAGTGGCTTTGGCCTCTGGACCAGAAAAGTAATTAACAGTCCCAGGGGGTTGTTTTCAAGGCAACACCTGTCCCCTTGATTTAAGGGAAAAGGATGGTTTTATTGCCCAGTGCTTAGGGCGCCCCCTTGAGGGAGAATACCGATGGGATTCACACATTTTTTGCACCTGCCATCCCATGAGCTTCGGTCCGTGGGTGGTCCCTCATTAATAGGGTCTTATCCCTAACACCCATACGTAAGATGCGTAGTAAATATCTTCATATTGATATATGTATTTAGCGAGCCACTCTACTACAGATAAGTTGCTATCAGTTGTTAAGCGAATACAACTGTTTTGAGGAGGCATTGGGGGTGTAATGGTCATCGCCGTAAAAAATAGACACAGCGAAATGAGTTTATTTCCTGGGCGAAGGTGGTTGCATTTTACTCTTGGGAAAGGTATGGATCCTATAATTCTCCTGGTAAATAGTAGGGCAAAGTGGGATATTTAACCTTAGTATGGCAACCGGTCTAGGAGAAGGAAAACTCTGAATTTAAACTTACTAAACTCCGCTTAAAATTGACCTTGTGTCACTCTTGTTCGTGCAGAGGGGTTAGTAAATGCATACAGCTATTTTTAATTCAAGTTTTCCTTCTAAAACTGTCTTTTGATTCGGTTTCATTGTTTTGTTTTACAGTATATCAACCATTTTCAGGTCATTTAATGCCGTTGCAGTTTAACGACATATCCAGGACAGTTTAATGAACAGTAGTAGTACGTTGAAGGGATTAGGAGGTCCATACTTTTCACGGCAATTTTCACCTTTAGTTGGCTGAATTCCTAGCATAAGATTGTGCGTGCGCATTAGCTGAAATGAACTTAATTGTTATTAAGAACACATTTTATGATATTTTTGTGTTAAAGCATGCAGTTGTATTGTTTTCGAAAAGTTTCTAAAATTTGTGTATTTCGCACAGAAACTTTCAAAATGGCTACCGGTTTGTTTCAAACTGAAAGTCAGTTGGCTAAATTCCTAGCATAAAATTATCTGAAATGAACTTAATTGTTATTAAGAACACATTTTATGATAATTTTGTGTTAAAGCAAGCAGTTGTATTATTTTCGAAAAAGTTTCTAAGATTTTTTTTTATTTCGCACGGAACTTTCAAAATAGCTACCGGCTTGTTTCAAAGTGAAAGTCAAGGGAGGTTACTCTAATTGCCTTATTTGCTAGGAATTTAGCCAACTAAAGGTGAAAATTACCCTTTCACAAGGGTATTAGTCCGAACTGACGTAATAGTACGACTGCGTTCGTTAAGTTGATTTATGTTGTTTTACGGCATATCAACCGTTTTCAGGTCATTTAATGCCGAACCAAGTCATTTTGATATCTAGTTGCTTACAGTACCTGATGGTGTTTAAATGGTCAATCTAAGTATTGAACATGCTCATTGCTGCTTAACGTCGGTGATCTAGCAGGAACCGGTGCCAAGATTGTGGTACATTTTCAAGAACTCACTGTATGATCAGACTCATTCAAGATTAATCTTAAAGAATTTGGATTTTGATTCTCAGACTGATCCTGATTTTTAAAACTTAATTTCGTGTTAATATTTGTTTTCCAGGAGAACATATCCAAAGATGCCGAACAGCATCAAAGCCACATTCAACTCCATTGACGCTAAAATGGTAAGTTTATTATTCGAGCCTGAAAGTTTTTTATTTTTACTTATAATATTCGTCACATTACATGTAAATTATAATCTATCTATCTATACATATGTAAAGGGCAGTTGTGTGTATGCATGTATGTTTGGAGGAAACTACGAAAATAACAAAGTAAATATATATACACATTCACTATCACTAGAGATTGCTTTTTGTGCAAAAATGAAGATTTTATTTATATTTGGGAAGATATTTAAAAATTAAAATTTGTATAGTAACAGAAGGTAATTGAAATATAATATTGATTCATTGAGTTAATTGCCTCATTTTTATAAATTGCAAATTATTGAATTAAAATTTCTTATTATATTGTTATATATTTATTTGGGGATATTATGGGGCATCCAGTGATAAGTAATAATGGATCTGCGAGAC
>CM042158.1:5294561-5324561 GCA_023376005.1 Doryteuthis pealeii | reverse complement strand
TTCATCAATTTTTTTCTCACGCATTGATTCAAAGATGTTTTATACGAACTAGACCATCTTTTCTTACGTACTTATTAATGAATATTCTTATAAATTAAAGTTGTTCATAATTTTATGTAGTAATTATATTGACTATAAATTACATATTCATTGATAAACTTGCTTAATTTCAGAAGTGGCTGTGACGTAAGTAAAGTTTTTAAATGCCATCCTTGGTCAGTTGAAAAGGGTTTAAAGAAAATCATGTGTTATGGAATCCTTTGGTAAGCATATAAGTCCTATCCTATGTATTGGTAAAGGTACAGTGATTTAATCCTATGTCCGTTGTCCATGAATGTTACAGTAATTAGTAGGAGCGGGCTTTTAACACACATCTTATATGTCAAATCACTCAACAGTAAGCAGTGACGTAATTTCGGTTACAGACAGAAAAAACACTGAATCTCCATTATATATAGATATTACAACTTAGGTAATATCAAGTCCCCCCTCCTCTGAATCTTCCCTTGTATATGACTTTTTCTACCTGACATAAAAAGCAAATTGGAACCACGGGGTTTCTTTGAATTTATATAAGTATTTAAAACGACAGGTGTAAAACTTCATCTTCCAGGTACCATTATTATGGAATCGGTGTGAAGGAGACGTCAGCTTATTACGACGCAATGTACTCCTCCAAGAACGTTCAGGGGTAAGTAAGATAATATATTATTTATTTATTTATGTATAGATAAAAGGGTATGAAAAACACACACTGTTGTTAAAATTAATATATTTTTATACATTTTCATTGCTAATATTGACAATATTTCGATTTATAAAAAAATTATCATCAAATTAGGTTCGTTTTTAGATGTGAATGTTTTTAATCCGGACCCATCGAAGCAGAAAATAATTTAAATTCAACCGGAAACATTGTTTTTCCAAAAAGCGTGTAAGCCATGCGATCGCTTCGCCTTTGTTCATTCACTGCGTTTTCGCTGTACGTCAAGTACATTTTGCTACATCGTGTTTCTTCAGTGCAACAGTTTTTGAAAGAAAAAGAAATATTTCAAATTCAAAAATAGAAAAATTCCCTTTTTCAAAAATTTATTTATTATATCTTATTTATTTGTCTATTATTTGTTTATTTCACAAAATCTAAGTGAAAATTTAGTATTATTTGTAATATTCGGTCTATTTTCCTCATCTTTATTGTTATCTGTACAACGTTTCGGTCGATGTGCCCTCCGGCCTTCTTCAGGTATTTGGCCGAAACGTTGTACAGATAACAATAAAGATGAGGACAATAGTCCTGATAATCCAAATGATACTAATTTTCAAGCTTCATCTAAAAATAATTCAGAGAAATAAGTAAGTGTTTTAAGTCTCTTTTGAAGATATTAAATCTTTTCGGGTTCATATTTTTAGGATTATTTCAATTTCAAACAACAAATTCTCTCATGCCTTTTTTTCTCTCTTCTCTCTCTCCCCCTCTCTCTTCCTCTCTTCTTTCTTCCTCTCTTTTTACCTCCTTTCTCTACTCTTTGTCTTATCCTCCTTTCTCTCCTCTCTTTCTACATCGTCTCTCTCCCCCTCTCTCCCCTACTTTCTTCTTTCCCTTTCCCTCTTCCCTCTTTCTCGCTGTTATGGTAATTTACCACGCACGTATGAACTCTTCCAATTATAAATAGCAGCAGGTTCTGCACTTAAGAGAGAGTTAATATTTCAGCGGATAGCCGATAAGACAGCCTCGCGTGTAATAGTCTTATTTTCATATGTTTGTACTACTGTTCTTTGTTAATATATTTGTTTAACTCATTTCCTCTCTTGTGTCTTTATTCTGGTCCCTAACAAGACTACACTACTCTCCTTTCTCTATGTCTCTCTATCAGTTCTCTCTCACCCTTTCTCTCTCACCCTTTCTCTCTCTCTCTCTCTCGTCTCCTTGCTCCTTTCTCTTCTCTCTCTCTCTCTCACGTTATCCTTGCTCTCCTTTCTCCTCCCTCTCCCTAATCCTCCCTCTCCCTAATTTCTCTCTGATCCTCCTTTCTCTCCATTCTCACCCTCTTTTCTATCCTCTCTTTCTTACTGCCCATTCTCCCCCCCTCTCCTTCTCCTTTCTTTCCTCTCCCTTTCCTTCTCCGACTCTCCTCCCCTTTTCTCTCGTATCTCTCCTTTCTCCCTCCTTTCTCATCTTTCTTTATCTCGGTTCTTTTCTCCCTTCTTTCTCTCTATCTGTCCCCCCCTCTCTCTCTCTCTCTCTCTCTCTCTCTCGCTCTCTCGCTCTGTTTTGTAGGTTGAAACTATTCTTAAAGAGAGGACATTTCATTTCGTAAATTTCATTCTTTCGTGTTGTTTTAAATTTCCTCAAATGACATTTCCTTTTTGATATTTCAGATATGGGAATGGAAAACGGGAACCTACACGCCAGGTACATTAGTTTCTTTTAGATAATATTTTTTTTTGTTCTCTTGTACGGTCACTTATCAAGTGATTGACTCCTTAGTTTATTTTCCTATAGTTGAATTTCTCAATACATCTCTCTCTTCTCTCTCTCTCTCTCTCTCTCTCTATATATAATATATATATATATATATATATATATATATATATATATATATATATATATATATAATCTGCGTGTATATATGTGTGCGTGCGCATATGTATATATATATTCTCTCTCTCTCTCTTTCTCTCTCTCTCTGACTCTCTCTCTCGATATATATATATATATATGCGTGTCCATATATATATGTGTGTGCATATATATTTATATATATATACGCACACATATATATATATATATATATATATACGCACACACAGATATATATATATATATATATATATATATATATATGCGCACACATATACATACATACACACACACACACACACATATATATATATAATATATATATTTAGCTATGTTGTGGGGAACCGTTCCAATTCTGCTAAGATCACACACACACACACACACACATATATATATATATATATATATATATATATATATAAACACTGTTTTCATTTCACAGGTGATCTACTTGGGAAAGATATAAACTATTCACCCTCCAGCTATGAGAAAATAGTAGCACAGACTGGGCTCTTTAACCTTAGTAAGGCAACCAGTCTAGAAGAAGGAAAACTCTGAATTCAAACCTGTTAAACTCCGCTTAAGAAATTGACCTTGTGTCACATCCTTCTCGTGCGGAGGGGTTGGGTATATATATATATATATATATATATATATAATATAAATATATATATATATATATATATATATATATATATATATATATATATATATATATATATATATATATATATATATATATATCGGTCATAGCTCCTAGAAGTTCCTCAACTTGGCATCCAGTGTCATCACACATATATTTGTTCGTGTCCAGTTTATGTTTTCATCTTTTTCTTTTCTTTTTATACAGATGATGGCCTATTCACCCCGATCAAAATTGGGGACCTTATTACCTGATTTTCCAGACATCAAAGATTTGAAATTACCGCCAAATATTCCAGAAGACAAGGTAACTACCTATGTGTTCTTTTTTTTTTGTTTCATACGCTAACATTAAAATAACATAAAGTGCATAATATATCTAAATATTAATAAAACTCACCATATGTTTGTATGTATAAAGTCAATATAAGGTTAAATCGAACTTAATTCCACCATTGTATGTCACCCCGACGAAAGAAAAAAAATACCAAAAATCAGGGAATTAACCGAATTTAATGAAATCGGGTTAGCTCAGTCGGTAGAGCGTTCGGCTAGAAACCACAAGGTTCCTAGTTCGATACCGGCCCTCGCCAACTCAGCGTATGAGTAGCACAGGGATCTGTGCGGTAAAGTAAGGTGCTGACGGTAGGTGTGGCGATCCACCTCAGATGCAAAAACAATCTGCTTGGTCTAGCGTTAGTGAAAAGGTGATAAACTCCCTCGCTGTCTGGCTGATACCGACATTAGGTAGCCCCGACGACTTTACTTTTTACTTTTTTATATTAATGAATAAAAGATATAATGCACCAGTTGTTTAATTTGAACACTTTTACATTTTTTCAGGTCAGTTAACTTTGAACCACGTATATTTGAGAATCTGTGTTACACCTCAAAGATACGTGGTTCAAAGTTAACTGACCTGAAAAAATGTAAAGTTTTTTTAAAATAAAATAACTGGTGCATTTATATATTTATTCATTAATATATCAACACTGAAAATTTCATTAAATTCGGTTAATTCACTAATTTTGGTATTTTTTTTCTTTCGGCGGGGTGACATACGATGTTGGAATTTAGGTCCGTTAAGTTCGATTTAACCCAATATAACGCAGATAACTATGGAATGTTAACTAGAATTCTTCAATCCTTTCTAAATAATTCTAATGTCAAATCAAGTCATTTTAATAAAGAAAGGTTTAGGTTACTTACACAGTTAGCTCAGTCGGTAGAGCGTTGGACTAGAAACCACAAGGTTCCTAGTTCGATACTGGTCCTCGCCAACTCAGCGTATGAGTAGCACAGGGATCTGTGCGGCAAAGTAATAATCTCCTTGGTCTAGCGCTATTGAAAAGGGGATAGACTCCCTCGCTGACTGGCTGATACTTTTTACTTTACACAGGACTCAGGTTGTTGTTGTTGTTGTATTGATGTTTTGAGCAACGTTCAATAGATTAAAATTTATTGAATAAAATCAACGAATATATTTCGAGACTTCAATCCTATCTCCTCTGGTTCGTCGATAAGCCAAACTTGGTAAGTCAATCTTCATAAATCTTTTTTCATACGAAAGTTTCTTTAATATTTAATTTAAAATGATGTTCTTTTTTAAGTTTTATTTATCTATGTATTTTTTTTAATTTTCACAGGTTCTCACATTTTTGATGATGTACAGAACTCATTGTCAGCGAATCCTTGACACCGTCATTAGGGCCAACTTTGACGAGGTCAGTGAAACAGTCCAACTGAATCGGGAAATTCTACCAAATGTAAATAAGATATCAATAAATATATAAACCTAATATAATAATCATGTAACAAAGGTATTTTATAGAGGATGTTTAACAAAAATGATACCATTTGAGATGTACAGGGGGGAGAAATTGATATAAAACCGTAATCTAATAACATGACCAATTCTCATTCAAATGTTCCCATATTTCAACTGCATATGTATATATTATGTATATATTTACCAACCCCTCCGCACGAGCAGGATGCGACACAAGGTCAATTTCTTAAGCGGAGTTTAAACAGGTTTGAATTCAGAGTTTTCTTTCTCCTAGACTGGGTACCTAGCCATGGTTAAAGATCCCAGTCTGCCTTGCTATTTACCCACAGTTGGAGGGGGAATTGGATTCATACCTTTCCCAAGGGTATTAGCGCTATGTACAATGTTTCAACACCCTCCCTTTCCTATTAAATGCATTTTTATACATTTTTCATCTTTTCATTATGTTCAATTGAAACAGATTAGCGTTATCACTTCTGCACGCTAACCCCTTCTCTCTAACTTTCTCTTTTCTTTCTTTCTTTCTTTCTTTCTTTCTTTCTTATTACATTTTTCTGTGTAGTATGTCGTCCTTTTTTCTTCCCTTTCTTTCTTTATGATTATAACGGAATGGACAATTATTTAGCTGAAGTGACGACACTCATAAGAAATAAGAATTCGACGGATAAGCAACGCCAGATAATCAGGATTTACATTTTTGCATTTCATCTTGGTCCATTTAGACGGTCTCATTTTTAACCAGAGGGTGTTGGAAGATGATAATGGTCGGAAGATTTAGGAATAAGAATATTAATATTTTCTATACAGGAAAAAAAAACTACATAAAACATCATTTTAAATTGTTTCTACAAATGCTGTTAAAATTTGAGATCATTTGAAAGTGAATTGGTCAAATTATTAGATTACGAAAGGGTGTTAATTTTTCAGAAATCAGGACATTAGGATGGGAAAATGTTGTCTGAACAGTGGTGGATGTTTTTATCTCAGCGTATGAACAGCACATGGATATGTGCGGTAAAGTGAGGAGCTGATGGTAGGTGTGGCGCACCGCCTCAGATGCCCAAACAATCTCCTTGGTCTAGCGCTAGTGAAAAGGAGATATACTCCCTAGCTGTCTGGCTGATATCGACTTTAGGTCAGCTCGACGACTTACTTTTACTTTTTTATTTTACACGCACACACACACACACACACACACATATATATATATATATATATATTACATGGAAATTTCTGTGACGAATGCACCCCTGCAGGAAACCCAGGATCACAGTAGTCCATATCTAATAAGCATATATAAGAGTTCTTTCACTGATATTGAGCACTAAAGAGCATCCGCCTAGAAACCACAAGGTTCCGGGTACGATACCAGCTTTCGGCAACTCAGTGCATGAGTAACACAGCTTGTATATGTGTGGTAAAGGGACCTGGTATGTGTAGTGCTCCACCCCAGACGCATCTTCCTTGTCTAGTGCTAGTGAAGAGGGGATAGACTCTCTCGCTGTCTGGCTGATACTAACAATAGGCCACTCCGTCTACTTTACTTTTTAATAATTATACTGCAAAAGACTTGGTCCCCCCTAACTCACCAAGTGAGCTAGTTAGTGTGTGTCAGCGTCTGTTTACAAATAGTAGTTCACCATTTTAGATTGAATACTTCTCTTAGGGGACACTAGCCTATGCGTTTCCTGATCAAAGGGAAATCATTCATCCTGGTCTCTTAGCCGCTCTACATTCCCCTAAATCCCAGCACAGACTGGGTGGATGCGGACATGGATAAGGTGCTGTTTGAGTACCTCGTATGTCTGGGGATAGGGTCGGCATTCCCCCTCAAGGGCGCGCCTCAGGCAATAAACCCAGCCCTGACCCTTTAAATCAAAGGGGTAGGTATTGTCTGGGGGGATAGCCTCGGGATCAACGCTGTTAATATTACTTTACCAGTCCAAAGGCCGAAGCACTCTGAACCCCCATCCACAGACACCGTGCTTCCCGTCTCATCAGTGTGGCTAGACACAGCAACTACCTCTGACCCCTTTGATTCCTATTTTACTCTGGTTGACACCCTATAGCCATTCAATATTTAAGAATCCAATTGTATTTATAATTAAATATTTTTTGCTTGCTGGGACCCCGCAAAAAAATTATATAGTCCCCCGGGGTCCATATGGACCACTGGGGAGAACCACTGCTTTAGATATTTCCAACAGATGATCGAGTGCATCATCCCTATAGAACTTGGTTGTTTGGTTTGCAGTTCTAAAAGCGGACATCACGTCAACTTGAACGAAGTTGTAAAGATACCTGATTCACGAGTCCAAACCATAATCTGACACCAGTGAGGTTTGTGGGTGTTGGGAAGTTGAGGATAGCTTCAGCCATGAGCTTGGTGGGTTTTACTCCGTCAGCTGTGACCCTGAAACCCGCACTGAGATGATTAAAAGAATATATGAGAATTCTTGCCTCGCGTCACTGAATGCTGATCTGTTGGCGGACTCGGTACTTAGTCTTTTAGGCTTTCGGCATACTTTTATTTTATGTGGCTTTTCATTCCACAGTTATGACATACCAAGTTGATTGAGCGGCAGTCCTTCCTGCTGAGTGACTTTCCAATGTATGATGTCCTCCCGCAGCCAACACGGGGCTTCGGGTCAGGCGAAGCAGTGGAAACCTGAAGTGTCTGGACTTGTGGAAGTTGGCGACGCTTGTATTCCAATCCTTGCGCATATGCAAACGTGCACGGCTAAGATGCGCTGTGTAGGCGGGTTATGGACTTATCAGTCATCTCCAGGCCAACCAACCTGTCAATTTTCTGCTGCGCAGTGTTAAGGGTGGCAGCTTCTGCTATGAACCTGCGCCGGTGTTCCGTGTTCGCCAGCCTGTGTCTGATGTTGAGGTTCCACTTCTGAAGGTCTGGGAATGTAGAGCATCCCTTTTGTTCCCATCACCATTGTTCCCAGGTCCACTCTGACCCGGAGTGGTAGTACCTGTTAGGGTCCCATATATGGCTTAAGTAGAAACAAATGTGTTTGAAAAAAATTGAGTGCACATCAAGAATGAATAAAACAAAAACTTATTTGGCATAAAATAACCCAGTGGGTTGACATGCCGTAAAACCCAAACAAGCAACCAGCCTGGATACATATCAATAAGTCGTCGGGGGGGCCTAAAGTAGGTATCTGCCAATCTGCGAGAGAGTCTATCCCCCTTTCACTAGCGCAAGACCAAGGAGATTGTTTGGGCATCTGAGGCGGTACGCCACTCCTACCATCAGCTCCTCACTTTACCGCACATATCCATGTGCTACTCATACGCTGAATTGGCGAGGGACGGAATCGAACCAGGAACCTCGAGGTTCCCAGATGCTGAATTCGACGTTAAAACGTTTCGGTTTTTATTAAAGCTTCATCGAGACATTAGTATGGGAAAAGTATTGTTTACACAGTGATAAAAACATTTTTGCATCTGAGGTGAAACGCCACACCTAGCATCAACTCCTTACTTTACCGCACAGATCCCTGTGCTACTCATACACTGAGTTGGCGAGGGCCGGTGTCGAACTAGGGACCTTGTGGTTTGCATACGTGAGCAATTACCTCAATAAAAAGCAAGCGAATTTGTAAGCGAGACTACTTGAACGGTGGATTTGTTTGTGAAATGAACTTCTACCAGGAACAACTGGTTTCCTGTAACTGGTCTTCTGCTTTCATGTTTAGTGCGTTCGTCCGAACGAGATCGAATAATAGTTTATGAACCAGGGAGGAACATGACGATCTCAGCCGGTTCATAGATATGACGCCAGTTTAGCTTAGTCGATAGGAATCGCAAGGTTCCTGGTTCAATACCGACCCTCGCCAACTCGGCGTATGAGTAGCACAGGGATTTGTGCGGTAAAGTGAGGAGCTGATGGTAGATGTGACGCTTTACCTCAGGTGCAAAAACCATTTCCTTGGTTTAGCGCTAATAAAAAGGGGATAGACTCTCTCGCTGTCTGGCTGATACCGACATGAGGCCGCCTCGTCGACATACACACACACACACACACACACACATATATATATATATATATATATCCAGTAAAACCAGTAAAAGCCTATATCGATCAGCTCTGCACGTACGCCGGATACTGTACAGAGAACCTACTAGGACCGATAGGGACAGATGGCGAGACAGAGTCATAGAGATCCGTGCTTTTGCTCACGGTAAGTTCTCTACAAAGCATCCGGTGTGCATGCAGAACTGATCGATGTAGGCTTTTACTGGTTTTACTGGATATATGTATAAGAGAAAGGGAGATGATGGATGTGTAATGGTTATCATCGTAGGAAATTGACTTGGCGACCTGAGTTCAAATCCTGGACGAGGCTGCTTGCATTTCACATAGGGATAATACCCTTGTTAATGACATGAATCCAACTATTCTTCTTCTGGCTATGGGTAAAATAGTAGGGCAGAATGGGCTCTTTAACCTTGGTTAGGCAACTTGTTAAACTTCGCTTAAAAAATCGACTTTGTGTCGCATCAAGTAGAGGGGTTGGGTAAATACCATACATATTTATATTACTCGCGAAAAAGATAATTTTCGCGGTTTGCTAATTGTAGTGTTATAACATGATATTTTAACTAAACACACTTGATTTCATTTTCAAACTTTTTAACACAACTTTTAAGATATATATATATATATATATATATATATATATATATATATATATATATATAATGTGTGTTTTATTGTTTCAATCTTTTTATTGTTGAAAGATTTGGATAATGCTCAGCATATTTGTGTATAGAGCACTGTATTTTACTGATTTTAGAACACTTTTATTGGTGAATATTATATATATATATAAGCTAGACATAACCATATACTATTACAATATATATATATATATATATATATATATATATATATATATATATATATAAACTAGTGATAACGATATACTATTACAATATATATATATATATATATATATATATATATATATATATATATATATATATTGGATGAGAAAGGGAGTTCATGTTTCAAGTATTGTAATCTCTTATTTTGTGTTTGCTTTTTTTTAAAACTCATATTCTAATGTATAATTTTTTTCTTTGTTTTTTGGTCACTATTTTCAGATTCAGAATTTCTTAGTGCATTTTTGGCAAGGAATGCCACAACACATGGCACCGCTGCTTGGTACCAATGCCATTGTCACCCTCGTTGGTGTCTGCGATTCAATTCTCTACAAAGCCATCGCTAATGTTCTCATGCCCTCAGTTCTTCAAGCGTTGCCAGAAAGGTAATTCATTAAAAACATTATTAGTCTTTGAGTTCGCGTGCATGAATGGGTGTGTATGTGTATTTATCAGAAGGGTGTGTTGGATGAGGGAGTAATGGTTAACGCCGACTCCATTCTCTGTAGGGGGCTAAGACCCCCCACAAAAAATGAATGCCGAGGGTATGATACTAAATTGCATCTGGTGGTGAAGTTTCAGTTTTTAAGCAATGGATCGTGTTAAATCAATATTTAATTGCCATTACTCCCAGGTCGACTATGATTACTAATATTGGATAAGAATACTTGAACCCATATAACTGTGCTGATTATTTGTATTTGATAGAATACTTGAAGTTTTATTGTAATTAGATATATTAAATTAGTAACACTAATGAAACTAAATAAGAATGCATATAAAATGATTTGAAACAGGGGAGGTATAATCGAAAAATAGAACAACTTTGAAACTAGCTTTTCCATCATTTTCCATCACCCCGTCTTTCATTGATAAATTATCCTAATTTAACTATTTAGTTAAAATAGGAAGCAAAGAATAAAATTACAGTTATTTCTTCTTGTTAATGGATTTCTTTTAAGATTTATTCCTGAGATTTTTGTTCCTATTCATTAAGATAAGACACAGAAAAATCTTATTCCTGCCTCCTAGTGTGTTTTTTTCTTCACCTACAATTTCCAGTTAACGGTAAATACATTTCAAGATTTTCTTGGACACGAATTACACTGTATGGAGTACATCAAAACTCTATAATTGATCAAGAACCATCGAATTTCCCGGGAACTCATTCAAATCAAATACATGCGTCCCAGGACGCGTTAAAATAAAAAGCTATCAGCATCACTGCATATCACACTTCGAGGGTTAATTAATGCTAAAACCATATTTGTAGAACTGTAGTGGTGCGATTTAAACTTTCATACCTTTCCTTAGGGGATTAGTCCGAAATTGAAATGGTTTACATTCTTTAATGGCATATCAATCTTTGTGGGTTATTTAATGCCAAAGCCATCTTTGTAGAACAGTACTGGTACTATTCAAACATTAGTTGGTGTGGATGAGGAGTTTTTATACCTTTCCCAAGAGTATTAGACCGAAAGTGAACATAATAGCGTGACTGGAGTTCGAAATCTTATACTACGATACTGCAGTCCAGCACGTTAGCCACTGCGCCACGGGAACTTGCCCCAATTTTCCTTGTGTGGGCGATTCTGTACAAACACCAGCATGTAATATCGATTTTTAATATTGAGCGGTCATTTGTAATTAAACCGTGGAGGATTGATATTGTTTAAGAATTGATTAACTTAATTTAACGATGTTGTTTTTTTCTTCTTTCTTTCTTCCTCTTCTGTTGAAAGTTTGACCCAGGTGATCCGTAAATTTGCCCGACAACTTGATGATTGGTTGAATTATGCCCTTTATTCGTTGCCTGAAAATCTTCGAAAAGTCAAGTTTGATCGTAAGTACACAGATACGTTTATTATTTACTAAAAATGTGTGTGTAAGGGCGTTCCATCGGGGTGTAATGGTTAACAAGCTAGGTTCATTACAACTGAATAGGGAGTTCGATCCTCAGTGGATGTAGCATACTTGTGACCTTGTGTCACATTTTACCCGTGGCGAACTGGTTGGGGTAAAGAAGTGTCCCTTCGGGATGTGATGGTTAGCTAGCTAGTCTCGCAGATCCACTACAACTGAATAGGGAGTTCGATTTTCGCTGAATGCTGCATACTTGCGACCTTGTGTCCCATCCTACCCATGGCAAACTGGTTGTGTAAAAGGGGCGTGCCATGGGGGTGTAATAGTTAGCAAGCTAGGCTTGCCGATCCATTACTGTATGTTTCAAAAAAAAAAAAGTCAGGTAGAATCGGAGCAACTCGATCCCCAAACACTGCACATTTATATACTTGTAAATTCCGTAATACACGCGTTATAAATATTTATCTATCTACTTCCGACTTCCCTTTTCTGCCGGTACTTAAATTTCAATATCAATGAACCCCCCACGTTGATTATTACCGTCCGGCGTGAACTATAGAAGGTCGAAAGAGTCATCAGGCCATGCAGACCCTTGTCTGTTGGTATTATATGTCATCTTTCTTACGGCAAGTCGGCCCCGTCGAATGAGTTGGAATGTCACCGGGTTCGTATCGCCCTATCTGTATTCCGGCGCGCCCATTGTCCTTCGATCATGCGTGAAGACGATGTGACGTCTTCGCCGTGACTCAACCGACCGGCTAGAGCGTTGAGTAATCTACTAAAGGTCAAAGGCGACACACAATTAGAATATGACTAGCGAACCGATTTTCATAATATTGGTGACGCTATGACTAGACACTTTTAATCCTCTTCTAAGCATCGCGTCTTTTTAGTTTTTATTCTTATTTGTCGGTATCGTTTTTATCATGTTCATAAATTTATTCTTTTTCTTCAGACTCCGAATTTTTATTTGCTTTCATTTTCTCTCTTCTTTTTGTTGTTGTTGTTATTATTGTTGTTGTTGTTGTTGTTGTCGTCTCCTTCTTAGCGGAAATTGCCGACTTTCTTTTCGTTTATCTTCGGATTCAAATTTCACTTTACCGTTATTTTATTGAACTTCATTGAAATTCAGGATTTCTTTTTCTTTTTTTTTTTTTTTGTCTCAGTTTGTTTTTTCTTTTTGCCTCCGTTCAGTTTTTTTGCATATTTTTATCATTGTTCTAATGAACAGACATTCTTATCAACAAAAAGCGAAGTGCAAATAATGATGCTAATAAATTCAACTTCTTCTTTTGCACTTCTCAAAAAAGATTCTTTTCTTCAGTTCAAATTTATCTTTCGTTTCGTTTTCTCTTTTTCTTTTATTGAGATTGTTGTCTTCGTCCCCTTTTCTAAAAAAAAACTGCCCTCTTTTCATTTCTCTTTGCCTTCAGATTTCACTTATCATATTTTACTGAACTTAGTCGAAATTCATTTTTTCTGATGTCTCAGTGCAGTTCATTTTGCATATTTGTATGACTGTTCTAATGAACGGACATTCTTATCAACAAAAAACGAAGTACAAATATTACTGCTAATAAATTCAACTCCTTCTTTTGCACTTCTCAAAAAATACTTTTTCTTCACTCCAAATTCTTATTTGATTTCCTTTTTGGGAAATTAGCGGAATCCCAAATATACCGATAAGAAGGAAAAAAGACAAAAAGAAATTTGGATAATTCAAAGGAGGCTTTATCGTACGTAAGTTGCTAAAAACTTATTCTTTTAGCGGTCGTAAATCATGTCATACAAGGTGTGTTACAACTTGCATAAAACACTTATCTGTTTCGGTAATAGTTTTTTTGTAGCTTCGTTATAGTTGTGCTCGTCATTCGTTCTTGGCAGCACACCACAAGAAAATAGCTGTACAGCCACTTGCCACTTGCCACTTAACACACAAACCATCCAAATAAGGATAAAACAAGGACGAATTCATAAGTGATGTTCTTCTGTGAACGCCTATACAGTATTGTCCAACCAGCAAACATCTACATCAATGAACTTAAGTCGTGTATATATATAGTAAGTTACAAATTACATAGAACACTTATCTGTTTGGGTAAAGAGTTTCTTTGCAGCGTCATTATAGTTGTGGGCTTGTAAATCATTCTTGAATTCTGCTGCTATATTGTTTCAGTTGTTTCAGTCGAGAAAGAAGAAGTTTAGTCTGTTCAATTAGACTGCTCTTTCTGTTCAGTTCAATTTTCAATCACTGCCGGTTTTTTACTTCCGGGTTTTAACCTCTTCCAGGTTCAGCGTTAGGGGAAGTTAACCCATATTTTCCATACCGTTACTCTCTTTTTGTTGTGGTTATTTTCGTCGTTTCCCCCTAAGCGAAAATTGCCGATTTTCTTTTCGTTTCTCTTCTCCTTCAGGCTTTAATTTACCGACTTTTGCTGAACTTCGTTGAAATTCATTTTTTTTTTCATTTTTCTCTTTCTATTTTCATGCAGTTCTTTTTGCGTATTTTTAGCATTGCATTGGTAAACTGACATTATCATCAAAAATCGAAGTGCAAATAATAATGCTGATACATTTAAGTTCTTCTTTTGCATTTCTCAAGCAAAAACGTTAAACTTATGATAATGAATTGAACTATTCTGTAAATAACAGTCACCTTTCGCCGTAACTGTGGTGACCCATGAGATTTTTGTTAGCATTTATCAATATATATATATATATATATATATATATATATATATATAATTTGAAAATTTGCTTTTTGGGGCATTAAGTAAAGTATATTATTGTTTATATTTTTGAAGGCAATTACAATGCGTATATCGTATAAAATTCGATAATTATTGAAAATAATCATGACAAGTAAACTCGGCAAATAACGAGCGCGACGTGGAACACCGTACAGCTGTTTCAACTTAATTAAGTCTCATCAGCGGTGTATACCTACGATTTCCCTCCGACAGAAATCGAAACCGGTAACCCAGCACGTTATTTGAAAATAATCATGACAAGTAATGTCATAATCATTTTAAATAATTATCGAATTTTATACGATATACGCATTGTAATTGCCTTAAAAAATAAAAACAATAATATATATATATATATATATAGGTAAGGAAAAAACAACTTTTATTCATTCTAATGAATACGTAAATCATATACGTATATACATGCCAAGGGCGTCCCATTGGGTGTAATGGTTAGCAAGCTAGTCTCGCAGATCCATTACTACTGAATTGCGAGTTCGATCCTTGTTGGATACCCCATACATGCGACTTTGTGTCACATACTACCTGTGGCGAAAGGGTTGGATAAAAAAGGGCAATATCATCGTGGTGTAATGGTTGGCAAGCTAGTCTCACAGATCCATTACTTACTGGGCGCATCATGTGACTGCTTTGTCTAATCCCGGAAAGGTCCTTAGTTTAACTCCATACATAGAAATAGACGTATTTTACTGACCCAACACAAATAATAAAAATAATGTATCTGATATTGCTAACATTTTGATCACCGTTTTTTTTTTTTTTTTTCTCTCTCTCTATCATTTTCTTTTTCCAAATTTCGTTTGATTTAGTCGCTCGAAGGTTTTGCCAGGTGCTTCGACGACAAACTTCTTGAACCATTTGTGCCAGGCGGCACGAACCGTCACCCAGAATCCCGACATCACAGGACAAATGGTGGACGACTGGATGAATATTGATGTAAACTCCATTGTTAAACAAACTCTTTATACAATGGATCATTACAGTGAGAAGAACCACCAAACAATCGCTAATTGTGAGTATCTAACATAAGATCTTCACTCTACAATTGTATACTAGCTGAATAACTTGTCTACGTCAGGTGCCCATCATCTTTTTATTTTTATTGATTGGTGATATTTGTACCAGTTATGTTATTTTTTTAGCTGAACTATAGTATATAGAGGGCCGGGTTAGCTCAGTTGGTAGAGCGTCCGGCTAGAAGCCACAAGGTTCTTAGTTCGACACCGACCCTCGCCAACTCAGCGTATGAGTAGCACAGGGATCTGTGCGGTAAAGTAAGGAGCTGATGGTAGGTGTGGCGCTCCACCTCTGATGCAAAAACAATCTCCTTGGTCTAGCGCTAGTAAAAAGGGGATAGACTCCCTCGCTGTCTGGCTGATACTGACTTTAGGCCACACCGAGGACTTAACTTTTCCTTTACATATAGTATATAGATTGAGCTGAAAATATTTAGAATTCACAAATAAAATTGCTGGTACAAATATCACCAATCAATAAAAAATGGACACACGAGTTATTCAGCTAGTATACAATGGTAGAGTGAAGAGTTTTAATAAAACCGTGTTTAATAAATAATTACTAATTATCTCTAATATTATTGCTTTATTCTCAAACGTATTAAAAGGAATCATGTGTATAATTTTATGTTGAAATCAATTAGAATAATGTAACAAATTTTAAAAATCATTATTTAAGATTTTTTACTAAAAAATATTAGATTCTTTTATTTTTTTACAAAATCATTATTTAAGATTTACCTATTTTAAATAAAAGTTTTGAATAAATAATGTAATTTATAATTTCATACTGAAATCAATTAGAATAATGTAAAAATTTAAAAAATCATTATTTAAGATTTTTACAAAAAATTTATATATTCTTATTTTTACAAAAACATTATTTAAGATTTATCTATTTTAAATAAAAGATTTGAATAAATAATGTAATTCATAATTTCATGTTGAAATCAATTAGAATAATGTAAAAATTTAAAAATCATTATTTAAGATTTTTTACAAAAAAATATTAGATTCTTTTATTTTTTTTACAAAATCATTATTTAGATTTATCTATTTTAAATAAAAATTTTGAATAAATAATGTAATTCATAATTTCATGTTGAAATCAATTAGAATAATGTAAAGATAACTGTAATCTTTTTTGTGTTTGTATTTAATTTCATCAGTCTCTCTAATTCATTATAATATTTAATCATATTAAAACTTAAACATTTGTGCCTAGAGGGTGCATATTTTTGCTCGTATATATTGCGATGTTTTGTATGATTCAATATAATTGACTGTCCAATTACCTTTGTTATGTCCGGTGTATCCTGTAAATAGAAAATACAGTGTTGCACTAAAGTTACTTACGTTTGTTATGTCCGGTGTATCCTGTAAATAGAAAATACAGTGTTGCACTAAAGTTACTTATGTTATTTTTCGTTAACTGATATCCTTTCAGGGTGTCGTGAATTTGAACGTCTGTTAGAGGAGCAGGCACCCATAGAGTGTTTTCTAGAGTGGCTGGACACAATGGTGGATAGGTGCGTGGTCAAGGTAAGACTGCAAAATTTTATTCTATCTCAGAACACACACACACACACACACACACACACACACACACACACACACACACACACATATGCACTGCTTCAGAAGGATGAACACATAAGCGACGTTCTCATATAGACTCCTACTCATGGACATACCAGTGTTTACCGATCAGCACACGCTTACACTCATCAATACTGTGCGGACACTGAATGCCGTCTGGAGGACTTGCTAAGAGCGATGAATGATAAGGACTGTGGACCTTTAGGCATCACTTTTTGATCTCGATTAAGAAAGGACATGTTTTTCATTTACACCGTCAATATACGGTTGTTTGTTAGGGGTTAAGGTTAGGGGTTAGGGGTTAGTTTTATGATTAAAAAAAACCTCTAGAAATCGTCTGTTAACAAACAACCGGATATTGATGGTGTAAATGAAAAACATCTCCTTCTGAATCGAGATCAAAAAGGGGTGCCTAAAGGTCATATGGTCCGGAACTGTTAGTGATAGAGCTGAGAATACGCTAACTATATCTCATTCCGACGGGGTAAGACCTGGGGAAAGACTAAACTGCATCGAGTAGCAAGGCTCCATTTCTTTAAGTTTAAAGTGCAAACGGATTTTGTGGACACAAATGTATTTCATTATATTAAAAGTTAAATACTTATGCTCGGAGGGTGCATATTCTTGCTAGTAATAATAATAATAATAATGATGATAATGATAATTAAAAAATAAAACCTTGCACTAATAGTAAAGACTTAACAATTTATGAATTCCATTTATGTCGTTATTTTTGGCAACATGGGCTTTTTAATAATTTTGCTTAATCTCAAGAAATGTAAAGAAAAAGAAAGAAAAAAAAAAGAAATTGAGTATTTTTCTGGATTTTTTTAGATGAGGCTTGATAATTTGTATTATTTGTATTATTCGAAGTATTGTCCTCATCTTTATTGTTATCTGTACAATTGGACACATAGCGTAGTGGATATAGGCGTTGGGTTAAGACAGTTCTAAGTGACAGTTATCTCTGGCTGCAGGTTTAATCCTGGTCAGGGGTGACAGTAACATAGAATAATAATTAACACAGCTTAACACTTGTACCCCCAGCTATGATTAGCGGAATGAGAACAGGATACCCTCGTTGATTGAAAGGGTTGGGTTCAAATTTCCGATTGCTACAAGAAGGTTCCCGAGTTTTGAAAAGACGGTTCCCGAGTTCAAGAAGCCTCCGACAAGAAATACCTGAAGAAGGCCGGAGGGAACATCGGCCGAACCGTTGTACAGATAACAATAAAGATGAGGACAATAGTCCGAATAATCCAAATACGTTTTTCTGGTGTTTTAATTCTGTTATTTTTTATTGACAGCCAAGTTCAAAACAACCCGGAAATCTGCGGACAGTGGCCAGACAATTCTTGCTCTTGTGGTCTTGTTTTGGTACAAGGGTAATTCGGGACATGACGCTGCAGAGTTCACCGAGCTTTGGTAAGTAACAAAAAAAAAAATGAGATTTTTCTTATCATATATTAAAATTTTACTCTCAGACAATCGTTCTAATATGTAGGGATTACCCCCCCCCTTACCTGACAATCTATAGGTTGAATAGAAAAAATGAGTTTTTAAAAATTTGTTTAAAAAAATTGAATTTTTTTTGAATATCCATTAAGCATGAATAGAATAAAACGTCTTTGGCATAAAATAACCCAACAAGGGTTGACATGCCGTAAATTCTAACAAATGAAACCAAACCTTTTTTTTTTTTTTTCATCTTTCCTTCCTTCTGTGTTAAATAGATGAAAAATAAGTTTTAAAAACTGTTTTAAAAATTGAGTTGAAAAAATTGATTACCCCACAAGAAGGAATAAAACAAAACATCTTCGGCATAAAATAACCCAATAGGGTTGAAATGCCGTAAAATCCAACAAACCAACCAACTAACTGATCCAAAGATTGAAATTAGGCTTAATAGTCTTAAGTTGTTCAAATTTCCTATGATATCCTAATTTTATTTTCGCTTATTTCCTATAACTCCAACATAAACAAAGAGGAACTACTCTTGACTGATAAATCATTTATTTATTTTCCCATTAAACTAACCCTAAACCTAACCCTAAATCCTAACCCAAACCCCAAACCCTAACCGTAACCCCGTCTTCTTTTTTCCAAGTAGATTAATAAATAAATAAATAATTTATCAGTCAAGAGTGGTTCCCCTTTGTTTATGTTGGACTTATAAGGAAATGACCTTATTTTCTTTCTTAACTTTTATTTGCTCTGAAACAATTTTCTTCCAGGTTCATTCCATTTGTTGCATCTGATGTTTGACGATTATGTTTTGTACTTGGTGGAAAATCTTCATAGTCAAGAAAGAGTCAGCGAATTTTTGCGGAATATTCGACAAGGAGACACGTCGATCGGTGAGTTTGGTGATCTTCTCTTTAGAATAGACTAGAAGCGGCTACCCAGCGTCGCCTTGGTTGAAGAGGAAAACCTGCACTATTGATTTGTTTACTTTTGAGATTTATAAATGCTGGACACTTTTAAGTAGAATTTCAATGCTATTTCTATGTATATCTTAATTTCTAAATATCTTCGAATATAAATCAAATCTTCGTAATTCTTGCACAAAAAGCAAGAACTGATGATATTTAATGTGTATATTAATATGTTAATTGTTTTACTTTCATAGTTTCATCCGGACATACATACATACTTACATATACACCAACTGCACTTTATATATGTATAGATGGAAAACTAATAAGTCTATCCCAACCACCTGTCTGAATTTCGTTTTGTAATCTTCGTGTATCTCTATAAATATCAGCTTTCTTTCTTTCTTTCTTTCTTTCTTTCTTTACATTCAGTCTTTCTGATATTCTTCTGTTAACTCAATGTTCTTTTCCTACTTTTTCTGATATCCTCTTATCTCACTAGCTTCTTTCTTTCTTAACTTATTTTTCCCTTTTCTATTTCTTTCTTTCTTTCTTTCTCTTTCTCTTTCTTTCTTTCTTTTCTTCATCCCTTCTTCCTTAACTTATTTTTCCTTTTCTACTTCTTCTTTACTACTTCTTTCTTTCTTTCTTTCTTTCTTTCTTTCTTTCTTCTTCTTCCTTAACTTGTTTCCTTTCTACTTCTTTCTTTCTTTTTTTTTTTCTTTTTCTTCTTTCTTTACACTCAATTAGCCTTTTTTTCCCCTGTTAGCTTTTCTTTCTTTCTTTCTTTCTTTCTTTCTTCTTTCTTTCTTTCTCTTCCTTAACTTGTTTTCCGTTTTCTACTTTCTTTCTTTCTTTCTTTACACTCAATCTTCCTGTTAGCCTTTTTTTCCTTTTAGCTTCCTTCTTCTTTCTTTCTTTCTTTTCTTTCTTTCTTTCTTTCTTTTTTTCATTCCTTCTTCCTTAACTTGTTTTCCCTTTTCTACTTCTTTCTTTATTTCTTTCTTTGGTTCATTCATTAGTTCATTCTCTGGTACTAATTGCTGTGTACAGATTTTTCTGCAGCTGAAAATATTTACACTAATTTCATTGGAAGGCTTTGTCTTTTTCTCTCTCTTTTTTTCTTGTTTAAGCTGTTAAAAACGAACGCTATTTTTTATTCCGTTATCCGTTAAATCTATAACAGTTAATGTACATGTCTGTAAGTCTCTGTGATTTCCCAGCCCCCTCCCCACTCATATCTTTTACAAATGCTGATTCTTTTTGCAGATTTTGGTGAAGAATTAATGCCAAGTACTCCAAACTTTAGTGATGGAATGCCATCGCCCTCGGAAACAATGACCCCACCAATTGTCAACCCAACCCAACGTCCAATGGAAAGGTGTTCTGTGATTACCAACGGTAGAGATGTGATGAATCAAGTTGGAGGTACATTACACCCAGGTAAGGCATATAACATCGATTGGCTGAAACAGAAAATTCCCACCAAAATATGACCCCCCCCCAACAAATTGTGAACATGTTCCCCAGATTATTACATGTCATCTACTAAGCTTTGGCACAAGGCTAGAAATATGGGACATCTACTGAGAATTAGGCCGGATTTAGCTCAGTCAGTAGTGAAAAGGGGTTAGAGTCCTCGTTGTCTGGCAAATAAGTAAGAGGAAGTGAGAGTGATTTAAATCAAGATTATTATATTTTTTATATATTGAACTATTTCGCATTAGTTCTTAATTAAATATATAAAATATTGTAAGAATTAAATTATTATACTGTGCTATATCTACAGGTCCTGCTAGTCAAGGATTATTATTCAATAGAGAGAGTTACTTGAAACCATGTAATTGCTTAAAAAAAGAATGACTTCGGCATTAAATAACCCAACAAATGTTGAGATGCCGTAAAAACCAACCAAACAACTAACCTAAATCCTTGTAATTTGTATTATTCGGACTATTGTCATCATCTTTAGCCGATTACGACAAGAAGGTTCTAGAGATCGAAAAGAAGGTTCCCGAATTCAAGAAGGCTCCTGAGTCCAACAATAAATACATGAAGAAGACCGGGGAACATATCGGCCGAAACATTGTACAGGTAACAATAATGATGAGGACAATAGTCCGAATAATGCTAATTATCAAGCTTCATCCCAAAAATTCAGAAAAACACTCAATTTCTTTTTTTTCTTTTTTTTTTCTTTTTTTTTCTCTAAATCCTTGTTTGTTTCTTTTTAATTCTTTAGAGATTATTAAATAACCCAGCAAATGTTGAGATGCCTTAAAATCCAACCAACCAAACCTAAATCTTTATGTGTTTTATTTTTAATTCTTTGCAGATTATTCGTGCCAGCGTAACACGGAAGTGACCAGTATCAATTCAAGTCATAGTCCAGTGGATGATAACTCACAAGTCAGTATAAAATCGCCCTATTCCCCGGCGGCTGATTCAGGTCGATCCAGCAATCCCAGTCTACAGAATACACTCAATTCAAATACAGTCAACCATATAGCAGGGTAAATAACAACAAAAAAACAAACTTATTTTTTCAGATGAACACGATATTGACGATCATTAAGAGACATAACAACGCAGAGATGTTAATAGATACGCGTCCTGTGTCACTGACGAATAAAAATCTAAAAGGACACAGAAAAATCGTATCCCAGTGTTTTTTCTTCTTCCTCCGCCATTTCCAGCTAACTGCAAATGCATTTTAACATTTTCTTGGAAACGAATTACACACAATAATGTACAAAAGACTAATCAGCTCGTTAGAAATATAGAAATGACCGTTGATATATACCAATGGTTCCCAACCTTTTTTTACCTATTGGCCCCCTTTTAATCCTATTTTACTCTGGTGGATCCCCCATAGCCATTCGTTGTTTAAAAATCCCATTGTATTTTTATAGTTAAATACATTTTATTGCCTGGGTCCCAAAAATTGTTATATGGTCCCGGGGTCCATATGGATCCCGGTTGAGAACCACAGATATAGACGAATAAAAAAATGTATTATTTACTTATGCTTCCTTAATTTTGCGTTGTGTTCTGTAATAAGTAATTAAGTCACCTCCCTTTTAAGTAAATTTAAAGTTTTGTAAAACTATATAACCTCCAAAGAGAACTACAAATGTATTCAAAGTAGAATAAATTGTAGTAATAGAGAAAAGACACGGTTGGACTTGAGTAAGCTTTATTCTAACTTTGAATACATTTGCAGTTCTCTTGGAGTTTATATAGTTTTAAAAAACTTTAAATTTACATAAAGGGGAGGTGACTTAATTACTTATTATATGTTCATAAATTAAAACTCTCAAATAAATTTTGCAAAACAAATGAAAGACAAAATTATTTTAGTGAAACGGGTGGTAAATTCATGAATGAACTACCATCATCAGTAATAAATGCGCTTTCATCTCTGAACTTCTTTAAGGCAAGGTTAGATGAATTGTAGAAAGAATATAAATATTCAGTGAAAATAAGGAATGTTTTAAATATAAGGAACAGCTGACAGGTCTCAGACCTGATAAACTAGCTGAAAAGATATTATTATTGCTTTTTTTTTTACATTATTTTCAGTCCCACATACCAGCAGTGCCAGCCGTACCATATGGCGTATGGACAAAGTATAACCAATCAGCATACCGCTACTATGGAAACACAAAATTCTCACCCAATGTATGGCTACGACGTATCTGCACAGGTCAGTTGAACCAGAAGATCGCTTTAGTTCTTTTATCTTCTTATTCCTGGAGCCTATATATATTTTTGTATTTTCTCATATCACAGTCGGTAATTTGGTCCCTAGTGACTTCAAAAGTCACTACCTGAATCCTTGTAAAATTCTACCCTAGAAAGGTTTTGTTTGATTTTGATACAAAACTTTGTTTTCAATTTAATTCCCGGACAAACAGATAGAGAGACAGAGACATAAAACAAATATAGCAGAAGTACCCTGGTCCATGAACGGACACAGGATTTTAGGAACACCAGCAGTGTGTGTGGTGTGTGTGTGGTGTGAGAGAGAGAGAGAGAGAGAGAGAGAGAGAGAGAGAGAGAGAGAGTGTAAAGAGAGTGAGAGTGAGAGAGTGAAGAGGAGAGAGAGAGGAGAGTGCGAGAAAAGAGTGGAAAAGAGAGAGAGAGAGAGAGAGAGAGAAGTGATGAGAGAGTGGAAAAGAAAGAGAGAGAGAGAGTGAAGAGAGTGAAAAAGAGAGAGAGAGAGAGAGAGAGAGAGAGAGAGAGAGAGAGAGAGAGAGAGAGATAGTGGAAAGAGAAGAGTAAGAGAAGAATAAAAGAAGAGTAAGAGAAAAATAAAAGAAGAGTAAGAGAAAAATAAAAGAAGAGTAAGAGAAAAATAAAAGAAGTGTAAGAGAAAAATAATTTAACACATTCCTAATCAATTACTAAGAATTCTCTGTATTAAACTTTTTTTTTATTTTAGGAATTGTTTTTTGTTCACATTTAAAATATTACCTAAAAAATATAATCCTGAATTCGTGATTTTTTTTACCTATAGATAAACAGCTGTCAATAATTTTACATATCGATTGATTTTTAATTATTGAATTAATATCATCTAAACAATAAAAATCAAAAACTAATATTTTTACTTTCCCTTTTGCTAAGGGCAGGTTTAGCTCAGTCGTTAGAACATCCAAATAAGAACCACAAGGTTTCGGGTTCGATAACGGCCTTCGCCAACTCAGCGTATGAGTTGCACGGGGATCTGTGCGGTAAAGTGAGGAGCTGATGGTAGGTGTAGCGCCCACCTCAGACGCCAAAACAATCTCTTTGGTGCTAGTGAAAAGGGGTAGACCCCTCGCTGTCTGGCATATACCGATATTAAGCCACGATGACTCTACTTACTACAGAGACGACGATAACTATCACCCCGACTGCCGGTCTGGAATTAACTACTAAGGTTTACTTTATTGGGGCATTTTAGAGCCTTGAAAAAATAACCAATTTAATGTTGTTCTTTTTTCTTAAATTGAAGTGTAGAACTAAACCATTTTGATTCCATTGTTTTTGTTTTTTTGTTTTTTTTTGTAGTATTCACGTCATTATTTATCGGCGGCAGCAGCAGCAAGCGAACATCATGCAAAGACCGATGTAACGTCCTTAACGCCTGCGGGTCGTCAAAGTGTGGCACCCGGAAATGTATCTGCTGAATGGCCAGCAGATTCCAATGCAGGAAATAATCGATATGGCACTCCAGTCATGCCCCACGAGAGTGTCTTCGAGTGTAAGTATTCCTTCCTTCCTTTTAAACTGCTATGATATTTTTTGCTGGGTGTCATATAATTTCACAGGTTAAGAAATAGGCAATTGAATTCGGATGAAGAAGACAAGAACAATTGAAGATAAAAAAAAAAAATATATATATTCAGAAAGATACAAAAAATTGCAAACTTAATGGCGTTTGCGACTGATAGGTGTCATGGGGTTGGTGGTATGGGAGTGTCTTGGAAATATGAGTATGCCTTTAATGTGCCGGTGTCTGTGTTAAGTCCATTCCTGTGCGTGTCTAGTCTAATGATCCATTTTAATTCAGCTAGTTTCGTAGCTTGTGTGGAAGGGAAGCCTTGTTGGATTAAGATACATTTCAGGTGATGTGGTGAGGTGTGTTATCTTGAATATCTTGACTAATTGGTTACTAATTTCCTTTTCCTTTTTTTGTTTTCACAGAAATGACAATACAAATTATTCACCCTACCAAGGAGTTCGCACCCCAACGTACGACTATACCGGATACGCCTACTCGGACAATTACCCCCGGACAATTTCAAATTCAACCCCGCCCGAGACTGCATCATCGCATTCGTATCATCACGGTTACGCCGGCGACGGTTCGACCGCCGCCACTGGCGGTGGTAATGGCGGCGCCGGAAACGCTGGAGGCAACGGTCACGTGTCAGATTACTACGACGATGGAAGGACGGATTTCGGCAGCGCCGTCAAGCGGAAGTACGAGCATCATCCGGATGCGTCCCGACATTACAACAAGCGCTACCATAGCCGGGAACAGTACCCGCCATATCACGTCACTTCCGGCAGCTACATGTAGACGCGCGGTAAATAACAGCGTCTCGATTTTTCACGTAGAGATCTCCGTCCACTGATGGTTGAACATTTCAAAGAAGAAAGGAAGGAAAAAAAGAAAGAAAGAAAGGAAAGAAAGAAAGAAAGAAATCACCAGAGGAAAGAAAGAAAAGGAAAAAAAATACTACAAAATATGAAAGAGATACGTAAAGTTGAATGTTTATTTGTTGAAAATGCTTTTTCTTCGTAAAAACAAAGACCGTTAAGGGAAGTGATTTCATGCCTTTCTTGAGATAGTAGAAGCAGTCTCAGTCAAAATTCAAGTTTGGGTAACCAATTCCGTATTTTTAAGACTGGTACCATTACACAATAACACTCGGTACGTGGTGTCTATTTCATACGACTATACTCGTTATAGATTATTAAAATATAAAGTATTTTATGACAACAACAGAAAAATTCAGATCACTACAAGAACGGAAAATATAACTTTTTTCCAAGCGATGATGATGAGTAAAATCTTGATTATTCATTTAACAAATGTGTAAAATTGACCGTTTTCTGCAAAGCCAAACATTATACATATTTTATGGACTCTCGTTATACACTTTCATTCTATCAAATAACAAGACTTTATGTTATTCAAAAAAAAAAAAAAAAAAAAAAGAAAAAAAGAATATAATCAACTTGATTACAAATTGACTTAATTTCCTTTTGAAAATAGTTTCCTATGGAAGCCACAAAGCGATAAAAAAATTATTCCCACTTTTAGAAACAGTGCTTCAGTTGGCACTGTCTTCGTTTGGTTCGCGACGACCTGTTGCATGTTCTCAAAAACTTATTTAAATGAAAACCGCGGAGTTGGGTTTTGATTCCGTGAAACAGAAAGTAATCACAAGGACTCAGATCAGGGAAGTAAAATATAAACATTTATTTCACAGAGAGTATGTCTAAAAAATAACCAAACCTATTTTTTGTGCCAAGAAGACAAAAAAGAAATTCTAAATTTAAAATTGGCAACCCTGATTGGAAATTAACTGAACTTTCTCACTCTCAACTATTGACCATATCTTTTGAATGTGACAAGTTCACCAGAACGGGGTTCAAATACTCTTGTCTCTTGGTCATCCAAAATGCCTTGTGTTACCAAAAACAAAAAAAAAACAAAAAACAAAAGAAAAACCATGTCCAGAATATAACTTGGTCTTTCATAGACCTGTATTAACTTGTTAAATATTTCTATTGCATTGTTGTGGAGTTTGGCACAGAATTTGATCTTGGTTTTCTCGCTAGGTTCCACAGACTTAGAACCTTGAACCAAACTTAAGTTATACTTTTTTTTTTGTTTTTATTTTTATTTTTGTGAAGGAGGCTAGCAAACAGTGACTTTTTTTTCTTTTTTAACATTCCACCACGCCTTTGGGGAGCATAGAGCAACACCCATACTACGTCCGTGGTAGTGTTGTGGTTTCAGATCGAGTAAGTTTTCATGGGGTGTAATTGCTGGTCTCACACCACCTGGTTTTGAACTCAGAACTCATTATTTCTCCTAGACTGGTTCCCTTACCATTGCTAAAGGGCTCAGTGTGCTCTACTATCTACCCATAGCTGGAGGGTATAAGAGAGGGTCGTGCCTTTCTCGAGGGCATTAGTACGAAAGTGAAACGTAAACAACCTCATCCAGTATTTGAACTTGGCTCATCGAGTCCATTTTCAGACAATTACCGTTACGCGACGCGCCTCCGACAGACATTTATTGGTGAGTTCGATTCTCACTGGGTGTTCCATATTTCTGGCTTTGTACCATAACTAAGCTGAGCTTGGTAGATATCTGTAATTTAGCTAAGCAACGTTGTAAATATTAATTCAAATGCGAAAAAGAAATATTAGATTCTTTCTGTATACTTCATAAAGTAATCAAAATATCATATGTAAATCTACATCATCATCATTATCATCATCAAGGTGTGGTGACTGCACCGATTCCTTTGAATCCCTCCTGCCATCAGTCCCTATCGGTCATCTCACTTCAAAAGTCCTCTAGACTAGTGATTATCAAACGTTTTGGGGGTCCGGGACCCTTTTCTATTTTAGGATCTATTTCATGGACCGTCATATAGATAAAATTGAAATCTATGAAACAGATTATCAGTCATGTGGAAATCCGATCTCACTGACAAGTTGAAGCGACGATTCTTCCAAGCAATGCAAAGGCCTTTGGGTTGGGGCAATTTTACATACCCCTGAAATTGCACCCCAGGGCAACTGCCCTTCCTAGCCCCCTGTTCCACCACTGGTTGGTGAAATGAGTTATTTGCTAAACCAATATTTGCTGAAGAGTCAATACTGAACATTATCTTAAGTGAATAGTCATGTTGATATTATAATCATTTTATCTATAGTAAAACTTTTTAACAACTTAATTTTTATTTGGTTGCTTTAAAAGGGTTGTCTGAAGAGGCTCAATGTTTTATTCTTGGGTCTTTCCAGTGAATATTTCATACTATTCTCTGTGTTTTGTTTCATAATATCTCTAAATGGTTATATACTGTTTTTGTAGAGCAAAAGTATACAGGCATTTTTGCATTTCACCTTTATTTTTCTTATAAAATATTGATGTTCCCACTTTTTGTGAAAACTTCACTTCTCTTTCTCCATTCTTTTCGCTGACTTTGATAATATTTGTTTTAATTCCATAGGAATAAAAATGAAATTTATCATAGATATTTAATGAAAATAAATTCCAATATTTGCACTGAGTAATGACAATGTGCTTGCCTTGCTTGGTACAAATTCTTAGTTGTATTTTTCCCAAATGATATGCGAAATATTAGAGGTTTTTTTTTTTAAATTTTCCACATATCATATGTGAAATCATAGAGGTTTATTTATTTAAAAAAAAATTTTCCCCACATGTTATATGTGAAATAATGTTTTTTTCCATATTATATGTGAAATAGAGGTCTTTCTTAAATTTAAAAAAACATTTTTCCATATATTATATGAGAAATAATAGAGAGTTTTTTCCCTATATTATCCTATATTATCTAATAGAGTCTTTTTTAAAATTCTTTATATATGATGAAATAGGTTTCCTCTTTAGTCTTTTTTAAAAGAATTTCTTTATTTTTTCCCATATTATATGTGAAATAATATAGTTTTTTTTTCAATCTTTTCTCATTCGCATATTATGAATAGTTCTTTTTTAAAGTTTAAAAAAAAAATTTCTTTAAAGATTCTTTTCCCCCATATCATAAATGAAATAATTGAGGTTTTTTTTTATTAAATTTTTTTTTACCAGTTCTTCCAAACATTATTTATTTATTTTATTTTATTATTATTTTTTTGTTTGTTTCAAAACAAGAAAGTTTGACAAAGATACAATATAATTCACTTTGCACAACACGTATTGATCTGCATTTGGTCATGATATTGGTAAACGCTGAAAATGTTGTTCCGCCTAAATAAGTTGTTGCAAAAGGCAATTCTTCCCGATCATATATTACACAAGAATTTCAATAAAAATAAGGTCAAATTAAGCTATTTTTTATGTTAATTTCTATTCACCCTGATATCCATTCCCATAATAAAAGTCGTTTATACCAACCTCCTTCAGTCAGAATTATCCTGATGATCTGTTTAGGTGAAACCTTGATAGGTAGTTTCTGACTCCTTTAGGTCATATATTGTAAAGTTTATGGAATCCGTTGCTAAGCGTATAAGTCCTATCCTGCGTATGTCCTATCCTGAGTATAAGTCCTATCCTGCGTATTGGTAAAGGTCCAGTAATTTAATCCTATGTCCGTCGTCCACGAAAGTCGAAGTAGTTATGGCCAGTACTGTCGGTTTAAGTATTGTATCAGCAGCAGTGTACTGCCAGCGATTGGCCAAGAATTTGATCACATATTTCTCGCCGAGTCTATAAGTAGGAGTGGACTTTTAACACACACCTTGTATACAGAAAATCTCAACATATAATATATATATATATATATATATATATATATATATATCCCAACGTTTTAGGGATGTCATCAAAAACAACTTTTGATATAAATATTGAGGACTGGGAGAGGACAGCTACGAATCATATGTTTTGGAAGAGACTTGTTCATGGTGGCTGTAAGGAGTTTGAGGCAAGGCGGCTCGAGCACTCCTTACTAAATTGAGCTTTACGGTAGCGGCACATGTCGGACGTCCTGGACACATTTAACAAAACACATTAACCAACTCATTACACAATATATGCCAAACAATAACAGTCTGATCTTTTAACCACATTCCGAACATACCCAATTACGTCCATCACAAATGATGCCACTTCGAAGTGCCAAAAGTACTAGGGATTAAAATTTTGGTGTTCTAATCAACATATTCTACCCTGATATTAAGAAATTGGCATGAAAACTTGAAAGGA
>CM042158.1:5274561-5289561 GCA_023376005.1 Doryteuthis pealeii | reverse complement strand
AATCTTTTAATAAGGTAATAAACCCCCAAAATAAACCAGCAACCGGAATCCCTAAGGTGATGTGATGCTGAAATCCAGTGCTACCCAGCAACTCTTGCGACACTAACACAACCAAACTGCATAGGTTTCTCACCTTTCCTTGAAATTATAGCGGCAGAGTGAGGATTTGCTGTTTGGGCAACAGCTCATCTCCATATGAACCCGCCCAGGCAACGTAGTTCCGAAAAAAATGGACACTACTTCATCGTCTCTCGTAGACGGAAGAATGCCAACTAGTAAGTACAATTGAAGAAAACTAATATATGTTCATATAAGATGTGTTGATGGACTTGAATCCGCTGTTTCGTTTTATTGGTATACCTGATAGGTGAGGAACCCCTCAAAGAGAAATCCAGGGACTTCCCTAATACAGATGCTAGACTTAGAATATCTATATACTGTCGGTCAGTTTAAGTTACCGTACGATGAAATAAAGAACGAGTAAGTCACTCTCCTCCCAGTATATTAAACCTACCTTACTGATACCCGACCGATGATTAAAACCTCCATCGGCGTTTTGAGATGGTTTGTTCGAGACCACCTTCCGTTATTTTGTCTATGGGACCTAAGGTAGGAAAGAGTTAACTAATTGTATTTTTATAATCAAATACTGCAGGGTGGGGGTCATATAGCCACCTGTTGAGAACCACTAGTTTAAACAAATTAACAAACCTTTTATTCATTCTGTATTATTCAGATTTTTCGGACTGCTGTCCTCATCTTTATTGTTATATACACAGCGCTTCGGCCGATGTGCCGTCCAGCCTTCTTGAGATGTCTCTCGTCGAACTCGGGAACCTTCAACGGATATAGGGGTTGAGTTAATACGGTTCCAAGTAACAATCATCTGTTGGTTGCAGGTTCAATCCTGACCACGGGTGATAATAACATCGAATACTTAACATGGCTTAAGACTTATACCCGATCATGGTTAAAAGAAATCAGAACAGTTTACCCAGGTGGATTGAATAAAGGGTTCGATTCGTGAAGGCTCCCAAATGAAGGCTTACGAGTTTGACAAGAAGGTTCCAGAGTTCAACGAGAAGTTCCCGAGTTCGACAAGAAACATGAAGAAGGCCGGAGATCACATCGACCGAAACATTCTGTACATAACAATAACGATGAGGTCTACTGTCCGAAAAATCTAAATAATACATATTATCAAGCCTCATTTAAAAAATTCTGACAAAAAATAAACTAATCTGTCCCAATCCAAGAAACGAGTCTCTGAAGTGAGTATATGCAGTAATGGTCATAGTCCCGTCGGCATTCCACCTTATTGGAGCGTCACCGGCGCCAACCAATAAAAAACCCAACCTTACCAATTTTATAGAATAGGAAGCAGGTGCGAAATGAAAGGTCAGCCATCAGGGACTGGACCCCCCCAGATACGTACTGAAGTATATTTGTTAAGAATAGATGGTGGGTAGGGTGTTATGGGTTAAGGGGTCAATAAGTTCTTTTTTTTTTCTTTCAGTCGGCACTTGCTTAGGGATGTGATTTTTTTTAGGTCACATGATGATAAATAGTCATTTGTTCGCATTAATTCCAAGCTTCGCTTACTTCCGCACAAAGCAGTTAGTGGGGGAGTGGGGTGCATGAATTAAGGCGTGAAACACCGAGTTATACTAATCTTCTTTGTGAGTAATAACCTACCTGCCAAGAAAATCAACATTCAAAAGTGAGGTCTATAACTAAACTCGAACACCGACCTCTGGTAAAGTGTGAAATGGCAAAAGTTATTAGTCTGAGATAGAATGCATAATTGTGCATTTTTTTTTTATTCGTTGGAGGGCGTGGTCTAATGGTTAGAGTCGTAGGAAATGGACACGTCGACCCGAGTTCAAATCCTGGACGAAGCTACAGTTCACATAGCGCTAATAACCTTGGGAAAGGTATGAATCCAACTACTCTCTCTTCAGCTATGGTAAATACTAGGGCAGACTAGGCTATTTAACATTTGTTAGGCAACCAGTCTAGTAGAAGGAAAACTGAATTCAAATCTGTTAAACTCGGCTTGGGGGGGGGGTCACTGCTAGAATAGGCTCAGTACTAATTAGTGATCTATTTCACTAATTTATGCCTGTCTAGAAGAAGAAGAAGAAGAAGAAGAAGAAGAAGAAGAAGAAGAAAAAATTGTAGGAGGAAGAGGAAGAGCTTTCAAAGTAGTCTGAAAAAATGTGTGAATTCAAGTTTTCCTTCTCCTAGACTGGTTGCCTAACCAAGGTTAAATAGCCCAGTCTGCCCTACTTCTTATCCAGAGCTGGTGCAAGAACAGTTGATGCATACCTTTATCAAAGGTACGTATTTACCGATATCTTTCGCCTCGAGTAGAATATGACACAAGGTCACAAGTATGGGGCATTCAGTGAGGATGAAACTCGCTATTCAGTAGTAATGAATCTGCAAGACTAATTTGCTAAATATTACTCCGCGTTGAGACGCCCTAACATTTCCCAAGGGTGTTAGCACTATATGAAATGCAAACAGTCTCGTACGGGATTTCAACGCGGGTCATCGTGTTTGTTTCCTTCGATGATAACCATCACAATACGAGCGCCTCCACATGTCGCAGCGGTTTCAAAGTCGGGTTTTATTTTATGACGCAACTAATAACAATAAAATCATGGATTTGTAAACCTTGAATAATGGGATTTTCAAACATTTAGGATTAAAAAAAAACATAAACAAAAAAGAAAAACAAAAAACATAAATGAAAAACATAAACAAAAACAAAAACATTTTTGGTTATTTCCTATAACTCCAACCTAAAAAGGGGAACCACCCTGATTGACTGATTGACTGATAAATTATTTATTTATTTATTGATCTAGGAAAAAAGAAGACAGGTTTAGGCTTAGGGCTTAGGGTTTAGGGTTAGTTTAATGGGAAAATAATGGATAGATTAATTAACAGATAAAATAAATTCAGAGTGGTTCCCTTTTTTAGGTTGGAGTTATCGGAAATAACTTTTTTGTTTGAAATTTTGATTTTTTTGCATGTCGTCTTTCAAAAGAAAAGAAAAAGAAACAAAAATGGTGGGATTCATTGAAGTGTCACGTGAGCTTATACTTTTTTTTTTTTTTTTTTTTTTTTGCTGCAAAGATCGACGGGTCAAGATCTCTAAGTTTTTTTTCTTCTTTTTTTCTTTTTTATTTTACAAGTATCGAAGGGTAACAAATATATTCTGCCATTTATAATATGGTCATCACAATCACAGAATAACACTCCCCAGCGTCCCCCCCAAAAATTAATCAGTCGCAAAAATCCCCTTGAATATTCTCCTATTTGGCATTTAAATTAAAGAAATTATAACGATATGAAAAGAATAATCTTCGAGAATTATATTTTGTTTCTTTGTGTGTGTGTGTGTGTGTGTATGCGAAACCTTTACTTGGAACTCTCAAAAAAAGAGAAATGATTTCTTACAAAAAAAAAGAAAAAAAAGGAAATATATGTAAAAAAAAAATCTTGTAAAAAGAAAAGAAAAAGAAAAAAGAACATAAAGATAAAAGAAATGAGTTATATTAATCTTGACAAGACACACACAAAAATAAAAAATAAAAAATAAAAACAAGTAAAAAATCAACAATAAAACCAAAACAAAACAAAAAGCTCCCAAAAAACAATGAAACAGAAGAGAAATACTTTTGTTGGAATCTTGGAATGGACTGTCGAAGAAATTGATTTTTTTTTCTTTTTCTTTTTTTTCTTTTTTTCTTTTTGCATACAAACACCTCCCCTCTTCTTCAAAAGAAATATTACTATGTTTTCCACATTTGATCGCGACAAAAAAAAAAAAAAAAAAGAAAAAAGACATTGAAACAAGTGCGTCAAGTATCCGACAAGGATGCCGTACTCAGGGTTGTACATTTTGTATATATTTATCAAACAGTAAAAAGAAATTCTTGAAATTACACTGGTAAAATAAAGAAAAAAACAGACGAACAAAAAACCCCCTCAAAAAAACACACAACACAAAACTGCGTGATTTGTGTGTGAGTGTGTATGTGTGAATAGAGAAGAAATGAGATATATATATATATATATATATATATATATATATATATATATATATATATATAATATATATATATAAAAGCTTAAGAATAGGCCATTTTGTGATTATCTATAACCGCAAAATGACCAATTATATTGCTCTGTTCAATTAAATTGAACATTGAGCTCTCTAATTGGACCTGAATAATTCTAACATTCGCCCGTTGGAAGAAAGGACAAGCTTTGAATCATCCTGATGCCAACTTACCTTTTAACCCATCTACGGATATATATATATATATATATATATATATATATATATATATATATATATATATATATATATATATATATATATATAACAGGTTGGCTTTGAATTGAATAACCTACAAAGGTTGATATGGCATTAAAACAAATAACCAAACCTTCAATACCACCATAATAATTACTGCTATTACTACCACCATCACATCTACTACTACTACTACTACTACTACTACTACTAATAATAATAATAATAATAATAATATTATTATTATTATTATTATTATTATTTCCCTTATCATTATAAAGACGACAGAAAAAATAAAATAATTTGATTTGACTGCCATTCAGGGGGCTCAAACCCCCGAAATCTGGTAAATATGCTTGAAACCTCCGTTTTCGTTTTTCTCTTATTTCACGGGATTTTTGTTCTTTACAATTCTTATCTTAAATCCAAATCTTTAAATTCTGTATTTCAACCAAACGCACAGGAAACACACACACACACACACACACACACACACACACACACACACACACACACACACACCTAAACTTGAAATCAGTAACCACATCTACTCTTATACACACACACTCTTATATTTTGTATATATATATATTAAAATGTATAGTTTTTTTGCATGCTTCTTAAATCTTACATAGATGTGTACATATTTTATATTCCCGCACAAACCATTTACAGTGACGGCATCCGTGAAACTGTTGATCTGACTCTGTATCTGTAATTGGTCCTGGGCAAAAGTTGTAGGGCATTTGACTCATTCTCTCCTCACTCCAAGGGTCGACACAGCTTGTCACCGGTTTCGTCACAGAACTTGTCAAAAACGAGGTTGAAAACAACATCGGACTGGACTGGCTAAAGGACTCGAGTTTCAGTATTAAATCCAGAGTTATCCTTCTCCTAGACTGGTTGTCTCCCAAGGCGGAAGAGTCTAATCTACCCCCACTGCTTTGCCCATTTACAATACGCACACACAACACACGCCATTATGCGACATTTAAACATTTACACAGGACACTATGCACTGACACATACATCAACATGTATTATGAATATACTCTACCAATGCTATTATATATATATATATATATATATATATATATATATATATATATATATGAGGTGAGGTAAAAGGAGAAGTGAACAAAAATAATGACTCAAACAAGTCCAAGTAGGAGAGAAATATTCTGACACGAAGTACATCCTCAGTCTGACTTTATTCAAAGCGAAATACATACATTTGTATTTATAGAAGAGAAAGTGAGTTAGTTGTGGAATTGAACCCCCCCTTCACTTTATATGATGTTATTCTCATTTCAATCAAAACCTCCCTAACCTCCCTACCCCTCAATTCCACCACTAACTCACTTTCTCTTCTATAAATACAAATGTATGTATTTTGCTTTGAATAAAGTCAGACTGAGGATGTTCTTTGCGTCAGAAGGACGAAATATTTATCTCCTACTTAGACTTGTTTGAGTCATTATTTTTCTTCACTTTTCCTTTTACATCACCTCATACTGTCGGATTTTACTCCAACCCTCCTATCTTCATATACATATATGATGATGATGATGATGAGTATATGTTAACTGACTGCTGGCACCTGTTACCAAATCATGTGAATATTTCTTGATTGTTTCTTATATGATACATATCTTAGCTAGTAAAATCCTTTTATCCAATTGAAACATCTTTGTATTCATTTATTTCGAACTTAATTGTCTTTGATTTTTGTTTGCTTTATAATGTTATGCGCTTATTTACTCACACGAGTATCCTCGTCTTAGTTGTTATTATTTCGTCCGTTGTACTCTTTTGTTTTTATTACTTTTCAGGTTGTGTAATATATTCTGTTTTAGTGAAAACGATAGACAAAAAATGCCATTACAAGGACGATTAATTATGAAGTATCAACCGACACAAGATAAACTCCAAATATCGACAACGGAATTGTGGCTTGAATATGGGGCATCCAGCGAAGATCGATCACACTATTCAGTTGTAATAGATCTGCGAGACTAGCTTGTTAACCATTACACCAAGATCGGATACCCTTGCTGGGTCACAAGTATTAAATCGATCAATGCTCTTTCCAAGATAAGAGTAATTCCCCTTTAGTAACTGGATGTTTGGAGAAAGTTTCTATATTTCCTGTGGCAGGTCCTCTATGCAGCATCTAGTATCCGTGCAGATCAATGTAGGTTTTTGGGTTATATCCTATAAGTCTAACATAAACAAAGGGAGCTACTCTTGACTGATAAATTATTTATTTATTCTCCCATTAAATTAACCCTAAACCCTAACCCTAAACCCTAACCCTAACCCCGTCTTCTCTTTTCCAAGTAAATAAATAAATAAATAATCCATCAGTCAAGAGTGGTTCCCCTTTGATCATGTTAGACTCATAGGAAATAACCGTTTTTTGCTGGTCAACCCACACTGGTGTGTCCATGTGTAAGAGCCCATAAGAGAAGACTTATGCGTCCATCCTTGCTTCTCCAGCAGTGTCCTGCGTGTCTTATTCATCTTACAAGAATGATTTGTGTGATAGGAAGTAAGTGGCCATAAAGCTGCTTTTTTATGGAGTGCAGCTTCCAGGATTTGTTGAAGACAGCATGCAGCATCCTTGTATATTTCTGTGGCGAAATTGAAAGGGCAGAGCTGTGGACGAGCGGATTCCCAGCCCACACAAACAAAGCGCGTCAGGATATGTTTAGCCTGTGCGAAGGGGAGGAGTGTGGCGAGTGGCCACGGATATTTGAACTCGCTACCTCCTCGTAGCTGAAATGCTGTTGGCAAAGACCCGATGAGACCAGTCGGAATTTGCATAAAGCCTGGCCGAGCGATGATAAAAAAAACGGAGTGGCTGATACTGGAGAGAGAGAGAGAGAGAGAGAGAGAGAGAGAGAGAGAGAGAGAGAGAGAGAGAGAGAGAGAGAAGCAAGTATGTTAGAGAAGTAAAATTCGACGACTGCTGTGTTTGGGGTGTCAGGAAGTGAGAGTAACGTGCTCAGTTGGTAGAGACTGTGCTGACGACGAAAGGAATTACATTTCGTTTGCTAGAATTTCCCATCTAGCCTTTTCTCCAATTGTTTTGTTAGAGTCCAAATGGTGCAGCCATACAGTAGCAATGACACAGCTACCGCTTGGCAGAAAATTTGCTTTATCCTATAAAGATCAGATAATCAATAATCAATATAATCAATAAAAAGGTTCGATTTGAAATTTACAGAAGAGTTACCGACTAAGACAGATCAACAATATCATGGGTATGATACTAAACTGTGTATGTAAACATTCATTTAACATCCACTGACATCCAGAACACAACTATAAACAGCTTAGACGTAATCTCCTTATACACTAATATACCCATCAAAAATGCCTAAACCTTCTCACCACACACCTACATAAAATTAAATTTAAATCCTCCCTACCCATTGTTGAAATTTTTGGATATAATTATTTATTATATAAAAAATTATATAAATATGGCACAAGGCCTAAAAGGGGGAAGGGGGAAAAGGTCTGGTCATCTCTATCCTAATCTCTAACTTAACTAGTCTCATTCATGACCTTATTCATGCTACAATTTCCATTCACCACAACAATCAATTCATACGACAAGCACCAAAACGTCTTACCCACTCTATGGATTACCTAAGTCTAAAAACCCTTATATACATATTTGTGAGGGAGGGGGGAAATGATATTTATTTACAAAAAATCCCCTCAAATGAAAAACAAAAAAATACTAACTTTGGTAAAAATAAAATGATTAGTATGGCCCCCCTCACTTGCTAATTATGGCAGAAAAACTAGTTCGTCGGTCGAAATTGCTTCGAGAAGTAAAACGAAAGACAAAAAATAAAAATAAAATTCAAATTAAAAATTCTCAAGCAGCCGGCGAACTGCAGTTCTGTCATCTAATGGGGAGGGGGTGGGGAAAGAAGAAACTAAATACACAGGAACTAAAAAAAAGAAATAGGCCAATGATCTTTCATTCTCTAGCTAAGTTAAACAATAAATTAAACAAAAATATTCACAACCTAGTCTAGCTTATCTGGGTTGGGTCGACAATATTCCTTCCACTTACCCAATATTCTTTTTAGGTCCCAGGAACTTCCAAAATGAATTCAAGGTCGGCACCTTTCACTCGACACAATCGCGAGAGCTTCACCCACCTTTCGTTGAACACCAATGAAGAGAGTCTTTTCTTCTCAGACCGAATTTTTACTTTAATTTGGTGCTTGTAAAAAGCAACCAGGGCCTGAGATGAGAAAGACTCGCCTCCATAATGCTCCTTCTTTCGTGTCGTCCATATCACGACTCTCATAACGCCGAGTAGGCAGAGTAAAACATAAAGTTTATTTCTGTCAAGCGTCGTTACCACATTGCTTAAAACAGCCCGGACATCAAGGGTAAAGGGCTTTCCATTCTGCATGCGAACCATGAAACCTTCAAGAAGCTTCAAAAGTGGTTTTACAACAGGGCAGGTGAAGAAGGCGTGCTCAAGCGACTCCTCCTCCCCCTTACACCTGACGCAAACTGGCGGCGTTGCCAATCCCGCTTTTTTCAACCTCTTGCCGACCCAAAGCGCACCCCGAATCACCAGCCAGGTGAGTGAAGCCTCATCATTGTTGAGACTGCTCAACCCGGGAGCCCAAGGCCACAGCGAGCGACCCTCCGCCTTCGTCAAACCGAGCTTTCTGATCAAATCATCTTGAACGGCCCCCCTCACTAACATTTGATATAATGCCTTGCGTGACAGCGGCCGGTCATCAGTGAGGCCTAACTGTAACCTCGAAAGAACTCGAAGTGCGTGCCGACACTCGCGATAGAAGGAGCATTCATGTCTAGGTAAACGCTTGGCCTCCCCATTCTCTGAATGCACACTTCTCAAGGCCGGAAAAGCCTTCTTGGCGTCTTCTTTCCAAAAGTCACCGGATTCGTCGTGTTCTGAAACCGTCCGACCTAAGAAAGTGAGGCGTAACGTATGACGTCTCGTCTCAATGTTCGGAACTCCTAGGCCGCCCTCAGAAGGATGAAGGCAACAGATATCGCGACGCACCATAGGAGCTCGCTTGCCCCAGATAAACTGGAACAGGGCTCTTTCTAATTTGATTAGATCGGTGGACGGGATAGGGAGAACTGATAACCGGTAAAGGATGAGGGGGTAGATGTACGTACTGCACACCTCTGCCCTCCCCTTTAAGGAGAGTCTCCTCCGTGACCATATGCCGATAGCGGCCACGACCTTTTCCAGAATTCCCGACCAGTTTTTCTCCAGCTGAAGATCAGGACCGAACCAGACGCCGAGTATCTTGCACGGCCCGTCCGTCCAGCTGAAGGGGCCGGGAAGAGCACAGCCCTTCCACGAACCCAACCGAAGACCTATCGACTTGTCTCGGTTAATCCTAGCCCCTGTTACCATTTCGTACTTTCCGATTTCTATGCTGACTTGCTCGGCTTCGGCTCTACTTGTTACAAAAATTGTAACGTCATCAGCATAGGCGGTATATTTGGCTGAGTTATTAGCATCAGCCAAAGTGATACCGCGCAGGACCGGGTTCGCCCGTAACTTGCGAAGGAAGGGCTCCAACGCAAGTATGTAGAGCATGGGCGACAGCGGACACCCTTGACGAATCGATCGAGATAAAGAGAAGGGTTTCGATCTTACCCCATTCACTTCCACCATGACTCCGGGGGACGCATACAGTAAGCGAATCCAGCTGCGAAATTTTACACCGAAGCCGGCCGCAGACAGAACAGCCTCCAGAAAACCATGGTCAACCCTATCGAAGGCCTTGGACTGATCTAAATTGATCAGCGCGGCATTACCGTCGACTTTTTCTATGATCGTGCGAATTGTATGCAGACTGTCCTGAATAGTCCTGCCCTTCACAGCACAAGTCTGTTCAGAGGCAATTAGACTAGGCAGGGCAGTCTGCAAACGATCTGCCAGGATCTTCGCCAAAATCTTTAAGTCAGTGTTCAACATCGTTAAAGGGCGAAAGTTACTAACCCCATCCCCACCATGTTTGCTCTTACGTAGTAACTTCACAACCCCTCGGGTGAAGCGTCGGGGAATAGTCCCCTGCCTCATCCAGTTGTTGTAGACAGTCACCAGCAAGGGTACAAACATGGGCGACAGCCTCAAGTACACTTCGTAGGGCAGACCATCAATCCCGGGGGTCTTTTCTAACCCGACCGACTTCAACGCCTGCCGTACTTCGTCTTCCGTAATGCGCCCCTCACACCCAGCTGCTTCCGTCTCCTCAAGGCGAGGGAAGTCAGCGAGATAGGTGTCGAACTGAGCAGAGCTCAGCCCGGGCTCCCTAGTGAAGAGCTTCTGGTAGTAGTCAGCGAACTCCCTGCAAATATCTTTGTTTGTGGTTCGCCGATGTCCGTCCGGCGACGTAACACTCGCAATATGCCTTTGCTTGGCGGCCCTTAGCTCTTCCGCTCGCAGTTCACGAGCCATATTCGCTGCTTCGCAAGACATTCTTTTTAACCTAGCTCTAACTACCTGAGCTTGGTACTTTTTGTTATCAGATAAAGCCAACTCAGCCCTAGCTATGTTAGTAGCTAAGCTATCTCCCTCCCTCACGGCCCTATCTAAACTATCGCCTAACACTCTTTGCTCCGCTAGTCTATCTAGCTTGAGTCTCTTACTGTAATCGGCAGCAAAGGACCTAATTCTATCCTTAAGCCTACGCCACCAGGCATTTCCTATTACAGCACCCGTCAATTCCCTCTTAACTGTTAGTTCTAACTGGCTAATGAATTCTTTGTCTTCCAACAAAGAAGTATTTAATTTCCAATAGCCAGACAACCTAACCTTAACCTTATCTAATTTCAGCTTGACACAAACCATTCTATGGTCAAAGCCTCCTAAAGCTTCAAAACTTGGACCTTCTATAAGATCTAGATCGACTCGCCTAACTAACACTCTGTCGATATAGCTAGACAGCTGACGACCAGAGGCGCCCTTACCGGTCCAAGTCCATTGTACCCCATCTGGATGCTCTTCACGGAATTTATCGACGAGATCAAATCTCTCGACAAAATCCCTGAAGTGTTTGGCATCCAGGTTGTTAGTGGCCCTAGACCCTTCCCCCCTGTCTAGTTGGGGATCAAGGACGGCGTTCCAATCACCCGCTAAAACTAAACGTCTTGATGACGTCACATACGGCTCGATGCGCCGAAAAAAGTCGGGAAGCTCGCTCGTCGCATTAGGCCCATAAACCCCAATGAAACGAAAAGCTCTTCCTTCTATGGTAGCATCCAGCACGCAAAGTCTTCCCTCCGGATCTGAAAAAACAAAAGAACATGACGCATGCAGATCTCTGCTAATCAGCCAAGAGACACCCCGAGAACGACCATCAAAACATGCTGAAAAAGGTTCGTAAACCTCTGACAGAATATCTTCACGGAAGTTGGAATCAAAGCGAGTCTCTTGTAAGCAGCATATATGCACCTCACGACTCTTAAGCCGTTCAAGGAGACGTTTCCTTTTTGATGGCGACCTAAGGCCGCGAGCATTCATACTTACCGACTTTAGTTCCATTAAGGGGTTCACTGGAGTTGGGGCCGTGGACCGAACATGTCTGGGGACAGGACACCGATGGCATCGCTCATCGAGTCATAACCCAATTCTTTTGTCATGACACCGTCATGAGCGATGCCACCAATGTCCCGTGGGTAGGTTAACTTAAGGGCCCTATAGAGGGATGGGTGTAGATAAACAGGGACCCTCCCCAAATCACACTTTAAGTGATTCGCCTCAGTCACGATGTATGAGAGTGGGCCGAAGGTCTCGTTAGCATCAGCCAACATGCTCTCAATGGGCCGGGCCCTTCGACCCACTCTCATAACTGACAACACCTTACAGTTCGGGAAGTTTTGGGGGTCCTCTACATCCTTATTATCCACGATTTTAAAGTTCTGCAGGACCCCCAATTCTTCTTTGTTTGGGCCTTCAGCTTGGAGTGGTTCTGCAGGATGTCATCACGCACCCTGCAGACGTTTTTTTCCCACTCCAAACATACCCACTCTTTTTTTTTTAAATTTTGTAGTTCCTCATCGGAACTGCCCGCAGAAACACTCCTCTGCCTTTTTTTGGGGGACTGATTTCCGGTATCCATGGGGGATGCTGGTATTTTGACAGGGGAGGAAGTTGGGGTCGCCTTGGGCGTGTTTTTGGGGGACTTTTGGATGGGGGACTTGTGAGGGGACTTGGACGGGGTCTTTTTTTTGAAGGGGTTTGTTTGGGGGACTGCTTCACAGGGGGATGGGTCCCCTTCTGCCCCAACACTGTCATTTTTGGGGGCGGCATGTCGCTGGAAGTTGATGTTGACGCTGGTGGTGGTGGTCTAATGGTTCTGGGCGATGGTGCCTTCTTCTCTGGAGTCTTGCGTGCCTCATCCAGACCCTTCTTCCACTCCAGCAGCTTTTGGAATTTCTCTTTCCCAGGACTGTGGCACACAACCTTTGCCTGGGAAGCAAACGACTTTGGGGACTCTCCTACAATTGTAGTGTCTCCCTGGGTACCTTTAGGGGATTGAGGTGCATCTGGTTGGACCTTCCTCCCACCTTTACCTACAGTCATCCACTTGTCCTTTGATCCCTCTGCAGAGGTCATAGAGGTGGTCTCGGGAGAAGCATTGACTGCAGGCGAGACTACGGGAGCCTCCTTTGTGCCTTTAACAATTGTGGCTGAGAGGGCATTTGGTTTTTTGGTGGACGCCTGAGGCGCTCCCTTTCGCCCCTGGCATTTTGCGGAGAGGTGACCAGTTTCTCCACATTGCCAACACACGGGTTTTCGCCCGGTGACGATGACATTAAGTCGGCGTCCCTCAAAATCCAACCAGTTGGGAACGGCATAAAAGGAGTCGGTGCTTAGCATAACATCATATGCCCACTCCCCGCGCATAACGTCCCAATTGGCGTTGATTACTTGACCAAACTTCATTATGCGAGCAGTTAGATTTTCCTCTTTGAGGTAACTGGGCACCTCGCATACTGTGACCGTGGTCCTCCGCCGCCCCATATACTCGACCCTCACGATGTGTTCTTTGGTCTCCAAAGTATATTTTGTTAGGGCGACGGCCTCCTCTTCAGTCGGCAACAGTACGTCCCATAAAGGGTAGTAGTCTCCAGTTACAATAGATATAACTTTGACTCCCAGGGAGGTCAGGATTCTGATGACCATGTCTTTTTTAACCTTAACGGTTTTTCTAGTGGCACGGTCTACGATAAAGACAGACACAATTCTTTTCTGTAGATCTCGTTTATGCTGCTCCAAATTGAACATCATGCCCTTTTCCTCAACCTCTGAGAAAATGGCACTAGCCCTCTGGAGCAGATCGGCAACATCGATCTTTAGTTTTGGAGGAGCACTCCACACATTTTTAGGAGAGTCCCCACTGGTCTTATTCGTGTTATTTTCATTTTCTTTTAGGGAAGAAGGAGAATTACCAATTGGTTTCTTCTCTTCTTCTTTCTTTTTTTTGACATTTTGCCCCTTTTCATTAGGGGACTTAAAAAGGGCCTTTTTGGCCGAGCCGGAATTCCGGTCGGCCATAAGGCAACGTAAAAAGAGGGAAATAAACCCTTACCTTTTTAATTTTTTTTTTTTTTTTTCCGGTTGGGATCTGAATTTTTTCTTTTGTGTGTGTGTAAATTGGCCCTAACAAAGGTTGTGAGCCACAGTCCGGGAAAGCTGGAGTTTCCGAAGGTCAGTTGAAGGAGTTAGGGAAAAAAGGAGAAATGCAGTCTTTGGTGGTCTTGAATGAAAAAAGGATTGACTGAAGAAGAAGAAAAAAAGAATGAAGAAAAAAAATGAATGAAAAAAAAATCTTTCTTATATAACCAGTGCTGGTTACGCTCGGACGCACACCGGTCGCGCCCACACCCGCTTCAAAGAAACAGAGAGGGGGAAAAAGAACTATTTTGATATAATTATTTATTATATAAAAATAAATATATAAATATGGCACAAGGCCTAAAAGGGGGAAGGGGGAAAAGGTCTGGTCATCTCTATCCTAATCTCTAACTTAACTAGTCTCATTCATGACCTTATTCATGCTACAATTTCCATTCACCACAACAATCATTCCGACAAGCACCAAAACGTCTTACCCACTCTATGATTACCTAAGTCTAAACCCTTATATACATTTGTGAGGGAGGGGGAAATGATATTATTTACAAAAAATCCCCTAAATGAAAAAAAAAAAAAAAATTGGTAAAATAAAATGATTAGTATGGCCCCCCTCACTTAATATTATGGCAGAAAATAGTTCGTCGGTCGAAAAAAGCTTCAGAGAAAAACGAAAAAAAAAAAAATTAAAATAAAAATAAAAAATTCTCAAGCAGCCGGCGAACTTGCAGTTCTGTCATCTAATGGGGGGGGTGGGGAAAAAGAAAACTAAATACACTAAAAAAAAAAAAAATAGGCCAATGATCTTTCATTCTCTAGCTAAGTTAAACAATATTTAAACAAAACGGTCAAAAACTAGTCTAGCTTATCTGGGGAGGGTTGACTATGTTTTCCACTTACCCAAAATTCTTTTAGGTCCCTGAACCTCCAAAATGAAAATGAGGTCGGCACCTTTCACTCGACACAATCGCGCCAGCTTCACCCACCTTTCGCCAAACTCCAATGAAGA
>CM042158.1:5199601-5274551 GCA_023376005.1 Doryteuthis pealeii | reverse complement strand
GAGTCTTTTTCTCTCAGACCGAATTTTTACTTTAATTTGTGCTTGTAAAAAGCAACCAGGGCCGAGATGAGAAAGACTCGCCCTCATAATGCTCCTTCTTTCGTGTCGTCCATATCACGACTCTCATAACGCCGAGTAGGCAGAGTAAAACATAAAGTTTATTTCTGTCAAGCGTCGTTACCACATTGCTTAAAACAGCCCGGACATCAAGGGTAAAGGCTTTCCATTCTGCATGCGAACCATGAAACCTTCAAGAAGCTTCAAAAGTGGTTTTACAACAGGGCAGGTGAAGAAGGGGTGCTCAAGCGACTCCTCCTCCCCCTTACACCTGACGCAAACTGGCGGCGTTGCCAATCCCGCTTTTTTCAACCTCTTGCCGACCCAAAGCGCACCCCGAATCACCAGCCAGGTGAGTGAAGCCTCTCATTGTTGAGACTGCTCAAAACCGGGAGCCCAAGGCCACAGCGAGCGACCCTCCGCCTTCGTCAAACCGAGCTTTCTGATCAAATCATCTTGAACGGCCCCCCTCACTAACATTTGATATAATGCCTTGCGTGACAGCGGCCGGTCATCAGTGAGGCCTAACTGTAACCTCGAAAGAACTCGAAGTGCGTGCCGACACTCGCGATAGAAGGAGCATTCATGTCTAGGTAAACGCTTGGCCTCCCCATTCTCTGAATGCACACTTCTCAAGGCCGGAAAAGCCTTCTTGGCGTCTTCTTTCCAAAAGTCACCGGATTCGTCGTGTTCTGAAACCGTCCGACCTAAGAAAGAGGCGTAACGTATGACGTCTCGTCTCAATGTTCGGAACTCCTAGGCCGCCCTCAGAAGGATGAAGGCAACAGATATCGCGACGCACCATAGGAGCTCGCTTGCCCCAGATAAACTGGAACAGGGCTCTTTCTAATTTGATTAGATCGGTGGACGGGATAGGGAGAACTGATAACCGGTAAAGGATGAGGGGTAGATGTACGTACTGCACACCTCTGCCCTCCCTTTAAGGAGAGTCTCCTCCGTGACCATATGCCGAAGCGCCACGACCTTTTCCAGAATTCCCGACCAGTTTTTCTCCAGCTGAAGATCAGGACCGAACCAGACGCCGAGTATCTTGCACGGCCCGTCCGTCCAGCTGAAGGGCCGGAGAGAGCACAGCCCTTCCACGAACCCAACCGAAGACCTATCGACTTGTCTCGGTTAATCCTAGCCCCTGTTACCATTTCGTACTTTCCGATTTCTTATCTCTCTCCGTCTTACTTTTTTTTTTAAGGGATTTTAAGTTTATAAGATGTAAAAAAATATTCCCGTGTATTAGCAAAATCTTCAGTGGGATTCGGTGTTTCGATTAAAGAAAACATTGTATTAAGTTGTAGCTGAAAATAAATGGTGTGACAATTATACTCGGTCTTTATGATACTTGGATTACAATTCTAATTATTTGAATTAAAAATTGTCGTCATTTTTTAAATTTTTTAAATGGAAAGTATTGTTAGTGACATAATATTCTATTTTAGTAAAGGAGCAGCTACTGCTGCCTGCTGCTGCTGCTGCTGCTACTGCGTTGCTGCTGCTGTTGAAATAAGTTCAAATAAGTTAATTTGTGGGAACTATATTAAACAGGTGGCAAAGCACAATGGACAAAATTAATGATTTATGTAATCAATAATTTATTTCTTAACTTAAGACTTATTATATCTATTTTCTTTATTCAGCTGTACTCGAAGAATTAAGTCTCTCTTTTTAATAATTTCTGATATAATTATTGTAAATAATTTTCCATTCTAATTTGATTTCCCAGACTTTTTTTATATCAATAATATTACAGAGTTAATAGTAAGGCGTCAACTAAATTTCTAATAGTAATTTGTTTTTGTTTTCAGACTAAATTTATAACATTGTATGCGATACTCTCATAGCAAACATTTACGTTGTTCTAATTTTCGCGTCAAAGATAGCCTATGCACCAGGTAATCATGTCACCACAATCTTAAGAATTTATTCGTAAGTAACAATTGCAAAAACCTACGTTATATGTAAGCGAAATTTGGGGGTTTCTTTTTTTTAACACATAGAATTGGAATTTGTACTTATATTAAAACGTAAAAGAAAATATTAAACTTGATAAATTTTCCATGTTTTATTGACGTTCTATAATTTTTTTTTAACAGTTTACGCACGTTATTTGAATTAGTTCCGTCAAATTGAGCTATACATTTGTGGTATGTGTACCAAGCAATGTTTTTGCTTATGTATATATTCTCATTTTCATACTTATTTGTCAAATAAAATTTAACTCGGGTGCATAGAGCAGACGTCTTTATCATTTAATTGTTCTGATGATAGGTTTTTATTTAAAAAATTCGCAAAACATTCAAACTCGCTTGTTAACCTTTCCATCTCTCTCTCTAATACGTGATTATATAGAGAGAGAGAGAGACAGACAGACAGACAATTTGACAGAGACAGAGGAGGGGGAGGGGGTAGATAGAAACTGTTGCTCTCTCGCGCTCTATCGAGGTCAGGTAGTATCTGGTTTCCCTACTTTTTGTAAGAAAAGAACACAAAGCGGCCATACTCCTAGGTTTGACTTGGGAGTTAACCCAAATGTGGCAGACGAGTTAAGAGTTTAACAGAACGCTAAATACAACGACAAGACTAAGAAATAAAAAGGACCTGTATTAAATAATAAAGTTGCAAACTTTAGTCTCGGTTGCAGGCAAAGTGGTTATAATATGTAAATAATGGATACATAATAGAGATATATAAATAATTTATATCAACCTGGCTGTAGGCTGTTATCTGTGGATATGGATGACGAGGCCTTGCTACTGTCTTCTGTTTATAATTCGGATATATTTGGACTTTTCTGTTTGCGTCCGACTCCGATTGTTGGTGGTATAGTGGGAGCGACCTTTCTCTCATTTCTATCGTTGCTGCTTGCAGAAGAGATCGGAATGAGTTCTGCACTTTTGGCTCTCTCGCGCCACATTATGTGACTCTATGATGGTGTGGTGTTGAAACAGAGGCTCGCAGACAAGGCGACGATAACCCATAGCCCCAGTTCTTATACTTTAGGGATGAAAATATTTTCACTCTGATCTGAAAGTCTCATAGGCGAGGAAACTGACAGCAAACTCTCGTGCCATTGAACTATGTGTACCACTATCATAAGTATAGTTATCAATAATAACTATGCAATTATAGGTTACTGCACTTTCATACACACACACACACACCACAAACATACAATATACTGACCAATGCCCCGCCACTCCCAAAAGCTGCATCTACCACTCCCTTCAGCAACAGGACTGCAACAAACGTTTGACATCGGACGAACGCGGCGCCAGCCACTCACCAAACTGCATCTATAGAGCATAAGAGATACGATAAGACAAATGATAACCTCAATTCCACCCCTATTTTTCGCAACTACGGCTGACTACACCATACACACGCACACACACCTCACACACACAGCACTACCCTCCACAGCACCACGCTTAATTGACCCATATCTATTATAATATACTCTCTCCTCTATCAGGAGTATATATTATGCACTTAAGAGTTTTATAGTTTGCTTGAAACAATTGTACTGTATGTGTTTAAAATTAGAAAATTAGAAGCAAATTGACAATGCAAATGAAATAGGTGATGGAAAATGAAATTTCATCACCTATCCATTGCATGTCAATTACCTTCCCTCATTTCTCATGTTTAAACAGCATACATACATCAAACAATGTTCTTATAAGCAATTACAATCCATTCTTTCACTTACGTCTCCTCGAGCGAGGGCCTGAATTTGCCAAGTCTAACGCACCTATACTTAAAAATCGTGAGATCCATTGGCATTTGCGCTTTTTTACTGATAAGTTTACTACAAAACACACGTACCTCCAAAACCTCTGATTTATCCTGAATAGTAGGAAACCAGGTAAATAAACATCATTTGATCACCTATTCCCTTAGCATGTCAACATCTTTCTAATTTCTAGTTTAGTATTTTTTGGAACATCAATGTTTTCGGTTTTGAATTCCTAATCTATTTTTCATGCCTCATCTCGACACATGTAAGTCCGGTTATCAAAAACAAGGCTTCTGATGATGATGTTTCTAAATTCGAATATTGTTCAATACTTAGGCTATGAATCACTTGATGTTTGAAATATTTTATTTTTAAACGTATTTGTTGGTTCGTATTCCTTTTTATCTTATACTCCATAGATGTCTTCAAATAATTTTTTTATAATGCTGATATTGGAAGTATTTGATCTGGTTTAAAATTCCTCTTCAGGGCATATTGTGTTTTAATAACGAGGTTTATTGGAAATGTCACCGTTTTTGTTTGATGGGATTAATTTCCTACCGGGATTTTTAGGAAAAGAGAAGATTTCAAAATTTTAGACAAAAAGTTACTTTTTCTTACAAAGAAGCACGTGTTACGTCTGTAATCAGGGCACGCTTACACACACACATTACAACACACACACACACACAACACTCTTCTCTCTCTCTCTTCCTCTCTCTCAATCTCTCCTCTCTCTACTCTCTCTCTCTCTCTCTCCTCCTCTCTCCTCTCTCCAGTTTGATTCTTGACTATATTGCTCTTGGGAAAGACATTTATCCACCTCTCTCATTCCTCCACTAGCTTTTGGTAGATAGTTGAGTAGACTAGGTGTAGTGAGCAGAAGGGACTTTACATCGTACAAAACGGCAAGGACTGCTTTGCGTCAAGTCCCACCGGAATGAACCGTGAAAGAGGGAGTGGGTGTACAGGTTGCACGTCAAAAAGTAGAGAGGAGAAGGAGAAGCCTCTTTATAGAAGCGCCTGGGGGCATTGTGGTTAGAAGTTAGAATAAAAACGTCTCTTCTCTGAGAGGGAAGGGGTGAACGTGGATTCAGTCGATAGACTGGGAACCGAGCAAAGCATTGTTTGGACATTGGGCCAACCAGGACTAGAAGGGGAAAACAGCTGTACTCTGCTTTAAAAATTGATCTTGTTGTTACATCCAGTACAAGTTTTGCGACAACAGCATTTTGGCTCTCACCCCCACAAAGTTGAATTATCACATTCGAATCATCCTCACCACTGGACCAATCCATCAATAAACTACAACTAGGTGATGGCCCTTAAGCTACCAATGTCACCTACGTTAGAAACCACTAGTTACAGCAGTACTAAACGGTCGCTCCCTACCAACGGACTGCTTACAAACCAGCACACTACACCAGCACCACTATTAGAGCTGGGAAAACAAACTCAAACCCGGCCAATGCAAGAAGTACACTATGGGTTCACGTTGCTCCGGCCGATGCCATGCCCATTTATCGTCCAACCACCCTCACTGGGGCTTATTGTCGCCCAATGGATGACGACACACTATCCATAAGCATCACGAATGCACTCTTTGCATACCACTCCCCCCTTCATTAATCACTATTGAGATTGATTTGCAGCTTCCTTGGCTATCTTCAACCAAACAGCTGAATTGATGTCCCACTTCCCGAAAAATCATCAGAGCCCCCAACACAAATATCCAACTTCAACTGAAACCCGTATTTCGACCCTGAGACCACCATGCAACACTCGTTCAGAAACAAATACACCAATTTTCCTATCTCTTCGGACTCTACCTCACCAGTCACATCCGATAAGGAACAGAAAACACTCCTCCAATTAGGCACGCGTACAAACTCTGCTCGACAAGTATACCTTATTGGCACAAGGATTGTCTATCTCTGCTGGGATGGACTTGTGTCCAAAAGAGTATCTTCCCTTGCTGCCACAGTTTTGCTGTTAGGTGACCACTACAAGCTGGGTATTTAATTTCAGCCCGGGAAGCGCCTTCTTCTCTTGGGATAGCATTCAAAAAGATGGACTAGACGCGAGGTGTCTCTGTCCATTAAGTGACTCTCATTTCTTTATTAACTTTCTCATGTTCTTTTATAACTCTTCTTACTTCCAAAGGATTTTTCGTCCTATCTGTTTGTATCTTGTCTGTATGTCATGTTCCAAGTGCTCAGACAATTAAAAGTTCTGTATTTTAGCAGTTCCTGGTAATATTTTCGGTAATGTATTTGAGACACGAAGACAACTGGATGTGAACGTAGAATATTTTTATTTACTCCCAAACCACGCGTGAAATCACTTGAAATAAAATGGGGGTATAAAACATTACTAATTTACAAAAAAGGTCTTTTAACAAAATGCCAGCAACTTTACGGGAAAATTTTGGAAAGAAAACATACCTGTTTGCCGCCGTAACCGTTACCGAGACTAACTAAAGGACTAAAAATTCTAATTTAGGACGATATTTTCTACACAATCTTTTTGCTGATCAGGCCGGCGGAAGTCCCTATTTTGCCTAAGATAACTCTCGTGTTTTGGATATTATACACAGTGCTCCAATTCTGGCCCTGTGGAATCACACTTGATTATCTCACGGACCCCTACCAGAGTTGCCTTATCTTACACATGCTGCTAACAGACATATTACAGGTATATTTAGAGCGGTAAAAAAAAATTATATCTAACTATTTAGGCGCACTCAATTAGCGACTTACTGTACCTTTTATGCTATATCGTTTTTAACTTACTTTGTTTGGATTCAATTAACGTCATACTTGCACACTTCCAGAATAAAACACCCTCCGCGGCGTCGTAAACTCTAACTTTTTGAAAGACATTGCCTTGGATGAGGGTGGGTTTAAAAATTCAATGTCAGCAGGGTTCTGTATCATAAAGTATATAGAGCTTAAATCCCTCCATATTTTTAAAAATAAAAAAAATTTCAGACAAATTGAATTTATGAAAACTGATCCCCCGTTCCCTCTCAAACAATGTTTGCGTTGCATGTAATAATTCAAAAAATCTCTTTTGAATATTTTCCACATCAGGTGGTTTACACCCAAAATCGTAGGTAGTATCTCTCTCTTTAATACCTATTAGTTAAACTTTTTGTTTATCTGTGTAACAAAAAAGAGGGGCGCGAGAGTTAAAAAAACCATATATTTAAAATTTTTCCTCACATTTGGGTCTATCCTAACGCAAAGAACCTTTATTATGTGACGTTAAGCTTTGACGTCGAGCTGTGACCGTGTTTTTGTTTACAGGACTAAATCAGACAATCTCCATTGTCACTCAGATACTTCACCTACATTGGAGAGGTTTCTCTGGGGCCTTCTATAAACGTATTAAAAAAGTGAAACTTATTTAGCACCACATCATTTAATTCTATACTATTACCTTCACCAAGTCCATGAGTTTACCAACCTCTCAAGCGTTTTACTGTATACGCTCCAACCTAACTCCATTCTTCTGGTGGAAAACTTAAAAACTGTATACTTAAAGGCCATGTCAATTTCGTTGTGACTCATCTTAGCGCAAATGAAAAAGGAAATTACGACAAGCTTGCACGTTGGGCCTATTGATCAATGTAAACGAACCAAGGGCCATTTTGAACTTGTATTTATAGACTTCATCACAAACACCCTACTCCAAACAAAAGCGCTGATTCCTCCAACCCTGACACTTCATTCGGACACTTTTCTTGCATACAGGCGCAAGGAATCGCCGAATCAAAGCTGCCCGGACCTTATTTCAATTTTTTTTCTCTGTACAGAGAAATACCTCACATAATATCCTTTGAGGTGGCACACATTTACCGGTGGGTCTACAACAATTCAACCGAATGTCCAATTACACAGAAATTTCTTTGTCCCTTTGCGACCACGAACTCGGGATATTTTGCGCAGTAACATAGCATGATTGGAGAATGCCATCTACATTGCTATGTGAGGACAGAAACTGTTGATGGGAAGACTCTCTCGAATCGTTCACTTCATCCTTGGAATGCCACGTTCACAATACTTCCTTGTATCCCACATTACCCATTACTGGGTCATCAATCCCAGTAATCGATCTCCCAAGACTACAAGAAAGAAAAAACTATAAAACGATTGCCGGGAGCTTTGGGTATGTCAATAAATTCTCTCCAAGGCAAGCCCACCATCCGTTCACTCTAGCTAACGACAGAACCGACACAAAATGGAAAGCCAGCTTAAAACCACCTTTGTTACGATTTTAGTAACCTCCTTTAGGCTTCAGCAAGAGTATTCACATCTCAACGCCGTCGGTAAATAGCTAGGTCTATTATCGTCCGACTGGAGTGCCCCTAAGAGGAATGCCACAAAAACTGTGGCTACTTTTTACACCTCCTCACTCCACAGGAGACTGCTTCCCGTAGGGTCCCCCACACTAAACCTTGCATCAGAATCTCAACGCTGTCAGTAAGAGTCTAATGTACCGACACTTGTTTTTGCCCATAAAGAGGGAATGTAAACAACTAGAGATATTTTTGCATCATCTCTCCCCCAGGAAGGAACTTGTTTTCCTCGAAAGGTCCTCACACTAAACTTAACATTGTATCATATCCCAGCTCCTCAGTAAGAGTTGTGTCATTGACCGTGTTCCGAGCTGCGTCTTTGTTACGATTTTAGTGGCCATCCTTAGGCTTCTAGCAAGAGGCTTGTCCAGCGGAGATCCTTTTTGTAAGCAGAGCGCGAACCCTGGTAAAGAATCCTTTGGTTGTTCCTTTGGTGCTCCTCAGTCTTGCAAGTCCAGTATCTTGCACCACGACCAACATTATATATCCGACATAACTCAACATTCATTCATGTGAACTTCGCAGATACCTTGATATCTTTGTCCTCTACCCTTTCTGAACGCACAATTTTTAATGCATGCTTCCCTAACATACAATAATACACTTCACAACAACCACAAAATTAAAATAAAGGCCAATGGACCAATAAGACCCAGGACAATTTTGCACAGTTTTAAAAAGATCTTATAATTGCATTAGAGGTTATTTTCTATAACTCCAACCTAAAAAATTGGAAACACTCTGGAATTGGAATGTTATCTGTTAATTAATCTACCCATTATTTCCCATTAAAAACCCTAATCTAACCCTAATCCCAACCCTAAACCCTAACCCTAACATTCTCTTCTTTTTTCCTTTAGTAGATCAATAAATAAATAAATAATTTTATCAGTTCAATCAAAATGGTCCCCATTTTTAGGTTTGGGTTATAGGAAATAACCGTATTAGGTACTCAATGGGACAAACTTACCCCAGCACACATATTGTGATTAATCGAGATCTTTGGGGTGGGGGCCTTGTTATTTACAGAAATAAATATCTCTCCTGATTTTACAAAATTTATTAACTCAATACACCCACTACTAAGGAAAACAAAATATTACATTTTAAACCTTAACAAGCAGGAGAATATTCACCGGAGTTGCAGGAAGCCGTTGATTTTGGCAAAATGAAAAATACTTCGTCTTGTGCGGCATAAGGCTCCGCGCATGCTTGAAATTTGTGATGAAATTATGAAGATAAAATCAGAATCGGACATTTTCAGCCAAAACCGGACCTTCACAGTAAAGAGAAAGCCATAAACTTGAGCATAGGTTTTCGGTATTTGCTCTACTTAGTTATTGAGCACTTTGCATATTTAATTTTGAGCAACACTTTCGGTATTTTTTTTCTTTTGGTCATTACGGTAGTGCCAGTGATTTATTTTCAGGGTTGGTGATATATTTTGGTCTTTTCTTTTTAATGTATTTCTCAGACATTTAGATTTGTATTTTTGTAATTACAAATTATACTACCGGGAGTTTCTTTTTACACCGTCAGAGTTTTAAAATAGAATTTTATATATATATATAAGTTTCATCCACAGACACTGTGTTTCGACGTTTCACGTCTCTTTCCAGGTTTATGGGCTTAGACACAGCAACTACATCTGACTAGGAGCGAAACCCGACGACTTTCCTCGTTCGGAAATCTATATATATATTACTTTCAGAGAAAGAAAAAACATTAACAAACTGTCATTTAGACTATTATAATTCTATTTCGACCAGAGACTCAATATGAGTCTATTCTCATTCAGATGAGTTAACAAAATATCTTTTTGTAAATTCTATCTTGATGAGGCTAGACTCATATTGAGTTTCTGGTCGAAAAGATTATTATTAGTCTAATGGACAGTTGTTATGTTTTTCTTTCTTTGAACATTAAATATTTGCTCTGTATATATTAATTCATTAATAACTATACACTGAATTCTCATAGAGATTTATAAAAATCCTTGTATGAATCTATAAGTTGATTTAGTTTTGGGGTTTTTTGTTTTGTTTGTTCAAATTTGATTTAATTTTCAGTTCAAATTTGATTCAGATTTTCACTTAAAATTGTTTTATTTTTTTTCTCTTCAAATTTCCTTATTTTAGCTCCCAGCCATTTTAGTAGTTAGGTGAGGAGGAACACTTGGCAACCGTTAGACTTTTTCTTGCTTTTTTTTTGTTCAAAGTCTAGATAGCTATCAAGTAGCTCCCGCGTTGATATCATTCAGTTCACGATATTTTCCACGTTTGATATCTGTCACTATCCATTTCCCACCTCCAGTCGGAGAAGGCTAACCAAGGAAGCTAGGGATTTCCCTTAACAACGTAAATTATATATATTTTGTGGTCCAAAATAGAGGGAAAAGTGAATTAAACAACACGCAACTAAATTCAATTGATATTTCGCCTCGGTTTTAGTGAATCTTCCTCAGAATCTATTGTGGAGACAAATGCTTTTACAGTCTATTTTATACTGAAAATGTAATTTGGACGGTAGGAGATGGAAAGAGGGGAGAGTTTGGATGTGTTGGTTAGAAAGGGGAAGTGAAAAAAGAAGGTATGGGTTTTAATTTTTTGGGTACGAATTTTTATGGGTCAATTATTTGCCTTTTTTAATATTTATTTTAGTGAATTTTTTGTGAACTTTTTAAATTTGTTTTTTATCCGGTTTTCGATTTTTGATTTTGTTCTCTTAGGCTACGATTTTGCAATAGCTGTAGCTAGATTGAAGAAACCTGGCGTCTGTTTCACCAGCTGCAATGCAATGAGTGCTGATTCGCATAGACGGCACAGACTCTTATTATGTTATGGGTTTGAGCAGCGACGCGTGTCTGAATTGAATGGTGATCCAAGTCTGCTAAGTATGTGGAATATTGCATTTTAGTGTCATTTGTCTTCAAAACTTTATGCTCATGGAACACGTTTGTCAAGGCTTCGTTGGGTTCACTGATTTAGCTTTTGTCCATTCGTTGCATGAATGGTGTAGATTACCTGCGTTGGAGATATTTAAAAGTGTTTGTGCGTTGTGGAGGATCTTGGTGGGATTTTCTAATTGTTTGGAAGGTAGTTTGTATGACTCCTATTCTAGACTGGGTTAGTTTGTCATAGAATGGTTTGTTGTGTATGTTGGTGGGTAGGGAAATAAATGGATGTGGGTGGAGAGGGAGGGTGTGGTGGTAGGTGGATTTTTTGGTTTCGTAGTTGAGTTTATATTTTGAGGACTTTTTCTTTTTGTTTAAATGAAATTGTCTAGGTAGAAACTAATTATAAGTCCCGTTTTTGATTTTGTGTTGTGTTTTGAGTAGAAGCGTATGTAGTCATTTTTTGTTGGTAGGTTTTGGCGGAGGACTATAAGTTAGTTTGTTTGGGATTTTATTAGTATGGTGTCTAGGAACGATAAAGGTGTTATTAGATTTCTTCTTCGAAAGTGAATTTTATGGTTGGTTCTACTGAGTTTAGTTTCTTTGGCGATGTGTCTATCATTGTTTCTTGGAGGAAGATTCGTATTTGTCGTCTATGTTATCTTAAAATATGTGCAATTGTTTGGTATTCTATATTTTGAAGGGGTCTTAATTTCTAAAATTTCTAGAATTAGGCAAGCTAGAAGCTGCTGAGTGGGTTGCCCATTGGGAGGCCGGCTTTTTGTCGGTAGTATCTTTTGGAATTTGTAACGGAGAACGAGAAAGGAAAAAGAGGCAAAGACATTGTCTTGCCTGCCGGGATCGAAATCCGCGTCCTCCCGGCATGCCAAAAACAAATTGGATTAGCACTGGACGGACGCGGGTTCGACTGATTGTGCCCGGATGTTTGGGTAAATATTGCCCATAAATAACCAAAGGCGAAGTAGAGCGTGGCAGAGAAGCATTCGGTTACGTGAGACGACAGTCAGAAAAGATTACTTTGACGACGACGACGGATTTTCAGCTGCTAGTCGAAGACGGAAGACTGTGTGACTAAAAGAAAGTTTGGCCTGACGAAGACGGTGAACTCGCTTCTTTTGCTCCCCCCACCTCAGCAGGAACTTGTTGACTCAAAATATTATTTCCATACTTTATAGAATTTAAAATGAGTGTTTCCAATTTATAGCATCCTTTAGCAAGAGCGGTGTTCAGCGGAATATCCTTTATAAAGAATCCTTTGGTTGTTCCTTGGTGCTAGTATTGCAAGTCCTTTTTATCAATGAAGTGCAAATAGAAGTCTCAGCGTCAGTGAATTAAGTTAGTCAACAGCTACGCATTAGGGCTGTTGATTGGCTGAGGTTTAAACTACGTGACCTCCGCCTAGTCTAGAGATATTAAGCTGTGCTACAATACACCACTTAAATTTATAGACTAGGCGAGGTCACGTAGTTTAAACCTCAGCCAATCAACACCCTAATGCGTAGCTGGTTGACTACTTATTCACTGACGCTGAGACTTCTATTTGCAATTCATTGATAAAGGACTTGCAATACTAGCACCAAGGAACAACCAAAGGATTCTTTATAAAGGATTTCCGCTGAACGACGCTCTTGCTTAAAGGATGGCTCATAAAATTGAAACAACTCATTTTAAATTCTATAGTATGGGGAAAATAGATATTTGAGTCAACAAGTTCCTGCTGAGGGGGGGGGGCAAAAAGAAGCGAGTTCACCGTCTTCTCGCAGGCCAAACTTTCTTTTAGTCAACACAGTCTTCGTCTTCGACTAGCAGCTGAAAATCCGTCGTCGTCGTCAAAGTAATCTTTTCTGACTGTCGTCTCACGTAAGCCGAATGCTTCTCTGCCCACGCTCTACTCGCTTTGGTTATTTATGGGCATATTTACCCAAACATCCGGGCACATCAGTCGAACCTCGCGTCCGTCCAGTGCCTAAATCGCATTTGTTTTTGCATGCGGGAGGACGCGGATTCGATCCCGGCAGGCAAGACAATGTCTTGCTCTTTTTCCTTTCTCGTTCTCCGTTACAAATTCAACAACAGATACTACCGACAAAAAGCCGGCCTCCCAATGGGCAACCCACTCAGCAGCATTCTAGCTTGCCTATTCCTAGAATTTTTAGAATTAGACCCCTTCAAATATAGAATACCAAACAATTGCACATATTTTAGATACATAGACGACATACTGATCTTCCTCCAAGAAACAATGATAGAACACATCGCCAAGAAACTAAACTCAGTAGAACCAACCATAAAATTCACTTTCGAAGAAGAATCTAATAACACCTTATCGTTCCTAGACACCATACTAATAAAATCCCAAAACAAACTAACTTATAGTCTACCGCAAACCTACCAACAAAAATGACTACATACGCTTCTACTCCAAACACAACAACAAAATCAAAACGGGACTTATAATTAGTTTCTACCTAGACATTTCATTTTAAACAAAAAGAAAAAAGTCCTCAAAATATACTCAACTACGAAACCAAAAATACCACCACTACCACCACACCCTCCCTCTCCACCCACATCCATTTATCCCTACCAACCAACATACACAACAAACCATTCTATGACAAACTAACCAGTCTAGGAATAGGAGTCATACAAACTACCTTCCAAACAATTAGAAATCCCACCAGATCCTCCACACGCACAAACACTTTTAATATCTCCAACGCAGGTATCTACACCATTCCATGCAACGAATGTGACAAAAGCTAAATCAGTGAAACCCAACGAAGCCTTGACAAACGTGTCCATGAGCATAAAGTTTGAAGACAAATGACACTAAAATGCCATATTCACATACTTAACAGACTTGGATCACACATTCAAATTCAGACACGCGTCGCTGCTCAAACCCATACATAATAAGAGTCTGTGCCGTCTATGCGAATCAGCACTCATTGCAAATTGCAGACTGGTGAAACAGACGCCAGGTTTCTTCAATCTAGCTACAGCTATTGCAAAAATCGTAGCCTAAGAGAACAAAATCAAAATCGAAAACGGATAAAAACAAATTTAAAAAGTTCACAAAAAATTCACTAAAATATATTAAAAAAGGCAATAAATTGACCCCATAAAAATATCGTACCCCAAAAATTAAACCCATACCTTCTTTTTTCACTTCCCCTTTCTATACCACACATCCAAACTCTCCCCTCTTTCCATCTCCTACCCGTCCCCAAAATTACATTTTCAGTATAAAAATAGACTGTAAAAAGCATTTGTCTCCACAATAGATTCTGAGGAAGATTCACTAAAACCGAGGCGAAATATCAATTGAATTTAGTTGCTGTGTTGTTATATTCACTTTTCCCTCTATTTTGGACCACACAAATATATATAATTTACGTTGGTTAAGGGAAAATAACCCTAGCTTCCTTGGTTAGCCTTCTCGACTGGAGGTGGGAAAATGGATAGTGAGCAGATATCAACGTGGAAAAATATCGTGAACTGATGATATCAACGCGGGACGCTACTTGATAGCTATCTGAGACTTTGACAAGAAAAAAGCCAAGAAAAAGTCTAACTGGTTGCCAGTCGTTCCTCCTCACTAAAAACTAAACTAAAAATGGCTGGGAGCTAAAATAAGGATTTGAAGAGAAAAAAATAAAACGAATTTAAAGTGAAAATCTGAATCTAAATTTGAACTGGAAAATTAAATCAAAATTTGAACAAAAAAACAAAAACAAAAAAAAAAACTAAATCAAACTTATAGATTCATACAAGGATTTTTATAAATCTCTATGAGAATTCAGTGTATAGTTATTAATGAATTAATTATATACAGAGCAATATTTAATGTTCAAAGAAAGAAAAACATAACAAAACTGTCATTAGACTATAATAATCTATTTCGACCAGAAACTCAATATGAGTCTAGCCTCATCAGATAGAATTTACAAAAGAGTATTTTGTAAACTCTATCTGATGAGACTAGACTCATATTGAGTCTCTGGTCGAAATAGATTATATAGTCTAATGACAGTTTGTTATGTTTTTCTTTCTCTGAAAGTAATATATATATAGATTCGAACTGAGGAAAAGTCAGTCGGGTTTCGCTCCTAGTCAGATGTAGTTGCTGTGTCTAGCCATACTGAAGAGACGTGAAACGTCGAAACACAGTGTCTGTGGATGACTTATATATATATATATATTCTATTTTAAAACTCTGACGGTGTAAAAAGAAACTCCCGGTAGTATAATTTGTAATTACAAAATACAAATCTATGTCTGAAGAAAATATTCATTAAAAAAGAAAAGACCAAAATATATGCACCACCTGAAAATAATCAGCTGGCACTACCGTAATGACCAAAAGAAAAAAAATACCGAAAGTGTTGCTCAAATTAAATATGCTAAAGTGCTCAATAAACTAAGTAGAGCAAATACCGAAACCTAGCTCAAGTTTATGGCTTTCTTCATTTTACTGTGAAGGTCACGGTTTGGCTGAAAAATGTCGATTCTGATTTTATCTTCATAATTTCATCACAAGATTTCAGCATGCGCGGAGCCTTATGCGCACAGACGAGTATTTTTCATTTTGCCAAAATCACGGCTCCTGCAACATCCGGTGAATATTCTCCTGGCTTGTTAGGTTTAAATGTTAATATTTTGTTTCCTTAGTGAGTGGGTGTATTGAGTTAATAAATTTGTAAATCAGGAGAGATATTTATTTCTGTAATATAACAAGGCCCCCACCCCAAGATCTCGATTTAATTCACAATATGTGTGCATGGGTAAGTTTGTCCATTGAGGTACCTAATACGGTTATTTCCTATAACTCCAACCTAAAAATGGGGAACCATTTTGATTGACTGATAAATTATTTATTTATTTATTGATCTACTAGGAAAAAAGAAGACGATGTTAGGGTTAGGGTTAGGGTTTGGGATTAGGGGTTAGATTAGGGTTTAATGGGAAAATAATGGGTAGATTAATTAACAGATAACATTCATTCAGAGTGTTTCCAATTTTTTAGGTTGGAGTTATAGAAAATAACCTCTAATGCATTATAAGATCTTTTAAAACGTGTGCAAAATTGTCCTTGGTCTTATTGTCATTGGCTTTATTTTATTTTGTGGTTGTTGTGAGTGTATATTGTATGATTAGGGAGCATGCATTAAATTGTGCGTTCCAGAAAAGGGTAGAGACAAAAGATATCAGGTATCTCGGCGAGTATCACATGATGAATGTGATGAAGTTATGTCGGATATATATGTTGGTCGTGGTGCAAGATACTGGACTTGCAAGACTGAGGAGCACCAAGGAACAACCAAAGGATTCTTTACCAGGGTTCGCGCTCTGCTTAACACAAAGGATCTCCGCTGGACAAGCGCTCTTGCTAGAAGCCTAAAGGATGGCCACTAAAATCGTAACAAAGACGCAGCTCGGACACCGGTCAATAGACACAACTCTTACTGACGGAGCTGGGATATGATACAATGTTAGTTTAGTGTGAGGACCTTCGAGGAAAACAAGTTCCTTCTGGGGGAGAGATGATGCCAAAAATATCTCTAGTTCTGTTTACATTCCTCTTTATGGGCAAACAAGTCGTCGGTCATTAGACTCTTACTGACAGCGTTGAGATCTGATGCAAGGTTTAGTGTGGGGACCCTACGGGAAGCAAGTCTCCTGTGGAGTGAGGAGGTGTCAAAAGTAGCCACAGTTTTGTTGGCATTCCTCTTTAGGGGCACCTCAGTCGACGATCAATAGACCTAGCTTTTACCGACGGCGTTGAGATGTGATACTCTTGCTTGAAGCCTAAAGGATGGTTACTAAAATCGTAACAAGGTGGTTTAAGCTGGCTTCCATTTTGTAGTCGGTTCTGTCGTTAGCTAGAGTGACGTGATGGTGGGCTTGCTTGGGAGAGAATTTATTGACATACCCAAAGCTCCCGGGCAATCGTTTATAGTTTTTCTTTCTTGTAGTCTTGGGAGATCGATACTGGGATGATGACCAGTAATGGTGTAATGTGGGGATACAAGTGAAGTATTGTTGATCGTGGCATTCAAGGATGAGGTGACGGATTCGAGAGAGTCTGTCCATTCACAGTTTCTGTCCTCACATAGCATGTAGATGGCATTCTCCATCATGCTATGTTACTGCGCAAAATATCCCGAGTTCTGTGGTCGCAAGGGACAAAGAAATTTCTGTGTAATTGGACATTCGGTTGAAAAATTGTTTGTAGACCCCCACCGGTAAAATGTGTGCCACCATCAAAGGATATTATGTGAGGTATTTCTCTGTGACAGAGAAAAAATTGATAAGGTCCGGGGGCAGCTTTGATTGCGCGATTCCTTGCGCCTGGTATGGCAGAAAAGTGTCGAATGAAGCTGTCTAGGGTGGAGAGAATGCAGCGCTTTTGTTTGGAGTAGGGTGTTGTGATGAAGTCTATAAATACAAGTTCAAATGGCCTCTTGGTTCGTTTACATTGATCAATAGGCCAACGTGCAAGCTTGTCGTAATTTCCTTTTCATTTTGTAAATGAGTCACAAGAATTGACATAGGCCTTAATGTTACAGTTTTTAAGTTTCCACCAGAAGATGGATAGAAGTTGACGTATACAGATAACGCTTGAGAGGTTGGTAAACTCATGGACTTGGTGAAGGTATAAGAATTAAATGTGTGGTTCTAATAATACGTTAGAAGGCCCAGAGAAACCTTCCAATGTAGGTGAATATCTATTGATAATGGAGATTGTCTGTATTTATGTCTGTAACAAAAACTACGTCACAGCTCGACGTCACAGCTTACGTCACAATATTCTTATGCTATATACACCCAAAATTGAGTAAGCAATTTTAAAATTGTTTTTTACTCTCGCCCCCTCTTTTTTTTACAGTAACAAGAAGTTAACTAAAAGGTTTACAAATAAATAAATACCTACGATTTTGTGTAAAATTGATGTGGAAAATATTCAAAATAATTTTTGATTATTACATGCACGCAACATTTTATTTGAGAGGGACGGGGCTCAGTTTTCATTTCAAATTGTTTTTTTTTTATTTTTTACTCCTTTAATAAATATGAGGATTTTGCTTACTTATGATACAGACCCTCTGACATTGAATTTTTAACCCCCACCCTCTCAGGCAATGTCTTTCAAAAGTTAATTTTTACGACGCCCGGAGGGTGTTTTCTGTTGCTAGTATACGTAATTAAATCCAAACAAAGAAGTAAAACATAACAATAATACTGTAGCTGTCGCCTTTGAGTGCGCCTAATAGTTAGATATATTTATTTTTTACCCTCAAAATATTCCCTTAAATTTGTACAGTGTAAGGGAAACAACTCTGGTAGGGTCGGATAATCAAGTGGATCCACAGGGCCAGAATTGCACTGTGAGAATATCAACAGATATCCTTAGGGCAAAATAGGGACTTCCGCCAGGCTGATGCAGCAAAAAGATTGTGTAGAAAATATCGTCCTAAAATTAGAATTTTAGTCTTTTAGTTAGTTCTCGGTACTGGTACGGCGCACAGGTATGTTTCTTTCCAATTTTCCCGTAAAGTTGCTGGCATTTGTTAAAGACCCTTTTTGTAAATTAGTAATTGTTTTATACCCCATTTTATTTCAGTATTTCACGGTGTTTGGGAGTAAATAAAATATTCTACGTTCAACATCAGTTGTCTTCGTGTCATCAATACATTACCAGAAAATATTACCAGGGAACTGCTACAAATACAGACTTTATTGTCTGAGCACTTGGAACATGACATACATGACAAGATACAAACAGATAGGACGAAAATCCTTTGGAAGTAAGAAAGAGTTTATAAAGAACATGAGAAAGTTTATAAAGAATATGAGAGTCACTTAATGGACAGAGACACCTCGCGTCTAGTCCATCTTTTGTGAATGCTATCCCAAGAGAGAGGCAAAGGGCTTCCCGGGCTGAATTTAAATACCCAGCTTGTAGTGTCACCTAACAGCAAAACTTTGGCAGCAAGGGAAGATAACCCTTTTGGACACAAGTCCATCCCAGCAGAGATAGACAATCGCTTCAAAGGTATCTGTCACAGAGTTTGTACGGTGCAACTAATTTGGGAGAGTGTTTTCTGTTCCTTATCGGATGTGACTGGATCCAGAAAAAAATTGGTGTATTTGTTTCTGAACGAGTGTTGCATGGTGGTCTTCAGGGTCGAAATAGGGTTCAGTTGAGTTGGATTATTGTTGTTGGGGGCTCTGATGATTTTCGGGAAGGTGACATCATTCAGCTGTTTGGTTGAGATGCCAAGGAAGCTGCAAATCATCTCAATAGTGATTATGAAGGGGGGAGTGGTATGCAAAGAGTGCATTCGTGATGCTTATGGATAGTGTGTCGTCATCCATTGCGGCGACATAAGCCCCAGTGAGAGGTGGTTGACGATATGGGCAGTGGCATCGGCCGGAGCAAACGTGACCCATAGTGTACTTCTTGCATATGGCGGGGTTTGAGTTGTGTTCCCAGCCTCTAATAGTGGTGCTGGTGTAGTGGTGCTGGTTGTAGCAGTCGTTGGTAGGGGAGCGACCGTTCTAGTACTGCTGTTACTAGTGGTTTCTAACGTAGGTGACATTGGTAGCTTAGGGCCATCACTCTAGTTGTAGTTATTGATGTGATTGTCAGTGGTGAGGATGATTTCGATGTGATATCACTTTGTGGGAGGTGAGATGCCAAGAATGCTGTTGTCGCAACTGTACTGGATGTAACACAAGATCAATTTTTAAGCAGAGTACAGCTGTTTTCCTTCTAGCCTGGTTGCCCAATGTCTCAAACATGCTTTGCTCGTTCCAGTCTATCGACTGAATCCACGTTCACCCCTCCCTCTCAGAGAAGAAGACGTTTTATTTCTAACTTCTACCCACAATGCCCCAGGCGCTTCTATAAAGAGGCTTCTCCTTCTCCTCTCTAACTTTTTGACGTTGCAAGCCTGCCTACACCCACTCCTCTTTCACGGTTCAGTTCCGGTGGACTTGCACGCAAAGCAAGTCCTTGCCCGTTTTGTACGATGTAAGTCCCTTCTCTCACTACACCTAGTCTACTCAACTATCTACCAATAGCTAGTGGAGGAATGAGAGAGGTGGATAAATGTCTTTCCCAAGAGCATTAGTGCAAAATCAAACTGGAGAGAGAGAGAGAGAGAGAGAGAGAGAGAGAGAGAGAGAGAGAGAGAGAGAGAGAGAGAGAGAGAGAGTGTGTGTGTGTGTGTGTGTATGTGTGTGTGTGCGTGTCTGATTACGAACGTAACACGTGCTCTTTGAGAACTTTTTGTCTAAAATTTGAAATCTTCTCTTTTCCTAAAAAGTCCGGTAGGAATTAATCCCATCACAAAACGGTGACAATTTTCATAAACTCTCTTATTAAAAAACACATATGCCCTGAAGAGGATTTTAACAGATCGAAATACTTCAATATCAGCATTATAAAAAAATTATTTGAAGAACATCTATGGGATGTATAGATAAAAGGATACGAAAACACACAATACTGTTAAAATGAAAATATTTCACATCATATTCATAGCTAATATTGAACAATATTTCGATTTAGAAAAATCATCATCAGAGCTTGTTTTTATACCGGACTCATCGAGAGAGGAGCTGAAAATAATTTGAATTCAAAACGAAAACATTGATGTTCCAAAAAATATCTAAAATAGAAATTAGAAGGCAATTGACAATGCAAGGGAATAGGTGATAAAATGATGTTTATTTACCTGTTTCCTAAATATTTTCAGGATAAAATCCCATCTTCAGAGGTTTTGGAGGTACGTGTGTTTTTGTAGTACTTATATTACGGCGCCAAATATGGATCTCCGAAATTTTTTTAATTCCTTGACTTTGGCAAATTCAGCCTCGCTGAGGCGTAGTGAAAAAATGGTTAGTTATAGTTTGCTTGAAACATTGTATGTATGTATGTATGTGTTTAAAATAGAAATTAGAAGGTAATTGACAATGCAATGGAATAGGTGATGAAATATCATTTTCATCACCTATTTCATTGCATTGTCAATTGCCTTCTAATTTCTATTTTAAACACATACATACAATGTTTCAAGCAAACTATAAAACTCTTATGCATATATATATATATATATATATATATATATATATGTATATATATATGTGTGTGTGTGTGTGTGTGTGTGTGTGTGCGTGTGTATGGTTGTAGTCAGCCGTATGGTTGAATAGGGTGTTGAGGTTATCATTTGTTCTTATCGATCTCTTATGCTCATAGATGCGTTTGGTGAGGCTGCGTTGCGTTTCTCCGATGTAACGTTTGTTGCAGTCGTTGCATGGGATGGTGTATATGCCAGCTTTGGGAGTGGCGGGGGTATTGTGTGTGTATTTGTAGGTGTGTGTGTGTGTGTGTGTGTGAGTGAGTAACTATATATATATATATATATATATATGATAGTGTACACATAGTCAATGGCACTAGGTTGCTGTCAGTTTCTCGCCTATGAGATCTTCAGACCAAGTGAAATATTTTCATCCTAAAGTATTAAGAATTCTGGGGTATGGGTTATCGTCCCTTGTCTGCGAGCCTCTGTTTCAAACCAACCAATCATGAGTCAGCATAATTTGGCGCTAAACCCAAAAGTGCAGACTCATTCCATCTCTTCTGCAACAGCAACGATAGGAATCGGACCGTACAAAGGTCGCTCCTACTATATTACAACAGATCGGAGTCGGACGCAAACAGAAGTCCAAATATATCCGAATTATAAACAGAAGACAGTAGCAAGGGGCTCCGTCAATACCCCATATCCCAGGATAAACAGCTAAGTGACATTTATATAAATATTATATACATATTGTATCCATTATATACATATTATATATTTGCCTGCAAACGAGACTAAAGTTTGCAAGCTTTATATTTAATACAGTCTTTTATTCTTATCTTGTCGTTGTTTTACTTCTTTAACTCTTAACTCGTCTGCCACATTTGCGGTTAACTCCAGTCAAACCTAGGAGTACTGCCGCTGTGTTACTTTTCTTACAAAAGTAGGGAACACAGATACTACACTGATCCTTGCCTAGAGCCAGAGAGCAACAGTTTCATCTACCCCCTCCCCCTCTCTCTGTCTCTGTCTCTGTCTGTCTGTCTGTCTCTCTCTCTCTCTATATATATATATATAGAGAGAGAGATGGAAAGTTAATCAACAATTAATGTTTTCATTTTTTAAATAAAAACCTTCATCAGAACAATTAAATGATAAGACGTTGTCTTACCCGAGTTAAATTTATTTCAAAATGAAAATGAAGAATGAGAAAATATCATAGCAAAACTTTCTTGGTACACATACACATATGTATACTCAATTTACGAACTTTTCATACGTGCGTAAACTGTTAAAAAATTTAGAACGTCAATAAAAATGGAAAATTATCATTTTAATATTTTCTTTTACGTTTAATATAAAGAACAATTCCAAATTTATGTGTTAAAAAAGAAACCCCCCAAATTTCTGTTACATATAACGTAGGTTTTTGCATTTTAAATAAATTTACGATAAATTCTTAAGATTTGTTGACATTGATTATGGCATCTTGACGCGAAGAATTAGAACAACGTAATTTTCTATGGAGAATCATACATGTTATAAATTTTAGTCTGAAACAAAAACAAATTACTAATTTAGAATTTAGTTGACGCCTTACTATTTAACTCTTAATATTATTGAAAAAAAAAAGTCTGGGAAAATCAAAATTAGAATGTTGAAAATTATTTACAATAAAATTATATCAGAAATATTAAAAAAAACGAGACTTTTTCTTCGATACATTTCTGATAAAGAATAGATATATATCTAAGTTAAGAAAATAAATTATTGATTTACAAAACATTAATTTGTCCATTGTGACTTTGTATTGTTAGTATAGTTCCACGGATTTTAACTTATTTGAACTTATTCACAGCAGCAGCAACAGCAGTAGCAGCAGCAGCAGCAGCAGCAGCAGTAGCTGCTCTCTAAACTAGAATAGAATATTATGTCACCTACATACTTCCATTAAAAAATTTAAAAAATGACGACAATTTTTAATTCAAACATTATTTTCAACATTTTTGTATATAAAGACCGTTAATTGTATACTCATTATTTTCAGCTACATATTCTTAATACAATGTTTTCTTTAATCAAATAAATACGATTTTGCTATACAATAAACGGGAATATTTATTTTACATCTTATAAACTTAAAAAATCCCTTAAAAAAAAGTAGACAACTGGAACTTTTAATATAAAATTCCATAGAAAATAAGCAAACGATTTAGGAGGGAAAAAGTATAAATATTTTTTCTTATTTACGAGAGTTGAGTTTCAAATGTTAAGACGTTCTACTACCAAAACCGTATCAGTATCAATGTTGTTTTTTAATTTTTTTAATTTTAATTTTTTTTTTTTTTTTTACATATGTTCCGTTATCGAATTATCTTCCCAAAAATGTAAAATTAATTTTCATACAAGAACAAAAAAACAAAACAAAAAAAGCAAAAAAACTTACCGAGGAATTTGTACAAGGGATCAATACGTGAAACAAAAACTAACGAAAAAAATAATTAACCTTTTCAATTTACTAAACATTTTATTTAATAAAAGTTCTATTAAAATCAGATTGTTAGTTTATTTTAGTTGATTTTTAGAAGAATTTCCTGTGATCCCTTCCCCTTAACAGCAGGTGCGCGAAATTGAGCATACTTACATACACACATAGGTATATCCAATTTATCTAATAAAAAATAATTTGATTGAATTAGAGAAAATTCTTTTTTTTTTTTTTTAAATTAATTCAAAGAAAAATATTGTTTAAGTATGAAAAGACACAACAAAAATTATTTTTTGATTATTAAGAAAGTAACTTTTAAATTTTCAAATAGCTTTTTTCGGGTGTTGGTTTTTTAAAATTTTTATTCTTAATTCTTTAATGTGGTCTTCTGGTTTTGATCTTGTCGGGGCCAAAACAGCCTTGACCCCTTTCTCTGAACGAACGCACGTAATCAGAGCACGCGTGTGCATTTTCGCACGTAAGCAAACCCCTTTCCATTTCTGACCAGATATATCCAGTTTTTGCCCAGCTTTAACCCTTTAAGCTCCACCCCTTTCGCATGTATTGGGTCACGTAGTCAAAACTATGTCATCATCATTTCTAACGAACTTTTCCCTGACGTCATTTGATATTTCCGGCAAATTTCGGGTATTTAAGAAAGTCGTTTGCGATGACGAGCACAGTTCCAGCCAGCCACCGACAGTTAACGATCCTGACTCCTATTCTGAACAAATGGCCTTTCCTGATTCCTGACCGCCCTGCCTCTCTACGCTGCTGGAACGACCTGCCTTTCTTTGACGCTAGACGACCAGCCTCATTCTTTGCTGTGATGACACGAATATTTCCAGTTCAACAATATCAGCCTTTTTCAAGGCTAAACAAAGCCAGCTCTTTTCAGAGCTAACCAGTCGCCCTTTTCACCTCAGTCTTTCCTTAACCACGAATGCGATCCTAGGGCGAAATCCCTAGAAGATCTGGATCTTACGACCAGATAGGCGTCCCTCGCCGACAGTACGCTAGGTCCTAGCTTGGTAGATCCGACTCGATCTTCCGCCGAGCAAACACCTAGCTACTCGAGGCATTTGCGCACACGTACCAGCCTGGTCTGAAATCCCGCATAACCGCGGCCAATCAGACCCAAGCAACGCACGTTCTAAGCGAACGGTCCGTCGCTGTTACGTTTCACGCTCGTACCCGAACAGTCCTCGACGGGACTACGACCGGGGCTCGCAGCCGATACAACCGCAAGCCGAGACCGTTACCGACCGACCACGACGTCAACCGAAACCCGTAGACGCACTGTATCCCGATTCCGGATTCCAGCTGTCTATCCGACGACGGACGACCTATCCACCCAGATTAACGAAAGACTGACCGAACGTTGAGCGACCAACCTCGAACGACGAAAACTCTCAACTTGCCGATTTACCTTTGTCAATTCTCGTGAATAAATTGACCACCTGGTTACTTCCTGCCATCTAAATCCTCTGCCTTTGTCTCTTTCATTGCCTCCAGTCGTTTCACTTATTCAAAAGTCTGTGGGGTCGACATCCTTATCGGCCCCGCAACAATCTTTCCAGAAATGTAACAATTAAGGACGGGAATTTTTTTTATTCAAATAACCAGTTTTGAACTCTCCTACAATCTTAATTGATAAAAAACATTTAAAAAAAATTTTTTTTTCAATGAAATAAGCTAATCATTATAACATTAAGTCCTTAATATAATGCTGAAAATTTCATTAAAATTGGAAAATTTCCTGATTTTTGGTAATTGTTTTGAAATTTAAAAAATTGAAATGTTTTTTATTACGTCCCTTTAGTTATTTTGAACATACCTCATATGTATGTGTGTGTGTGTGTGTGTGTGTTTGCGTGTTTGTGTGTTGTTGTGAGTGTGTGTGTGTGTTTGAATTTATATATACATATTTAATTAATATATTAAACTTAAACAAAAAATTATACAAATGAGTATAAATTCTGGATTTACGTTGTTAATTGATAAGCATGACTTTGAACTAAGCTAGCAGTTTAACTTTTTATTTAATAATTGAAATTTTAACTTTTTATTTAATAACAATGATCAAAAACTTTTAAAATGTAATTTACATAAAGATTTGAACATGTAAAAAACACAACGCAAGGGAGACAACTATTGAATAATCAGAGTTACCGTTCTTGTATTTATTTCTTTCCTTAAAGTTTTACTTCCGTTCAAACACGAGCCACATCGTCTTTTTATTTGAGACGATAAAAGTTTTGGATTTTAATGTAAGTTGACTTAAAAAAACATATACATTTCTTTGTTTTGATAAATTAGTTTCTGAAGAATTATATGAACGCGTAATATAATGTTAAACTTTGTTAAAAAGGGGGTTAATGTCCGTTTTTAGGGACAACACGTGTACTTGGTTTTTTAACGACGAAATGGTGTAGATTTTTATTTATTGATTTAATTATTTTCTTTTGAATATAGGAATTTTTTGATTGTTTATTATTTAGATTTTATCATCTGATCAATCGACTTGATAAATATTTTATATTTGGTTTGTAGTAATTCGATATACAGGGTCCTGCAGCAGTTTTAAAATTGAACACTTAATAACTGATCTTTGTACAAATGATAGAATCGTTTAGTAAAAACCAAGTGAAAGTTAAACTCCTGTAGTTTTATTTATTTTTTAATTTAGAAAAAAGATAAAGAAAATATATATTTAGCACACACACAAACAAACATATATGAAGAAAATAACAGATTAAGAAAAATCCGATAAAAAGTGAAACAATACCGGAAAGTTGAATAACAAAACACAAACAATTGATTTAATTAATATTTCCTCATGATTTTTGATAAGCATCGGTTGGGGTGCATTTTACATGATATTTATAATGGCAAATTGAATTCCATCGTAATAATAATAATGAAATTTATTGTGTACAGTCGAGGCCTGCCTCGGTACAGTGCTCAGGTGCACCACAACTCCTCATGTCTGGTACATAGAATAATGGGTTATTCTTATAAGTGTAACATAAACAAAGGGAAACCACTCTTGACTGATAATTTATTTATTGGGACCATTGACCTTTTGGCACCCCTTTTTGATCTCGATTAAGAGAGGACATGTTTTTCATTTGCACCGTCAATATCCGGTTGTTTTAACCGACGATTTTTAGATTTTAAAAAAATTATAAAACTAACCCCTAACCCTAACACCTAGCCAACAACCGGATATTGACGGTGTAAATGAAAAACATGTCCTTTCTTAGTCGAGATCAAAAAGGGGTACTGAAAGGTCATATGGTCCATTTATTGATCTACTAAGAAATAAAATGACGGGTTAGGGTTAGTTTAATGGGAAAATAAATAAATAATTTATCAGTCAAGAGTGGTTCTTCTTTGTTTATGTTATAAGTAAGTAAAGTCGACGGCGCAGCCTAAAGTCAGTATCAGCCATACAGCGAGGGAGTCTATCCCCTTTTCAATAGCGCTAGACCAAGGAGATTGTTTTAGCATCTGAGGTGGAGCGCCACACCTACCATCAGCTCCTTACTTTACCGCACAGATCCCTGTGCTACTCATACGCTGAGTTGGCGAGGACCGGTATTGAACTAGGAACCGTGTGGTTTCTAGCCGAACGTTCTACCGACTGAGCTAAACTGAATAATGTATTAGTGTCAGGAACATTAATAGCGTACAATGATAATATACATGTATGTGTGTGTGTATGTATATGAGGGTATCAGGTATGGTGTTGGCGGCTTAGATGTAACATGGAGGCTTTGAAAGATGCAGTGTTTCGGCAGTCTACAACGGATGCAGGCAGTTTATTCCATGTCTCGGCAATTCTGAGTGTGAAAAAATGTTTCCGAAAGTCATGTGAGCTATGCTGTAAGTTCTCCACAAATCATTCCCCACGCCCCATTTAAAAAAAAAAAATGATTGTTCTTTGCTTAATCGATATTAACCAGAATATTTTTTTCTAAATAAAAATTAATAATGAAATAAAAAATGAGGTCCCGAGGTTGTGTGGCCAAAAAGCTATAGCACTGAAAATATTTTTTTAACTTTTTTTTTCTTTTACATATGTTCCGGGGGGACGCTAAATTTTCAATACAGTTTTCAACCAAAAAAATATGGGTGATTGATACTAAAGTAAAGTAGTTATTAAAAAAATATTTTTTTTAGAATCTGATAATATGACATTTTAAACTTAACACCATGCTGCTCATATTTTAAATGAATTTTATATATCAATTTATCATAGCAAAAATACCTAATTAAAGTTTTGAAATAAAATAACTGATGCATTATAAAATTCATTAATTGATAAATCAATACTGAAAATTTCATTAAAATCGGATAATTGCCTGATTTGGTAAATGTTTTTTGCAATCGCCAATGTTACATTTATTTTGTAAACACAGGCTGAAAGCGATCAGAATTGACCGTAAAAATTGTTTTAAATGTATTAAAAATGAATTACATATGTAATCTTATTTTGCTTTTTTTTTATTTTTTTATTGATGCTCATTATATTATTACTTTTTGACTTGGACAAAAATTGACCTTAAATATTGATTTAATTAATTTTAATTTATTTTTAAAATTCGTAGCAGTCGATTTTTTTGGTATACCTATGCTTAGCCTTTTTAATTTTGAGTAAACATTTATCTAAAATTTCTTTCTTTTATTACTTCATATCCTGAAAATTTTTATTAAAATCTGATTATTAGTTTATTTTTGTTGATTTTATGTTTTAGAATTTTCTTAGATTCTCCTTATCGACAGGTGCATGAATTTTTTCATCCTTGCCATAAAATATAGCTGAAAAGTTGAAAATCAATGTTTTAAACTATTGTCAGTTCTGGACTTTGTAAGTTTAATACAGTGATTCTCAACTTTTTTTTTTTTAACCTTTGGACTGTTTGATTTCTATTTTATTCTGGTGGACCCCATAACCATTCTATATTTAAAAATCCTATTCTATCTTTATAATTAAATATTTTTTGCTTGTCAGGACAACAAAAAAACACTTATATGGTCCTGTGGAATGGAGGGCTTATGGCTCTCTTTTAAGAACCACTGGTTTGAACAAATGAACAAACATTTTTGAAATTATTTCTCTGAATGTTTGAGATGAGGCTTGATGATTAGTATTATCTGCATTATTCAGACTATTGTTCTCATCTTCATTGTTACCTGTACAACGTCTCGGCAGATGTGCCCTCCGGCCTTCTTCAAGTATTTCTTGTTGGACTCGGGAACCTTCTTTTCGGACTCGGGAACCTTCTTGTTGTAATCGGGAGCCATCACGGAACATTGAATTTAACACTTTATTCAGTCCATGGGGGTATCCTGCTGGGGTAGAGGCGTTAAGCTGTGTTATTATTCTATGTTACTGCTGCCCCTGACCAGGATTAAACCTGCAATCTAGAGATAACTGTCATTTAAAACTGTCTTAACCTAACTTGGCCATGTGTCCAATTTTTAAAATTCTTTTATCTTTTTTAAAATTTTTAATTTTTTCTTCCAGTTCTAAAATCTCGCCAAAATGACCCGGTGGGCTCGTCGTAGTTTAGTGGCCACAGAGAAGACACCTCATCAAGGAAGTTCCTGGGAGGAATTGAGTTCTTCCAAATCCAAGAAAACCCAATCATCAAAACCAACTGGAGTGCAAAAGAATAAATCAGATAAACCTTTGTCTACGGAATCGGCAGCTGAGAGTTTCTTGAAGCAACGTGCCCAAAATGGAAAGGCAAAATCTAAAGCAGCTCGAGCGGAAAAAGAAATGATGATGGATTTCATGCGACGAGATCGGAAACGTGAGAAGCGACGTTTGAAAAGAATCGACACTAAGGATTCAAGCAAGGTAAATTATTGATATCATTTGAAATTTGATTTTTTTTCTTTATAATGGGTAATTCCATCTGAAATCATCCAGGCCATGTCACCCACCCGTTTCAATTTTTTCTGAAATTTTTCCAGGTAGGGATTATGTTAAAATTAGACAATCCCCAAAATTTAAGCTTCCAATTCAAAAAATTGATGGAGTTATGTTGATTTTTAGCTCTCCAAATTTGAGGTGTGGTCGCAAAAAATGACAACTTTTTGTAACTTATTTTTGTTTGTAAAATGAGTCCTAATACTAACATCATCATCATCATCATCATGTCGCACTAGTAGCACGAATATCCATGACATTCTCTTGTCAACTGTCCCTATCATTCATTGCCCTTGGTAGGTCCTCTGTGCAGCATCCAGTATCTGTGCAGAGCTGGTCAATGTAGGTCTTAGCTGGATGACATGCACTGTTGTACCCATGTGCAGGTTTCGACCGGAGAATGTCTTTTATGAGTTTGTCCTTGCTTCTCTAGCCGTGTCCAACATGTCATGTTCATATCACTCGGATGGTTTGTGTGATAGGGGGTAAATGGCCGTACAGCATCTTCCTTGTGGGTTGTTGTTTTCCACGGTTTGTTTAAGATTGCACATAGGATTCTTGTGCAACTCCCATAGCTTATTCTCTAGGCACTTTCTTAGGGTCCAAGTGGTGCAGCTATACAGTAGTACTGATACAACTACTGCTTGGAAGAATTGTCATTTTAACCTGTCAGTGAGATTGGATTTCTGTATGAGGCAATAGGGAACATAAGCCTCTCTGTGAACTCTGATAAAACTGAGTTCATATGTTTTTAAAAAGGAAAGAGGCATCTCCACACTCAACAGTAAGCCTCTAGGACCAAGTCACCTTTAAGCACCCCAGGGGCGACCTGGATTCAAAGGGACATGTTTCACTTTGCATCCTCAACATCTGGTTGTTTGTTACCAGACAATTTGTAGACGCATTTTTAAAAAAATTATAAAACTAACTGCTAACCCTAACCCTAACCCTAACAAATAACCGGATGTTGACGATGCAAAGCGAAACATGTCCTTTTGAATCCAGGTCGCCCATGGGGTGCTTAAAGGTGACTTGGTCCAACCTCTAAAGCTGGTGGAGTACTAACATACTATGAAGACAAATCTTTAGTCTCAATTTCTTTTCAGTAGACAACTATTTTTATTTTTTTAATTTTTAAACACATACAAGGCAAAACAAAATAAGTAAACTTCAGCAAAATTATATTTTCATTCCAGGGAGAGAAAACTAATTTCCTTTTGTCTGCAAAATATCTCCCACTTTAAGAAATCTTACTGTCTTAGCATTATTTCTTTTTTTCCCTCCTACTCCCTCTTTTCCTCCTACTCCCTCTTTTATCAAATATATATTTACTAACCCCTCCGCACGAGCAGGATGTGATACAAAGTCAATTTCTTAAGCGGAGTTCAATAGGTTTGAATTCAGAGTTTTCCTTCTTCTAGACTGGTTGCCTAACCAAGGTTAAAGAGCCCAGTTTGCCCTACTATTTATCCATAGCTGGAGGGAGAGTAGGATTCATACCTTTCCCAAAGGTATTAGCGCTAAGTGAAATGCAATTACCACATCCAGGATTTGAACTCGGGGCGACGAGTCCATTTCCCAAGACATTAACCATTACACCACGCGCTTCCATACTCTTTTATCATATATGTGCTAGAAGGTGATGATTGAAGGTCTTACTGTCTTGGGTATGACATTAAACTGCATCTAGTGGTGAAGTTCTAATTCTGTGGAGTCTGCAGTACCTCCTCATCACCATTACTCCCAGGTCCACTCTAATCTAGAGTGGTAGTACCTATTAATGCCCCATCTATGGGTTAAATAGATAAAAATGTGTTCAGAAAAATTGAATACCCAACAAGAATGAATAAAACCAAAATGTCTTCAGCATAAAATAACCCAAGGGTTGACTTGCTGTATGCCTTTAAACAAAAATAGAAGTGGCTACTCAACGTTGCCTGGGTAGAGATGGGGAAACCCTGGTGTATTGATTTGTTTACTTTTCAGATTTACAAATGCTGGACATTTTTAAGTAGAATTTCAATGCTATTTCTATGTATATGTTAATTTTTAAATATATTTGAATATGAATCAAATTTTCATAATTTTTCCACAAAAAACAAGAACCAGTGATATTCAATGTGTATATATGAAATTTTGTTGTTAATTGTTATATTTTTGTAGTTTTCATCCGGACATACATACATACACACCAACTACCCTCTATATATGTACTAGAAGCAACTACCTGGCATTGCTTGAGTAGAGTGGGGAGAATAAAAAAATGTTGGTCTCTCAGATCAATTGATTGTTTTGGTTTTCCATAATTGATTCGTTTATGTTTTAATCACAAACACCACCAATGACTTTCCCTTCTCTTACTATTCAAATTCTAATTTTTAAATATCTTCCTAGATATAAATTAAATCTTCATTATTTTTGCACAAAAAGCAAGCTCTGGTGATAGTGAATGTGCATATATATTTAATGTCATTAATTGTTTTATTTTCGTAGTTTCCTCTGGACATACATACATACACCAACTGTCCTTTATATATGTGTAGATAGATAGATAACCAGCCAACCCACTTACAATGTATGCAGTTTTCTAACCACTAGGCATAAATTACCCCAGATGGTTTGAGATACCATTAAAATCAATTAATCATTTGTAATTTTTGTCCTTATTCAGATCTGTTTTAAATGTCGTCAACCAGGCCATGATATGGCATCCTGTCCTAAAACAGACGCGACTGAAGAAGCCTCGGGACTTTGCTTCAAGTGTGGGTCGACGGAACACACCCTGAGCCAGTGCAGAATGAAAGGTGAGTTATTATACAGGTTCTTGTCATCTAATACCTACATCAGAGTTTCTCAACCTTTTTTACCTTTGCATAAACCTTAAAATAGATTACATGTCTCAAAGACAAAATAATATAACATATCTCTCTCATTTTAGTTCTATTGTAGTTCACGTGGTAAATTATATATTTTTGAATAACTGGTTTAAGGAAAATTTGGTGCCGTTATAGTATGTAGCCTATCTTTTTGATTCTGTTATAGTATGTGGCTAACCTGGTTTGAATGTGTCCTACCTCAGTAAGAGTATATTTATAGATATAAGTAGTAGGTAATTTATTGAAACTGATTATTTTTCACATATATTAGCATTCTCAGTTGATTTTTTTTGATTTGAGGTTATTATCGCATTAGTTATATAGAGCTTTGTAAATGGAGTTCAGAACTGTTTGAATTATGCAAATATCCCCAGTGGTTCAATAGTTATGAGAATTTAAAGCCCCGAAATTGGGGGTACAAAAGTGGACATGATTTTGTTAAAAAAATGTCAAATCATGGACCAATTCAAAAAAAAAAAAAATTCAGTAATTTCTCTACCATTTCTTTATTCTTGGAGCAATTTTGATAAAACTTGGAATTCTGCACTTTATGTTTCTGCACTTAAATTTTATTTATGTCCATACTAGAACCCATTATTTGGGGAATAAAAAGTAGGAATATCAAGATTTTTTTTATTTTTAAGGTTTACCACATGATTATTCAACATTTTCATTTTAATACAGCATATATACACATATATAGTATTAATTTATATAAATAACATCAATTTGAACTTAAAAATAACTTTTTAATGACCTGCTATGTTGTATTACATACAAAAAATAGAATAACTCTATATAGTTTATTTAACAAAGTCAGCATGTAGCATGTACAACTTTGTTTAAAAATAATACCATTTTAACTAGCCATAAAAAAATGCAATGGTTAAAAACACATAAAAGTTACATATTTAGGAAGATTGTTTTATTTTCTTTCCAACCATATAAATATTTTTAAGATTGGGCCAGTAAAACCCGAGAAATTGCGATTTAAACCGATTATGGTCGGAATTTGGAAATATCCAACCAAATCAACGAAAAAGCTGTTGCTGCTATATATATTCAATTTCAGGAAATGCAATTCAGTCATAAGCTGTATGTAGTAATTAAGAATAATTAAAAAAGAATTTATCCATAATTTACATGAATCAGAGATATATTTAATTCTAAAATATTCTAAAATTCTGACATAGGGTTAGTGGTTAGGGTTAGTGTTAGCAGTTATTATTATAACCTTATAATATGCTTTTTATGGTAGGCCACATACTATAAGAGAGACATGATTTCATTGTAATGGTACCGAAAAATGAATACTTCTTTGTCAAAGTTTTTGGTAATGCTCAATAAAATTCATGGTGTTTGTTTATAAATACTTCATCAGGAAGTTTTCATTCACACAAAAAAAATTCTAAACTCAAATGTGAAAAAATAAACATAAGTATCCAATATTATATACCTATAATTTAAATGTAAGGGCTGGTTTAGCTCAGTCGCTTGAGTGTCCGACTAGAAACCACTAGGTTTGGGGTTCAATACTGGCCCTTGCCAACTCCACATATGAGTATCACAGAGATCTATGCGGTAAAAATGAAGAGCTGATGGTAGGTGTGGCGCCCACCTCAGACGCCAGAAATAATCTCCTTGGTCTAGCGCTAATGAAAAGTGGATAGACTCCCTCGCTGTCTGGCTGATACCAATTTAGGTCACCCTGACGACTTTACCGTTATGATATAAATGTAAACAGAACAAAAAGAGTTAATTACTGCATCTGTTTATTATTTATTTATCCTTTACTGGCAAATGTTGAAAAGACATAAGACATTAATCAAGGCAAAATATCCTGTGAACCAATACTGGTGACATCACTAAATATATTCTCAATAAGTGTTATATCTTTTAATAACATAATAGGTTAGATAGGATAATGTCTATATCAAAATATTACAATAACCAAGAATATATTGTGTATATTTAGTAATATTACGTATATGAAGTTACTGTATTTGATGGCATATAGGATGCACTTTTTTCCAAAATTTTGGCTCATTATACATCGTAGGTGAAGTTTGAGATCTCCTGTAGGCCTAGGCTAATCTTCTCTATGACGCTCACTAACCCAGCTATTATTTCCTGCTATTGAGATGTCTTGTGTATGCTTATTGCTTGCCTGTACAGCCAAATTGCTTTTATACAGCTATGTTTATGCTTGTGTAATGGACAGCTATATTCAACAATATATGCTTAAATACACTAAAAACATTTTTCCTGAATCTGACCTGCTGAAATGGGGGATATGTCTTCTATGTCCGTGTGTCATATATGCTGTCAAATATGGTAAATAAAATGACAAAAGTGCATTAGCTTATCTCACTTGTTCTCGCAAAACTCTTAAGGACCTTTTATGGAACCTTCGGGTTCTGATGTATACCTGTTGAGAAATGCTGACCTAAAAAATGAGAATGGAATTGTTTTCCCCATAATTGTCTAATGAAACCTCAGAAGAGAGAGACAATGAGATATTATGGGACTTATTAATTCAACCTAGTAATTACTAATTATTCTGTTTACCTTGTATGTTTGCTAAGTAGATATTTTTCCCAATCCTTAAAAAAAGCAAAAGAATTGAAAATTTAAACAAAAAAATGCAGCCTAGCAATTACAAATTACTGTGTTCACCTTGTACCTTGGCTTAGTAAATCTTTTTCCCTATCCTTAAAGAAAAAGCAAAAGAATTTGACCGTTTTTTTTTTTATCTGTAAATTTTTCTTCTCTCTTTGTTGTTTGTTTCTTTTTTTATTTACTTTTCTTTTGTTTTTGTTTTCAGGAGAGATGCTCGCGTATGCCAGGTGTTTCATATGTAAAGAAACCGGACATTTATCCAAACAATGTCCAGACAATCCACGGGGTCTCTATCCAAATGGTTAGTCTTTATATATTTTCTTTTTCTTTTTTTTATTGTGTACAGTGCTCAGGTGCACCGCAACTCCTCAAAGTCTCATGTCTTGTACACAGAATAATGTATTACTGTTGGGAAAATGAACAGTTTACAGCAGTAATATGCATGTATGTGCATGTGTGTAGAAAGGGGTATCAGGTATAGTGTTGGCGGACTACAGGAAGCATGGAGGCCTTGAAAGATGCAGGGTCTCGGCAGCCCACAACGGACGCAGGCAGCTTATTCCATGCCTCGACAATTCTGAGCATGAAAAAGTGTTTCCGTAAGTCATGTGAGCAATGCTGTTTTCTGACTTTGTAGACATGCCCACGTCTGTTAGAAACATGGAGATCAAAAAGGTGCTCAAGGTTGCTGTTGTTAAGATGATTAATAACTTTATGAGCATCTCTTTTTTTTTTTAATTTGTATTTATTTTTTAGGATATATCAAAATTCATATGAAATAGATATTGTGTCACATCCTGCTTGTGCTGGGTGGGGGTGTTCGTAAATATATATAAAATAAATAATTATTTAATTTTAAACAAATTCTAATTATAAAGCCAAAATTTTATGTGGCTTTCTCTTGGCCTATTTTGGCCGCACCATTTTTTAAATTCAGCCTTGTGCCTCTCGCAAATCTCCTGGACTCCCCCTCCCCGGGGGGATATCGACCTCATTGAGAAACCCTGATTTACATCAAACAAGAATTATTTCCCTTGAATTATACTCAACAAGTATAATGTTCTGGGTATGACACTAAACTGCATCCGGTGGTGAGGCTACACTTCTGGAGCATCAGAAGTACCTCTTCATTGTCATTACCCCTGAGTCCACTCTGACTTGGTTAGGGTACCATCTATGGGATAAATAGACTCATTAGCAAATCATTCATCTTACATATAATTACGTGAGACCTTAACTGTGTAAAAAAAATAATCATTAAATAAAATTATCAATCTTTGATTATTTGTATACTGTTAATTTTTTTCAAGTATTCCTACTTGAAAAAAATTAACTGTATACAAATTATTTATATTGAAAAAAAGTTACTTGAAGCTATAATTGTTTACTAAAGATTATTATTATTATTACTATCTAAAAACGCACTCTGGTCAGTGTAAATAATTGTTTTTTAAAGATATATTGCCTGAGTGAGGTGGAGTTAAAAATTCAATGTCAGAGGGTTTTTATCATAAGTAAAATCTTGCTAGCATATTCTTGCTAGTGTATCTAATAAAACACTAATTACTGAGGCCCTAATACCAAAATTTATTAAGTTCATGTTGATTTTCCAGATAGAAGATTTATTTATTCCCTTTTAAAAATGTTTGTCTTTTGTCACAGGTGGGTGTTGTCGAGAATGTGGCTCTGTGGAACATTATCGAAAGGATTGTCCAGAATTACAACAACAAATTGGTAAGTATTAACTTTTTGTTGTTGGTTTTTAAAAAAAATTATAGTAGTTATTTATTGACATCCTACTATGTCAGTTGAACACAAATTCTGATTAATGTGGGGAGCTACACACAAACCGAAGATCAGGCAGTGGCCAGTTTAAAAATTGCGTCTATCCCTTTATTATTTCTCTTTTGAGGCACCTCAGCCACTGGGTAATAAACCCAGCCTTGCCACTTTTAAACGAGGTGTGTAGGGGTTGCCTGGGTGGATGGCCTCCTAGAATTCATGTCTGCTTTATATTTTGTACTGGTCCTGAGGCCAAAACCACTGGACCCAAAGGTTGGGTAAGTATTTTTAAAATCATAATATATATTTACTGGAAGACAAGTTTCACTTTCCCAAAACTGACGCCCCTGAATGCCAAAATGAATGTTTCACAAAAAAAATCAGCTAGCCAAATTCAAAGAAAGATAAATTTTACATGTGATTCAAATTTTTTATGATTCTAAATAATTCTGGTTAATTCAATTGTTGTAAATAGTATTTGTTTATTTGTTTTTATGTTACAAAACAACAAACTTGATAATAAATCCCCTAATCTCTAGGCATAAAGTAACCCTAGACAGATTGACATGCCATTAATCAAGCAACATTGATTTATATGGATACACAATTTTTGTTTTCTTTGATAAACAAAATCAAACGATATTGCCCAAAAGTTCTAAACAAAGTTTGATTTAACTTAATGCTTTAACAAAGGATTTTAGTTAAGATAATGAAGATTTAACACAATTTTGTTTACTATTAATAATACTTGCAAATATATGCACATTCTAGGTCCAAGTATTTAGGTTTTAATGTAATAAAATATCATATTAAATTAGAAAGGCTAATGAAACTAAATAAAAATGCAGATAAAAAGATTTTAAACCAAAGGGGGTATAATTGAAAAATAGAACAACTGAAACTTCACTCCCGTCTTTCGTTGTGAAATTTTCTTAATTTAACTATTTAGTTAAAATAGGAAGTAAAGAATAAAATTACACTTATTTCTTCTTGTTAATGGATTTCTTTTAAGATTTATCTCTGAGATTTTTGCTCATATTTATTCAAATAAGATCAAACTGTTAGAAATCAATAATACTAAGCATATATTTATTAAAATTAAATTTTTAATATCAATATACAAATAACCCTTCCCATTAACACTGTAATCTGTTATTTTGTTGAATATATAGATACAATTGCATGTTATTTGTACTAGCAAATATATGCACCCTCAAGTATTTAAGTTTTGATATAATAAAATATCATATTAAATTAGAAAGGCTAATGAAACTGACTAAGAATGCAGATAAAAAGATCTGCAACAGAGGGGGTATAATCGAAAAATAGAACAACTTTGAAACTAACTATTCCATCATTTTCCATTACTCCCCTCTTTCATTGGTAAATTTTCCTAATTTAACTATTTAGTTAAAATAGGAAGTAAAGGATAATATTACAGTTATTTCTTCTTGTAAATAAATTTTTTTAAAGATTTATCCGCGAGATTTTTGTTTATATTACTTAAGATAAACCAAACAATTAGAAATCAATAATACCAAGCACATATTTATTAAAATAAAATTTTAAATATCAATATGCAAATTAGCCTTCTCGTTCAAACTGTAAACCGCTATTTTGTTGTATATAAATACAATTGCATGTTATTAGTACGTAGATATGGTCAACAGTATTAATAATGTAATACAATTTTTATTAATAACTGAAGGTTTAAAAGAATGAAATCATGGAGAATTTGACGTAAATGATTAAGGGAATTGTGACTTGAGTAGTAATATAGTTTCGGTTACAGACAGAAAAACACACAATCTCCATTATAATAAGATGTAGATATGGTCAACAGTATTAATAATGTAAAACAATTTTATTAATAATTGAGGGTTGAATAGAAATAAAATCATGGAGAATGAGAGGTAAATAACTAAAGGAATTGTGACAGGAGCACAGCTAGACTGTTTTCAACAATATATGCATAAATACACTAAAATAAAACCTTTTTTTCCTGAATCTGACCTGCTGAAATGGAGACGCACGGTCATATAAGATGCACCCTCATTTCAGCAGGTCAGATTCAGGAAAAAAAGGTTTTATTTTAGTGTGTTTATGCATATATTGTTGAAAACAGTCTAGCTGTACTCCTGTTAACCTTGATAATAACAATACCAGCAATAAAATGCGGATGCATGGGGTTCAGGGTAGGTAAAAGTACTGAGCGTAAGCTGGGTTAGTGAGCATCATAGAGAAGATTAGCCGAGGCCTACGGGAGGTCTCAAATTTCACCTACGATGTATAAGACACAGGGTAATTTTTTGAGCCAAAATTTAGAAAAAAAAAGTGCGTCGTATATACCTGTGTGTCTTATATGTTGTCAAATTTACGGTAATCTAAAATGACTTTAATGATTTATGTTAGGGGAGATAACTCTTTCTTTTCATGTTTAATATGGATAGAAATTCATTAATATTCTAATTAAAATCAACGATAGACAACATATTTTTGCATTTCATAAGAAGTTGGATTCATACCTTGTTCAAGGATATTAGTAATGCTAGCAAAATAAAAAAATAAAAACCGCTGGGTGGGTGTAAAAATTAATTTTTGAAAGATATTGTCTGAAAGGGGTGGGAGTTCAAAATTCAATGTCAGAGAGTTTATATAATAATTAAATAAAATTATCAAATTTATTAAAGGAGTAAAACAAATTAGACAATTTGAAATGAAACTTAGTTCCGTCCTTCTCAAATAAAATGTTGCACACATCTATTAATTATTAATTAAATAATCATTTTGAATATTTTACACAAAATTGTAAGTATTTATTCATTTGTATACTTTTAGTTAACTTCTTGTTACTGAAAAAAAGTAAAAAATAATTTTTGAAAATTGATTGCAAATTTTGTAGATGATTTTTTCCATTTAAAGTAATAATACAATCTTTTAATTAATTTCATTGTTTATTTAGTTTTTAAAAAATAATACATAGTTTATTTATTACAATGTAAAGGATTCAAATGTTGAATTATAAGGAATAGCTTTTATTTATTTTATTAGTAATAATTATTCTTTATTCTGTATATTGATGACTTTGGTGATTGTGATGTAAGCAGTAGCATAGTTTTGTTATAGACAAATAGACCTAATCTCCATTATTAATAGATATGAAATGTAAACAGCCTCATCCAGGAATTGAACCCTGGTCACCATATCCATTTCCTATGATGATTGCCATTATACCATGAGTGGCTCTCTTGTTTTTTAATCATATGAAGGAGAAGCAAAAATTATCCGCACTTTTACCATAACATATTACCTTATTATTATCTCTCTACATTCTATGCATATGTGTTTATAGTTGGCCCTGTTTGAGTCTGATTATGCCATTTTGCTTGCTGTCTTTGCCCTGTAAATATGGCTGGTCTACTGGCAGTATGCACCAAGGAAGTGACTTGATTTCTCTGGTTGGAAGGAGTGTCAGGGGCTGAAATTCATTGCGCATTACTGAGACAGTGCACTACCACGTTGTAGTGACGAGTCGAACTTACCTGACTCAAAGAGTCCTTGGTGCCTGGCCTGTGAAACTGTCCATGGCAGAAGAAGGAATGTAGTTGGGGCGGTACGCCATTGTACCCACTCTGAGTAAAAAGTGTCAAGAAGTTGGAGGGGGCAGGATGGACTTTTTATAGAGGTGACTACCCATGGTGCATTGCAACTTTTATTTGGCTATAAAAGTGACCCGTTTTTGCCTGAACGGTGCATTGCATTTTTGTTCTTCAGTAACAGAGTGTCAAGAAAGAGGAAGAAGAAGAGGAGAAAGAGAAGCTGGTGGAGAGTTTTTATACGTATAAGTGTGCATGAGTTGATAGAGAAACTTAAAAGTGGCCAGATAAGCATGATGCACGAAAAGGGAGCTATCTCTCCACCACTGATGAGAAGATTCAGCAAGCTTGATAGATGGTAATGGCGAACTGGCAGCTTGTTCTCTGCAGATTATTCATTGTTCTGCCAATCAAATCTTCCATGATGAACTTGGCTTTTATAAAACAAGAGTGCAGATAATTTTTTTAATTTTCCTCGTCGTATGTTAAATAAGGAGCTGAAGTCTGATAAATGACCCCCTATAGGCAGTCCTTTGGTTTACCTCAGTTGGTAGAGCACTTGCCTAGGAATCACAAGGTTCCTGGATTGATACTGGCCCTCACCAACTAAGCGTATGAGTAACACAGGGATCTGTACAGTAAAGTAAGGAGCTGATGGTATGTATGGCACTTCACCTCAGACAAAAAAAACAAACAATCTCCTTGGTCTAGCGTTAGTGAAAAAGAGATAGGCTCCCTCACTGTCTGGTTGATACTGACTTTAAGCCACCCTGTTGACTTTTTTTTTACTATAATAAATTGACTGTATTCCCTGCAGTATGTAGAGTACCCATTCATTGCCATCACTCCCAAAACATAATATGAAATTCTTGACATGTTTATTTGTAAAATGTATATCTTCATAAATCTTCATATGGTTAAAATTTCCTGCATTTTTTAACACGGCCACGAATTAAAATTCAACAAAACTCTGAAAAAATGAATGACACTTAATGTAATTTTTGATGCATTATTAAACAGAAAGATTAAAAAAATCTCATATAAAAATTGTTTATTTTACAGTTTTTAAAACGAGAAAATTATATACATTAAAATCTGTAGCTGTTAAAATAGCACATATTTGCCCTTTTTCTCACTCTTAAAAATGTTCTTTTTGATATATTTTATAAATAAATAAATAAATATATGATGCTCCCATAAATTTGGTAGAGCTCTCTAATTGGTAATTTAAATTAGCTCTCACTACTAAGCATATAAGCAATGATCGTTTCTCCAGAAATTTGATCTCTCAGTGGCCGTAAAATACATAAACAAACCTATGTACTTAATAGTTTAAAAACACCAGTCCCCGCTACTGCTGTCAGTGGACGAGGGGATAAGATATCAGGTTACAAAACTCTGAAAAAAAGTTTTACCCTAGCTAAAGATAGCTGTGTATAGCCACAGTGAAGAGGCGTGAAATGCCGAAACACGTGTCTGTGGATAACTTATATATATATATATATATATATATTTATTATAGTGTACAATACATTTAAGGTGCAATTGTTACCATTGATTTCCAAGTAGCATGTTAGCCACTTTGTTCAAGACAACACATCTTGTCTTGAAGAAAGGTGGCTAACATGCTGCTTGGAAACCAATGGTAACAATTACACCTTAAATATATTGTATACTATAATAAATAAATAAATAAATACAGCTCTTACACCCATAATTGAGCAATTTATTTTCAATTCTCCAAAAATATAAATAGAATATGAAAATGTTAAAGAATGAAATTATGACGGAGAACGAGAAAGGAAAAAGAGCAAGACATTGTCTTGCCTGCCGGGATCAAACCCGCATCCTCCTGCATGCAAAAATAAATGTGATTTAGGCACTGGACGGACGCGAGGTTCGACTGATGTGCCCAGATGTTTGGGTAATATGCCCATAAAATTAACCAAAGCGAGTGGAGCGTGGCGTGATAAGCATTCGGCCTACGTGAGACGGCAGTCAGTAAAGATTATTTTGATGACTACGACGGATTTTCAGCTGCTGGTAGAAGACAAAGACTGTTGACTCAAATATCTATTGAAATATATAACAATTTTTTAAAAATATGTATATTTAGTTTGTATTTTTACTGTTTTTTTTAAAGAAATGAATTACATCTAAAGTTTGAACCATAAATAGTTTAAACAAGACAACAATAAATAATTATTTTTATGTTTCCCTTTCATTTTCTATATTATTTTATTATTTTGATTAAGAAATTTATAGAAATTTCTTTTCAGATTAAAGTTTAGGCCTTGTTCTTTAGGAAAAAAATTAGAATAATTGACAATTTACAATTATTTAGAAAACTTTTTTTTTTATAAAAGATTAAAGCAAGATGGAGATACTGTCATACCAAAGTCTTAGCACTTTTAAAAGACATACGGTCTACGGGAGATAACTCTTACTTTACTTTGCAAGAGTTATCTCCGTTTGAAAATACATCCATAATTCCTCATTGATCTCACGGATTTGGAACGTTGATAAAACAAAAAATAACAAAACCAATATGGATCCTATTCAAAATTTAAATTTATTATATGAAAGAATAATACTTTCTATTTTCTTTTTGTCATTGTCATCAATCGTTTTAAAGATTATATCATTCAACTAATTGCTTTCGGGAGTTCTAAAATCCTAAAATTCAGTTTGTTACTTGTTTACATTTAGAATACTTGAACCTTCACATATTCCTCACAATAAGACGCCCAAATGGGACGTCTCTGATAAACTTTTCAACTAATTAGTATTATTTGTATTATTCGGACTATTGTCCTCATCTTCATTGTTATTTATACAATATTTCGGACGATGTGCCCTCCGGCCTTCTTCAGTTATTTCTTGAGGATTAGGACAATAGTCCAATTAATACAAATAATACTAATTATGAAACCTCATCTAAAAAATTCAGAGAAATAGAATATTTTCTATTAATATTTGATTCTTTTGCATTTCAGCGGCTGAAGATCTCACTGTTGAACGTTTGGATCCTTTTGCCAGTGTGGATGCAGAATCGTCTGGAAAAACCTCAGCAAATCAACCGAAACGTTCGGGGCCAAAAATTGTAACATTCTGAGATAAAATCTTTTCTTTATTCAATTAAAAATGTTTGATTTGATCATTGTTTTTTTTTCAAGTGGATTTAATATTTCTATGAATAACACAGAGTTGTTTTTTGTTGTATGTTCTGAGGGTTTGTTCATTGCCACGAGGGTGAGTCAAAAAGTAATGCCATTTTCTTTATTTCATGTGAAGCTTTGATTATTTCCTGTAAGTCTAACATGATCAAAGGGGAACCACTCTTGACTGATAAATTTATTTATTTTCCCATTAAACTAACCTCGTCTTCTTTTTTCCTAGTAGATCAATAAATAAATAATTTATCAGTCAAGTCCCCTTTGATCATGTTAGACTTATAGGAAATAACCGAAGCTTTTTATAAAACTAACTGAAACATTGAGACCCTAACGAGGTTCAGTGCAAGAATCCGACAAGTAAGACCCAACTTGCCAGTCGACTATGTCCTCCTTCTTCATGGCAATGCTCGACCACACAAGCATCAGGACAAGGGAGAAAATCACCTCATCCGGGTGGACAACTTTACCGTATCCTCCATACTCACCAGAATCAGTGCCTTCAGACTATCATCTCTTGGGCCCCATGAAAGAGGGTTTGAGAGGCAAACATTATTCCAGTGATGTGGAATTGAAATCTGTAGTGAAGAAGTGGTTCAAAGAACAGTCAACAGAATTTTACGGGGTAGGGATACATGTTCTCATTCGAAGGTGGAACATTGCTATTAAGAGAAAAGGTTACTATGTGGAGAAGTAGGGCTGGGATTCTATAGAGGACCAGCTTCATTTTGATATATGATACATGTTCATGTGTTGGTAATTATACCTGTCCTAAACAAAATGGCATTACGTTTTGACTCATCCTTGTATATTTTTCAGGGGTTTCTTAGTTGTTTTAGTGGTATTTTTTCTGCTAATACAAATCCCAGAAGTAAAGAGTAAAATTGGTAGAGTGGCTTATTGTTGGCATCAATCAGACAGCGAGGGAGTCTATCCTCTTTTTGTTAGTGCTTGACCAGGGAGATGTTTTTTTCTGACAATAGGCCACTCTACCAACAAATCCCATACTCATCAATAATAATAACCAATTGTGTTCCTACAAAATATGACCGTTATCATCTTGCAACACCTTCTGGTTAAAAATGAGCCCGTCCAAATCATTCAAGATGAAATATAAAAATGTAAATCCTGATTATATGGTGTTGCTTATCCACCTAATTCCTATTTCTCATGAGTGTCATCATCTCAGCTAAATAATTGACCATTCTGTTTTCATTATAAAGAAAGAGAAGAAAAAGGACATGCTATGTAGAAAAAATATAATAATAAAGAATGTGAAAGATAGAGGGAGTGAGCATGCGGAAGTGATAACATTAATCTGTTTCAATTGAACATAATAAAAAGATGAAGGAAAAAAAAAGAGAGTGAGTGTTAAATCAATACTTTTTACATATTGAACTATTTGCTATAGCTCTTAAGTAAACATATCAAATTTTGTAATAATCAAATTATCATTCAGTGATATTTTACAGGGGGAGGGGAGTCTGTCTGCAGGTATGTGGATGGTGTGACGTAAATGTAAAAGTAAAGTCGTCGGGGTGGCCTAAAGTCGGTATCAGCCAGTCACTGAGGGAGACTATCCCCTTTTCAATAGCGCTAGACCAAGGAGATTGTTTTTGGCATCTGAGGTGGAGACCGGTATCGAACTAGGAACCTTGTGGTTTCTAGCCGAATGCTCTACCGACTGAACTAATCTGGCTCTTGTGGTATGTGGATGGTGTGACGTAATGTATGTAAATTCAATAAAATTTTTATTTCGTAAAATCATCATCATCATTATGTCGCACTGTTAGCACGGATATCCATGACAATCTCTCTCTCCATCCGTCCCTATCACTCATCATTCTCGGGAGGTCCTCTATGCAGCATCCTGTATCCACACAGAGCTGGTCAATGTATGTCTTTGTTGGTTGGTCCACACTGGCGTGCCCATATGCTGGCTTCCACAGGAGGACGTTGATGCAGTGTCCTGCATGTCTTGTCTGTCTTACTTGGATGGTTTGGGTGATATGTGGCAGGTGGCCATATAGCTGTTTTCTTGTTGGCTGTTGTTTCCACATTTTGTTCAGAATCACACGCAGCATTCTTGTGCAGTTCCCATCTAGTTTATTCTCTGGTCGCTTCGTTAGGGTCCAGGTGCTGCAGCCATCTTTATGGTAAATTCGCAGATGGCACGTGAAGGACAGGAGGCCCCCAAAATCGGTTCAAAGACCATATAAAGATGACACTGAAGAAAATGCACCATCAGCCTGGAAGATCTTGGTCTTCAACAGACAAGGTTGGCGAGACAGAGGAGCTGAGCAGCTCAATATCGAGATTAACAGAGCTGCAGAGCGGCGATGTCTTTGTCATCACGAACCACCAAATGCAGATGGACATTTCCCAAGCAATGCATGTGACCGCATCCAGAATTGGACTAACTAGCCACTAAAGGGTCCACAACTGTTGAACAACATAGAGTGACGTCATCGTCGTCTGGGACAAACTTCTAAAAGGAAGGAAAGGAAAAAGAACTGTGGTATATCCACAGGTCCTGCTAGTACTTATCAATTAAATAAAACACAAAACAAAATTTATAATGAGAAATTAAACTCTCCATTGTCAATGCCTATCGACAGCACAAATTCCCATGATTCGCTATCTCTCATCCATTTCTATCAGATATCATTCTTGGTAAGTCCTCTAAATGGCACCCAATGTCTGCACAGAACTGATAAATGTAAGTTTTTTGGACCATATGACCTTTACGCACCCCTTTTTTATCTCGATTAAGAAAGGACATGTTTTTCATTTACACTGTCAATATCCGGTTGTTTTAACATACAATTTTAAATTTAAAAAAATAAAAAATAAAACTAACCCCTAACCCTAACCCCTAACAAACAACCGGATATTGACGGTGTTAATGAAAAACATGTCCTTTCTTAATCGAGATCAAAAGGGGTGCCTAAAGATAATATGGTCCAGATTTTGCTGGTCAGCCAATACAGGTGTTGGATTGTTTTGAGTATATAAGGTGTGCTACAATACACCACTTGAATTTATAGACTAATCGAGGTCACAAAGGACTTACAAGACTGAGGAGCACCAAGGAACAAGCAAAGGATTCTTTACCCTTAGATCGAAACTACGCTCTGCTTAACACAAAGGATCTCCGCTGGACAAGCGCTCTTGCTTGAAGCCTAAAGGATGGCTACTAAAACAACAGGTGTGTCCATAGGTAGGAATCCATAGAAAGACATTGCTTCTTAGGAGTTCACCCTTCACCAACTCCGCCCTGTTGTCTGAGGCATTAGAATGCACCGACTGCAGAGGGGTAAGACTCCCCCAATGGGACCAGCTGTTGGCCGTGGGTGGCGACCCGTGATGCTTAAGGATAGAACCCAGGTGGATGAACAGTTCATGACTTGCAATACTCCACTTTGGCCCTATCTTGGGCTAGACGGGCGGTCGGAGAGGCCCCCTCCGATCAATCGGCTGGTCACGTCAAGCCCTAGCACCTATATGATTTTCCCAACCCTATTGCCCTTATGGCAAGCCCCAACCCCTTTTTATCATATGGGTGCTAGAAGGCGGGGGCTGAGGGTTTACATGTCCTGGGAATGACGTTAAACTCTATCTGATGGTGAGGTCCCAGTTTTGGAGGTTTGGGGAATGTGGAGCACCCCTTCATCACTATTGCCCCCTGGTTCACTCTGATCCGGAGTGGTAGTACCTGTTAGGGTCCCATCTATGGGTTAAATAGAAAAACATGGGTTCATAAACAAAATTGTATTATCCATTAAGAATTGATTTATTTCAAAACTTTATCGGCATAAAATAACCTACTGAGGTTGATATGCCATGAAACAAAACAAACCAAACCTTCACCAACTGTACCCAGCATGTCTTGTTCATCTTGGATGGTCTATGAGATGGGAGGTAAGTGGCTCTGCAGCTGATCTTTAGTAAGATGCTACTTCTAGGATTTGTTCAAAACACCAAGCACCATCCTTGTGTAGTTCCCATCTAGCTTTTTCTCCAGGCATTTCGTTAAAGTCCAAGTGGTGCAGCCATACATTAGTACTGACACAGTTTCAGCTTGGAAGAATTCCTGTTTTATTTTATCAGAGTGATCAGATTTCTATATGTCAATAGCAGTCTTTCTCTTTTCTTTTATTTGAACGTCAAAAACATTCGTAAGTTGTGTAGGTAGTTTGCAATGACGGCGAGGTTCAACGCTTCATCAATGACATAACAGTGTACTTGGATATCTTGGCCATACAAAAACTGCCAAAATGCCTAGAAAAATGCATCGACTGAAATGGCTAGGAGACAGAAAAATAAATACATGTTGAAACTTTAAAATGATGGAAACATGACAATAAGCAATAAACGTTTCTGGGATTTCTAAATATTTTCTTGGCGTTACCTCACTTGACGTTAATCTTAAAAGAAATCCATTAACAAGAAGAAATAACCGTCATTTTATTCTTTGATTCCTATTTTAAATAAATAGTTAAATTACGAAAATTTAGCAATGAAAGACAGGAGTGAAAGAAGAGTAAGTTTCAGTTGTTCTATTTTTCGATTATACCCCGCTCTGTTTCAAATCTTTTTATCTGCATTCTTATATAGTTTCATTAACATTTCTAATTTAATATAATATTTTCTTATATTAAAACTTAAATACCCAGAAGGTGCATATATTTGCTAGTAATAATAATAATGATAAAAAATATTTGACAAAGAACTCGTCAATCAGATTTTCTTATAAAGAGAAACATGAAGCATTCGTCACGCTTCCGCTTTTAATTCATCTATTTTAATAGAACTGACAATATTGAAATGAATACAAACAAAAACATCTTTTTTTTTTGAACCGCTGAAATTTAGTTACTTTGACTGCGACATTAACAACAGACCTAGGGAGCCAATAACTTCAGAAACTATTTAATTCTATTCTGAGAAATAAAAAAAAGATTAAAATTGAAATCAAATCTAAGTTTACAGACATTCAGACGCCAAAAATAACTAGAAATCTTTAAGAGGGGAGATTAGTTGAATTCGTAACATTGTAATTTAGTTATACATTGATTTACGAGTGCCCCAACATACGAGTTTATTAGTTACGACCTGTTACTCGGTCAATGTTTTGTTTTGTTTTGCGAGATAACATTTGAGCTACGAATGAGCTTCAGATACGCTTATGTTTATAAGTTCACTAAAAACATTTACGTTTCCAAATTTATTGCACTAAAGAAAAATATATTCATAAAAAATAAACATTGAAATTACAGCACATAATTCATTACATTCTATTTGATTGTATTTTTATTCATAGAAGGGGTCGAACTTCACACAAGCGGAAGCCATAAAGAGTAAATTAGACTAAAACCAGGATGAATAGTTGATTTCATTAGATAGTTGTGGTAGGGGGTGGTGGACTTTTCATTGGCTCAAACTGACTGTGGTTTCCCTATTTAAGAGTTCGAATCTTGTGAAGTTTATTTGTAGCAAAATGTCAATACTAGCAGCACGTAGCTTATAGGGTGGCAGCTTGAAGATACCGGATTCAAGCTGGGGTTGCTATCGGAGTCGATATGATGCCCAAGAACCCGTAATCGGCGATGATGATAGTGCATCACAGACGACCACCCTGTATGCATCTACAAGATGTATTGTACGACTATGCAATACAATGCTATTTTTAAACTCTGTCTCTAACATTCTTTGGTCGTGCTTGAACCAGCGACCCTTCTCTTGTGACCTTCACAGCTCTGTTCTCCTCCTCTCGCAGTTCCTCCACTCCTCCTTTTCTGTTCCACCTCTCCTTCGTTCCTCGTTTGATTTACGTCGTTGCTCGCTCTAGTCTATCGACTGAATGACCATTTTTTTCTCCTCTTCCTCTCAGAGAAGCAGACGTTTTATCTCCAACCTCCACCCATAATGCATCAGGCGCTTCTATAAAGAGGCCTTTCCTTCTCCTCTAACTTTTCGATGTTGCATGCCTGCCTACACCTACTCCTCGTTCACCGGTTCAGTTCCGATGTCTCAGGCAAGGTAGACTTGCACGCAAAGCAAGTTCTAGCCCGTTTTGCACGAGGTAAGTCTCTTCTCTCACTACAAACTCCATTCGGGCTATTATGTTCACTTTCGCATTGATACCCTGGGGAAACGTATAAATCCCAAATCCTCCCCAGCTATGGGTTTTGTGATTTACAAGCTCTTTCTTGGTTGATTTTTTGTATTGTGTTGAGAGCTAAAATTTTAAGTACGGGCCAGCTTCAGATACGCTTATATTGATAAGTTCACTAAAAACATTTACGTTTCCAAATTTATTGCACCAAAGAAAAATATTATTTATTAAAAAATAAACATTAAAATATATTACAGCCCATAATCTATTACATTCTATTTTATTATGTTTAAATGCAATATAGTGATTTTTCTTATTTAAGAAAACAAAAAACAAAACGTAACAACAAATAATAGGGTGTTTGTGTGGTGTGTAACTGGAATGGATTAGTGGCATTTCAGTTCTTTTCAATGGGGAAATTTGATTATATATAGGAGGAAATTTAGTTACAAACGGAACGAATTGAACTCAAAAGTCAAGATACAACTGAATAAGTTGTGCAAATTAAGACAAGACTTGAAAATCTCATGAGAAAAAGGAGTGGCCTTGTGTTATTACTATAAACTATAAATGGACCAAATCAATATGGCCTCCAGCACCCAAGTTGGTTTCCAGACTCCAAAGATGACAGAATTGCCAATAAACTCAACATCATCACAGTGACCAGATTCGAGCCTCTCCACGTACCACAGAAAATGAGATAAGTATACGACAATTATTACTATATGACACATCATCACTTCATTCTGACATGAGAGACATAACGTTATATAACTTGTGCAAATCAAAAGAAAAAAAAAATAAGTGCCCCCCCCCCGACGAGCCTTGAACTCATCATGCAGTCTCCAAGTGTTAAATACTCATACACATATACCCATGTTGGGTATATACACAAGTGTTCTTTTACTGGAGAGAGGAGAGAGATAGACATAGGTTGACAGAGAGATGCATTTTGCATTACTTACTTCTTTGACCATTTGGTGATCTCTAGTCGTTTCTATTCTTTCTCTCTATGTTGAATTCTTGTTGGCTGTTCGTCTTTGATTCATTCCTTCTTCTTGGTCAGTCTTTTGCCAAGACATTCATCAAACAGGAACACCATTTTATTTCTTTAAACTTTTATTTACTTAACTAAAATCCTTCTTCTAACTAACACAACACACGTGTGCATTTGAACCCATGCTAAGGCAGACATCTTTTCTGCCTGACGTCCAAGCTGGAACTAACGGGTTAACTTGGTCCCACGTGATTTCACGTACTTCGCGGGCTTTCTGTAATATATTCCATGGAAAGTCCCGCCCGTGATATGAAAAGGGGCCATCCCTTCAGAAATACAGGGGGTTGACAATAATCTATGCAACTGCATAGATTATGCAACACAAGTACCATATATATAACTCGTCTAATTAAACAATTATTACATATTCTAATAGTATAGTATTTACTCAATACCATCAACCCGGACAGAGTGTGACACAAGATCAATTTTTCAGTGCAGTAAATCTTGTTTGAATTCAGAGTTTTCCTATGAAAATTTTACTTATAGAACAATGTATTACTTAAGATTTTATATAGGACTAGCAGGACCTGTGGATATACCATAGTATGATTATTTAATTATTGCAACGTTTAATTTGTTTACTTTAGAGCTGTTTCAAAATAGTTCAATATGTAAGTAAAGTCGTCGGGGCGGCCTAAAGTCGGTATCAGCCAATCAGCGAGGGAGTCTATCCCCTTTTCACTTGTGCTAGACCAAAGAAATTATTTTAGCGACTGAGGTGGAGCGCCACACCTACCATCAGCTTTACCGCACAGATCACTGTGCTACTCATACGCTGAGTTGGCGAGGACCGGTATTGAACTAGGAACCTTGTGGTTTCTAGCCGAACGCTCTACTGACTGAAAAAGTATAATAATCTTGATTTAACTCTCTCACTCTTTTTTTCTTTCTTTACTTCTTTTCATCTTTCATTATGTTCGATTGAAACAGATTAGCGTTATTGCTTCCGCGCTTCCCCTCTCAATCTTTCCCCTACTTATAATTTCTTATATTTTTTCTGTGTAGCATGTCCGTCTTTTTTCCCTTTCCTGCTTTATAATAAAAAACGGAATGGTCCATTATTTAACCGAGGTGACGACACTCATAAGGAATAAAAATTCGGCGGATAAGCAACACCAGGTAATCAGGATTTATATTTTTACATTTCATCTTGGATGATTTGGACGGTCTCATTTTTAACCAGGGGAGCTGCAAGATGATAACACTTTTTAACAAGATATAACATTTACCGTAATGTGTCGATATAAATAAATAAATAAAAAAAAAACAAAAAACAACAAAAAATGATATTTGTTCAATACTGTTCGTCTTATTTATGAGATGGGTAGTAAGTAGCCGTAAAGCGGTTTAATCGAACTTAACGGACTTAAATTTCACCATTGTATGTCACCCGGCCGAAATAAAAATTACCAAAAATCAGGGAATTAACCGAATTTAATGAAATTTTCAGTGTTGATATATTAATGAATAAAAGATATAATGCACCAGTTACTTTATTTAAAAAACGTTTACATTTTTTCAGGTCAGTTAACTTTGGACCACGTATCTTTGAGAATCTGAGTTACGCCTCAAAGATACGTGGTTCAAAGTTAACTGACCTGAAAAAATGTAAACGTTTTTAAATAGAATAACTGGTGGATTGTATATTTTATTCATAAATATATCAACACTGAAAATTTCATTGAAATCGGTTAATTCCCTGATTGTTGGTATTTTTTCTTTCTCTTTCGGCGGAGTGACATACGATGGTGGAATTTAGGTCTGTTAAGTTCGATTTATATCCGTAAAGCTGTTGTGTTGTAGAGTGTTGCTTCGAAGAATTGTTTGAAACTGCACCAAGGACAGATTAAATTCGGTCCAGTTGTAATGGTGCGTGAAAGGAGATATTCACTAAGCTTAGATTCATCTACTATCAGGTTAAAAGTAGGAAGATCTCAGGATAGACTGATTTATATCCGCTAGTAATTGCAAATAAAACTAAGTCAGGGGTGACCAATCGATTTTAGGGCCGGGACGTAAGTTTGGCTTAACCGTACCGTCAAAATGTATTTCAGTTTGAACTTCAATTAAAAAAAAACTGGCAAATATATGCACCCACCGGCTGCAAGAATTTAAGTTTTAATATCAGAGAAGAAATTTGAAAAAACGCACAAATGTTATTAATTAATGTTGTATTTATTGGTTAATATTTTCGGAAATATTTTTCTTCTTTTGGAAAAATAACGACCGTTGAACAAAATGACGTCGTCAATAAAAAGGGTAGGGAAAAATGAAATGAATAATGGTCTTATTTGATAATGAAATAGAATTTTATTTTACAAATTTCTCCACTAAAGGAGGCAAAATGAAATATATACAATTTAAATAAAACAAATTTGCATAAATTTCCCATGAACGACTAAATAAAAACTTAGGGGTCGAGTAACACAATACAAAATACAAAAATAGGATAAAAGTGTATAAAAAAGGGTTACACTTACATGAACAGAAAGGGTATTAAACAATAAAAGAACCCTTTAAAAAATGAGTTTCTCTCGCGCAGGAGAGACAAAACAGTTCCACAGAACTCACAGTTCTCTTAAAATTTCTCGTTCTTTTTCGCCAAAGAATGAGGCTCCTGGCTGAAGATTATGGCTGGCCCTTCTGCGCTAGTACCCTTTTTTTTCACGCGTTGCTGTCCGTTTTTCCTCAAAGGGATGGACACTCCAACAAAGTTTCTTCCGTGGGGAGAAGAATGTGTGAGAAAGGAACCGCGACCTTTTTCGCCAAATGAAAATGAAGAAACCTCCGTATCAGCCTTTCTAGGAATTCTGTAGCAATAAGCCACCTTTTCTCAATCAAGGTTTTTTTTTAACCGGCCAATGTCAGTATTCAAACAGCTTAGGGGTTCGTGACACAGTGCTATGAAAAGACAATCTGCTGGTTGCATCCTCACTCCTTGCTTCCCAGTTTCCAAGAGACAGATTCAGGGGACACGTGATCAAAAAAGGTCCAGACTAGGCGCCAGCCACAGGAGCCCATCTCCTTCGTTTTCGTAGCAAAACATGAAACGAGACATTGAGACAGACGAAAAGAGAGAAAAGGCATGTAATATACCACAAATGTTTTTTTAATTATTTTAAAAGATAAAATTTCCAATAATATTACAATATTTCAATCTGTATAAGACCATTATCAGAGTCGATCTGTTATGAAACAAAGAAAATAGTTTTTTTTAATAAATACTAAGTTTTAAGGTAATGAAATATTATATTAAATTAGAAAGGGTAATGAAACTAATTAAGAATGCAGATAAAAAGATTTGAAACAGAGGGGGGGTATAATAAAAAAAAAATAGAGCAACTGAAACTTACTCGTCCATCATTCCCGTCTTTCATTGCTAAATTTTGCTAAGTAATTTTTTAAGCTATCCTGAATCTAACCTGGAAGTCTTTATCCCTGAGATCTTTAAAGAATCGTCATATTCTAAATTTTGCCTCAATGTTTAAATTGAAACTTTTCAAAGTGCTCATCTGAGATTGGACATTTTTTGACACGTGTCATTCGTTGAACTCACAGCTTAATTAAAACTTTTGAACTAATTCAGACGGACTGTCCATATGTTTGTTATCTCAGATGACGTACAAAAGAATTTCATTTTATTATTTTATTCTATTTTCATCTATTTATTTATTTTATTTTTTTTTTAGAATTAGAGAATTCTCCGAGGGGAAAATATTCCCAGTCGGTCAAGTTATAGTAATTAGAGCGATAAATGTGTGCTTATTGTAATTAACAGGCCACGCCCTTCCAATTCTCCTCCCCCCCTCCGCCCACCCCAGCCACTCCCCACCCCTCCCCCTTACCTAGGCGTTCATTAGTGATTTGTGTTGGTTATATCAATCTGACTCGTTCGTAATTGGATTGAGTTGTATGTTGTTCAAAATGTTCATAGTTAAATATAGAACTGGGAAATTATAAGTACTATACGATGTCATATGAATCTCTTAAGTCGTTTTGGTTTCGCAGAAGAAGTTTCATTATTTCTCATTAATTTTTCTATTTTAAAATCTCAACACTCTACATCAAGTACATTGTACAACTACAGAGCTACCTTGAATTACGAGTGTCCCAACTCGTTTTCCTCAGTTGGAGGAGCGTGGTGTAAAAGTTTGAAAATGAACCATAGAGTTAAACCTATTAAATTCCGCTAAAAATTGACCTTGTGTCACATCCTGCTCACGCGGAGGGGTTGGTAAATATATACATTATACAACTACAGAGGTACTTAGACTTACGAGTGTTCCAAATCCACTAGTTTTCTTCAATTGGAGGTGCATGGTATAATGGGTACAGTCGTATGAAATGGACTCGTCGACCCGGGTTCAATACCTGGACGAAGCTATTAACAATTCGCATGGCGCTAATACCCTTGGGAAAGGTATGAATCCAATTCTCTCTCCAACTATGGGTAAATAGCAGGGCAGACTGGGCTCTTTAACCATGGCTAGGTAACCAGTCTAGAAGAAGGGAAACTCTGCATGAAAACCTGTTAAACTCCGCTTAAGAAATTGACCTTGTGTCACATCCTGCTCGTGTGGAGGGTTTGGTAAATATATACACAACTACAGAGGTACCTAGAATTACGAGTGTCCCAACTTACGAGTTTTCCGAGTGTTGAGAGCTAAAATTTGAGATACGTACGAGTTTCATATAAATTCACTAAAAACATTTCAGTTTCCAAATTCATTCCATTTTACAACTACACTGATACTTTGACTTACGAGAGACATAACTAACGATTTTCCCGAGTTACGTCCCTTCAATCACTCGATTTTTTGCTTTATGTTAAGACTTAAAGTTTGAAGTACGAGCGGGCTTCAGATACGCTTATGTTGATAAATTCACAAAAAAAGCATTAAAATATCAAAATTTATTACATTTTACAATTACCATAGTACCTTGACTTACAAATGCCCCAATTTACTATTTTTCCGAGTTACGAACTGTCACTCAGTCGATTTTTTGCTTTGTGTTGAGAGCTAAAATTTGAGGTTACGAGAAAGCTTCAGATACGCTTATGGGAATAAGTCTACTTAAAGCATTTAAGATTCTAAATTTATTACGCCAAAGAAAAATATGATCTATAAAAAAATAAACATTAAAACAAATTACAGCATATAATTCATTACATTCTATTTTATTATGTATTTACACGTGGTATTTACTGATGGTATAGAACTAATCCTAAACAATAACTCTTTTCAATTTGACAACAAGAACTACATCCAAAAACTAGGAACTGCTATGGGAACGAAGATGGCGCCAACTTATGCCACCTAGCATATTTAGAAGAACACCTCTATGAGAATATAGAACAAAAATATGGTAACAATATCAAAAATATTTTTTTAGATCATGGAAAAGATATTTGGGTGACTGTTTCATATTCTGGAAAATGCTCATGGGATGATATTAACGAAATACACAAACTACTACAAAACCTACACACCTAAATAAAATTCACGGCGGACCACAATTTTAAGGAACTACCATTTTTAGATATCATGATTAAAAATGTAAGTAGCCAAATTATAACAGACATTTACCATAAACCCACAGACACCCAAAATTATCAAAAGCCACCACCCCAAAAACTGCATAAAATCCATCCTTTACGCACTTGCACGTAGGGTGTACACCATAGTCACAGACAAAAACCTCCAACAAATCCGTCTAAAATAATTACATAAAACCCTCCACTTGAGAGGCTTCTCAACAACACTCATTAACAAGGATTTGAATTAGCAGAAAAAATACAATTAGAGCAACTACGAAACCCTAAAGAACAGAACAACAAACAACACCTATCATATGTTTCAACATATAACCCCCCCAAAAAAAAACAAACAAAAAAAAAACAAAACAAAAGAAAAAAACCCGGAACTTTTCACAAATATACTACACCAACTCGAAAACAATGAAAAAATTAAAAGCATATTAAATACAACAAAAATAATTAAGAGCAAAAGACAATAAAAAAATCTTAAACAAATATTAACCTCATCCAAATTTGGGGAACACACTACACAGGGTGTCTCAAAATGCGGAAACAAAATATGTGGAGTATGTAACATAATCCTAGAAGGAATATCCTATACATTCAAAAACCCTCACACAATATTCAAAATAAATAGAAATCTTGACTGCACATCAAAAATGTAATTTACATAATAGAATGCACAAACTGACCCCCCCCAAAAAAAAGAATCGGATGCACATCATCACTATATAAAAGAACTCCACTACACAAAAGCAACATTAGATTAGCTAAAAATATAAACCTCTATGTATCGAAGCATATCTTTGAATGTAGTCAGGACGATTTTAAGGTGATGCCAATATACTAAACTGATGATTATACTCTACTGCTAGTTAAAGAAAAAAACATTTCATAGAGAAATACAAACCTGAACTAAATTGAAGTTAACCACACACATACATACACACAACAATATCTTTACTACACAGATATATATTATCTACATAATAGAACACACAAACTATATAATGTATGTGCATATATACATGCATAAACACCTATATCCAAATACACCCAACACAACCATAAACAGAGACACACGTACATAGGAACACACACACACACACACACACACACACACCAGAACACACAACTAGACTGGAATTAAACACACACACACACACACACACACACACACACATAGCAGCAACAAAATTAGCAACTTTACTACATAAATATATGAACTACGTAATAGAATACATAAACTATGTAATGTAAAATATATAGGTGTATGTATGTATATATATAATATATATATATATATATATATATATATATATATATATATGTGTGTGCGCGTGTGTGCAAACGTATATATGCAAACTATGTAATGTAAAAAATACAAATCAATATTTTATATATATATAGATATAAAGTACACATTTGAATTATTTTAGAGATGGATAGAGGTGAGTTAATGTTAGTTTTTGATAGGTGATTTTGTAATCGTTTTAAGCATTTGTCTACCGGTATATTAGTAGAGATTTTATATCAAGACTAGCTAAGGATTTGTTTTTCATATTGATGTTGGTCAATTTGTTGAGAAGTGAGCCAGAATTAATTATATGTGCATCGCTAATAGTACCTAATAAAGGGGATAGGGTTTTGGCCAAGAAATATATAGATATACATACACCCAACACAACGTTAGACATAGACACATATACATAAACACCTCCGCACACAAGCACAAATACACACAAAAGCTCATTCGAACATAAAGTAAACCACAAACACAAATTCATCAGAACTGTATAAGGAAATCACAAAAACACACACACGACCTATCAAATATCAAAGATCTAACAAACAACATCAGAAGAAGGGGTTTGTCTATTAATATAAACAAATAGACAACTATAAAATTCCAAAACCTTAAAATTTAAGATCTGCCACCCAGGAACACACACCTGCTAAAACACAGATGATACAAATTAATTCTCTCTACACTCTCACCAAAACAAGAAGAAAGGGGTTAGATAGGTGGGTATATATATATATATATATATATATATATATAATATATATATATATATATAAGATTTTTGGATGCTTGTTTATTTTAGAAGCATTGTTTGAATAAAGTATATATTAATATTTATATTTTTGCTTGAAGGCAATTACAATGCGCATATCGCATAAAATTCGATAATTATAGAAGATAATAATGACAAGTGAATTTCGCAAAGAATTATTCGGTGTGTAGAACATCGTACAGACTGTTTCAACTTTATTAAGTCTCATCAGCGATGTATACTAACGATTTCCCTCCGATAGAAGTCGAAACCGGGACTTCAGCAGGATAGTCAGAAACTATATATATATATATATATATATATATATATATATATATATATATATATATTAATATTCGGACAGAATATGGTTAATTAACGCCTGAAGAAGATATCAGAAGATCTGAAACACGTGTCGGAAATGTAAAATATTAATAAAAAAAAAATAAAAAAACAAACAAAAAACAAAAACAATCCATTTTGAGTCCCTTCTTTTATATACAATTCTTAATTTTCTCCCATTGGACCCATAACAACATTATAAAAAAACACCCCCAACCAAGGAAAAAAAAAAAAATTCCACCAATAAAAAAAGACACTTGAAAAGAAAGAATGCAATATGACCACCCCTGAATGAGGGAGGTGAAATGTATGAATATAAAATGAGTTTGGCCATGTGCCTGTCTAAATAAAATATATCAGGGGTCTGAAGAAGCTCGTGAGCATAATCGCGAGTGGAAATGGTCCATAACCACGATACCCATGGTATTTAAGGCCTTTTTATTCCCAAATATATATATATATATAAAATAATAAAATTCGAAGGCAATACAATGCGTAAAAAATAAAGACAAAAAGATGTTTATATGTCTAATCGATTTCAAAGCGAAGCTTTATCGTCAGAGACGGATTTCAGAAATGACGTGCTTATGTTTTTGTTTTTTTTTATATTTGTGTGGTTATAATTTCTCTTCTTATTTCCTTTTCCTCTCCTTTTTTTCCTCTCTTTCTTCTTCTCCTCCTTTATAATAATTTAAATTAGAGAACAAAGGGGATAAAGGGGAAAAAAAAAGAAAAAAAAAAAAAAAAAAAAAGAAAAAGAAGAGAAATAACAAAAAAAAGAAAGAGAGGGAGAAAGAATAAGAAATGAAAGGTGAAAGCGAAACAAAAGCTAAGTATGTTAAAAAAAAAAAAAAAAAAAATTCTATTAACGGTTTTTATTCATTTGTTCACTTTTTGTTTTTGAAATTATGACACGCTCACACCGTTGCTAAACATTGCTACACATTGCTACACATTGCGACATTGCAACATCTTACCGGATGTCAGCCTTGTTCTCAACAAACTTTTAAGAAAGAAAAAAAAAAGAAAGAGAGAAATAAGAAATTACAGTTATTCGCCCATTCATAAAGGAGGAGAAGAAGAAAGAGAGGAAAAAAAGGAGAGGAAAAGGAAATAAGAAGAGAAATTATAACCACACAAATATAAAAAAAACAAAAACATAAGCACGTCATTTCTGAAATCCGTCTCTGACGATAAAGCTTCGCTTTGAAATCGATTAGACATATAAACATCTTTTTGTCTTTATTTTTTACGCATTGTATTGCCTTCGAATTTTATTATTTTTATAACATACTTAAACAATGCTTCAAGCAAATTACCAATTACTTTTATATATATATATATATATAATATATATATATATATAATATATATATAATATATACGAAATTGCTGAGATATTTGTAGATGGATATAAAGGTATATATATATATATATATATATATATATATATATATTATATATATATATATATATATATATATATATATAATAACCAATAATGAATCGATCGAGTGAGTTCCAGTGGAATCGAAGTTTGTAATCAAAACCGAGAGTAATCAACTCTGATAATTTGTGGTAGATGCTGTGTACTTACTTAGAGTGCATCATAATCTTAAAGGTTTGATGTATGATTTGTACCCAACATAAAACCCACAAGGTATTCTTCGCTGCGAAATAATTCCGCACCGTAGCGTGGGGTGGGGAGTGGGGGGTGTTGTAGCGAGTGAAGGTGATGTTGGGGGTGGGGTGGAGTGGCGGCGGTAGTGGTGTCAGGGTTTGGCATCAACAGAGAACGCTTTCTTTCATATGGTGCACTTAAGCCGCGTATTCCGGCTTCGTCTAATAGCAGTAATCAGAGCGCTGACCATTATGGCTCCGTAGACGACCACGTAAGGAAGTTTGGATCAGGAGCTTTGGGGTCTGATTTTTATAACTTTTATTTCTTTCCCCAGGCTCATTCATATTTCCTTTTTTTTTCCTTTCTTCTTCTTCTTCTTCTTCTTCTTCTTCTTCTTCTTCTTCTTCTTCTTCTTCTTCTTCTTCGTAGTCCATTTCTCGCTGTTATTTTTCCTTTTCCATTTTCTTTTTCTTACTCCTCTTTCTCCTTATATACATTTTTCTTTCTATCTTTTCTTTCTTCTCGATCAACTCATTCTTTCTTTCTCTTTCTTTTCTTCTTCACTCACCTCTATCTTTTAAGCGCTTTCATAACTAGCAGTGATACTTGGCGTTGCCTGGAAAAAATGTTTTGATGAAATATAACCTATATTACAAAATAATCTCATTATTTATCTATCTCTCCCTATTTCTTTCATTCTCTCTCTCTTTCTTCCTTCTTCTCTTTCTCTCTCTCTCTCTGGAAATATAGCACACATTATCCACATAATATATATATATATATATATATATATATATATATATATATATATATATATTTATTTATCATAGTGTACAATACATTTAAGGTGTAACTGCTACCATTGGTTTCTAGGCAGTATCCAGGATACTGCCTAGAAACCAATAGTAGCAGTTGCACCTTAAATGTATTGTACACTATGATGAATAAATGCCGCTCTTACAAAAGTAACCGAGCACTTTATTCTCATTTCTCCAATACTAACAGAGAACTAACTAACTATATATATATATATATATATATATATATATATATATATATATATATATATTATTATAATGGAGATTGTGTGTTCTTCTGTCTGTAACCGAAACTATATTACTACTCAAATCATAATTCTCTTAGTTATTTACATCACATTCTCCATGATTTTATTTAAACCTCAATTATTAATAAAATTGTTTTACATCATTAAGACTGTTGACCATATCTACATACTAATAATATGCAATTGTATTTATATATACAACAAAATAGAGGTTTACAATGTGAACAGGAAGACTACTTTGCATATTGATATTAAAAAATTTATTTTAATAAATATATGCTTAGTATTATTGATTTCTAATTGTTTGGTTTTATCTTAATGAATATGAGCAAAAATCTCGGCGATAAATCTTAAAAGAAATCCATTAACAAGAAGAAATAACTGTAATATTATTCTTTACTTCCTATTTTAACTAAATAGTTAAATTAGGAAAATTTACTAAAGAAAGACGGGACTAATGGAAAATGATGGAAGAGTTATTTTCAAAGTTGTTCTATTTTTCAATCATACCCCCTCTGTTCCAAATCTTTTTATTTGCATTCTTATTCAGTTTCATTAGCTTTTCTAATTTAATATGATATTTTATTATATTAAAACTTAAATACTTGCACCCGGAGGGTGCATATATTTTCTAGTATATATAAATTATGTGGATATTATGTGTGTTATATTTCCAAACAGATACTGCTCAGTATCATTGATAGAGCGTTTATATTTGAGTTAAATTAGCGTGGACATGGAGTCAACGCCTGGTTACTGACAGTTTCGATCATCAGACCAAAGTTGCTCTGATGATCGTATTAGGCGAGAAACTGTGAGTAACCAGGTATTGACTCCATGTCCACGCTACCTAACTCATATATCCACAGACACCGTGCTTCGACGTTTCATGTCTCTTCAGTGTGGCTAGACCTAGTAACTACTTCTAGTCTGGAGCGAAACACGACTGAATTTTCATCAGTCCGGTTCCTTAACCTCTCGTCGACGGAAGCTGCTGCTAAGGACCGGTGTTTTAACTGATAAATACATACATCTTTATTTATATTTTACGATCACCAGAGAGATCAATCTGTAAACAACAGACGATATTTGCTTTATTTCGCTAGCGGTGAAAGTCAATTTAAGTCGCTCCTAGAGCATATATGATCATAGTCATCCACAGACACCGTGTTTCGACGTTTCACGTCTCTTGTGTGGCTAGACCCAGCTACTCCTTCTAGGAGAGAGAGAGAGAGAGAGAGAGAGAGAGAGAGAGAGAGAGAGAGAGAGAGAGAGAGAGAGAGAGAGAGAGAGAGAGAGAGAGTCAACGACGCTTGGTAACTGCCAGTTTCTCGTCTATGCGATGTTAAAAACAAGTTTGGTTTAAAAATCGCATAGGTGAGAAACTGACAGTTACCAAGCGCCGTTGAATTTCATGAAGGTGCTAAATCTGGTGAGTCAGAAGGATGTGGAAGAACCTCGCATCTTAACAATTTCATCTTTTTGGGGATTTGTTGGAAGGCAGTTGATTGTTTTCGGCGATTTTTGCGTGATTTTTCAGCGAGGAATTTTTTGTACGATAAACATTTTTATAACTAGAAATAATGGAAATTAATTGTGAAATCCAACGAAAGTCTCCAATTAAATTGAATTAAGTGGTTGCATATGAATTATCATTGAACGTTTAAAAGGTAAGATTTACTCCCAGGTCCACTTTGATCTGGAGACGGGTGGTTGAAAAGGCCCCCTCCGAACAATTGGCTAGTCACGTCAAGCCCTAGCACCTAAACGATTGTCCCAACCCTATTGATATTATAGCAATCCGTAACCCTTTTTATCATATATGTGCTAAAATCCAGTGGCTGAGGGTCTTGGGTGTGACTTTAAACTATCTGATGATGAAGTTCGATTTTTTTTATAAACACATCTATTTAACCCATACATGGTGCTACCACTCCGGGTCAGAGTGGACCAGGGAGCAATGGTGATGAAGGGGTGTTCTACATTCCTCAAACTTTCAGAACTGGAACCTCACCATCAGACAGAGTTTAACGTCATTCTCAGATCGTGAAGAACCTCAGCCACTGTCTTCTAGCACCCATATGATAAAAAGGTTTGGGGCTAGTCATAAGAGCAATTGGGTGGGGACAATCATATAGGTGCTAGGGCTTGACATGATCAGCCGATTGATCGAAGGGAGTCTTTCCGAACGCCAGTCTAAAGTAAGGGTTAAAGTGGAGTGTTGTATTTATGAACTGTTCATGAAGAACCTCAGCCACTGCCTTCTAGCACCTATATGATAAAAAGGGTTGGGGCCTGTCATAAAAGCAATAGTGTTGGGATAACCTATTTCAACGGGATTAAGCCAGGTGTGAATTAAAGATAAACCCAGTATATTGGGTAACGTATTAGCGACAAAGAGCATTAATGTACACACGCAGATAACCGATGCCGTAGTATATTCATGAAGAAGAGACGTATCATTTCTTGAAGTGATTCAGTTATTTCCTTGTTGAGTAACATGTGTGACCCAGAAAAAACAGAACCCAAATTATTTATTTATTTTCCCATTAAACTAACTATAAAACCCCAACCCTAACCCTAAACCTTAACCCTAACCCTTGTTGGACTTGAACTTAAAAAAAAATTAAAATTAAGTTTTATTACAAAATTTGTGGGTTTTGTATTTCTGGGTCACCCTGTAATATCATGTTACTCAACTAGGAAATAACCAGTGATTCTTTTGCGGTTTTATATATAAAGGATCCTTTTCAACATGGCGGATAAATGATTTCATTGGATGACAATGTCACATGTACATTTCAACTTTTCCTTCCAGATAATCACATCAACACCCTTTGGTATTTTTGCGTATGAAATTGAGTTTTTGACAAATATGTAATTATCTTTGATAAGATGTAGTTTGTTTCATCCATCCAAATTTCCAAAACTCATTATCAAATGTATGTATTTATTGTATACCCTTCTTTACTTTCTTTTATTCTTCTGTTGTTCATTTTTTCTAGCGTCTGGACTTCGTCTTGGTGGTCGGTCGCACTTAACTCATTTCTTCTTCAAGATCAGTCTTGTTACCAAGACATTCACCAACCACAAAACCGTGTTATTTTCTTAAGCTTTTATTTACTTAACTAAACATTTTATGTAACTAAGCATCTGACTAACATAGCGCGCGTATGCAGTGAGTTCCAGTTAAGGCAGTACATCTTTGCCCGACATCCAAACTGAAACTGAGGACCCAACCAGGTCCCACGTGACTTCACGTATTTCGCGGGCTTTCTGTACTATTCCATGGAAAGTCCCGCCCGTGATATAAAAAGGGCCATCCCTTTAGAAATACAGGGGATTCACAATAATCGTATGCAACCGCATAGATTATGTAACATATTTGCCAAACATTAAATAAGGAGATCTGGTAATTTGAATGTACGAAATAAACTTCATCTTATACCACCCGCCTAAGAATAGCAAGGTTCCTGGTTCGATACCGACCCCCGCTAACTCAGTGCATGAGTAGCACAGATTTAAGAATCTGATCTGTGTTGTAAAGTGGGGAGCTGATAGTAGGTGTGGTCCACCGTGTTAGAAAAAAAAATCTCCCTGGTCTAGCACTAGCGAAAAGGCGATAGACTCCCTCGCTCTTCGGCTGATACCGATAATAGGTTACTCTGCCAACTTTATTTTCATTATCATATTTTTACTGTAAATGATTTATTGGCAGGTTGCAACTGTAATAGTTTAAATAGGGGATATTTTGCTTACTCTACAACTACTCTGCGGATGTCCTTGGTGACATCTTCACTGGAGGTCACAGGGGTCAATTACATTACACACCCTCTTTCCACGAGGAGATCTGTGTTCGGTTATACTGAGCCAACGTATTATTGGTGATTTAATTTTTAACGAGAGTAACCATTACATTATTCCCGCTTTTAATGTATAGAATACAAAACAAACAAAAAAATTATTTCCTAGTTGAGTAACATGATATTACAGGTTTTTTTGGATTTTAACTGTTTTGATACACACATCTGTATGTATGTAAAGGCTGGCTCAGATTTTAGCCCTGAAGAGCTTTATGCGAAACTAATAGTAGGTTCGTCTGACTCATTAGATTATCTTTATTATTGGCTGTACTTAGGTATCGAGCACTTTTTACATATTAGCTTTCTCCTAGCAGTTATATGAATATATATATATCTTATATACATATATATACATATAAATTGTTTTTTCTTTTGGCCAAATACTGTACCAATAGATTATTTTTTGTTGGTACGAATATCTTGGTCTTTTCTTTTTTTCAATTTTTTTTTTCTTCCTGGTTGATGTTTGGTAGTATATTTTTACAATCAAACTATTTGCTGTTTTTTTTTCTCTCCGCAAGGATCTAACAACACGCTTGGTATATTAAATATATATATATATATATATATATATATATATATATATATATGTGTGTGTGTGTGTGTGTGTGTGTGTGTGTGTTATTTCCTAGTTGAGTAACACAAGTATTACAGGGTGACCCAGAAAAAACAGAGCCCAAATTATTAATTTTCCCATTAAACTAACCCTAAACCCTAACCCTAACCCTAACCCGAACCCGAACCCTAACCCCCCTAGTTGAGTAACATAATATTACAGAGTGATCCAGAAATACAGAATCCACAAATTTTGTAATAAAACTGTTAATTTTAATTTTAATTTTTAAAAAAAGTTTAAGACCAACAAGGGTTAAGTTTAGGGTTTAGTGTTAGTGTTAGTGTTGGGGTTTAGGGTTAGTTTAATGGGAAAATAAATACATAATTTGGGTTCTGTTTTTTCTGGGTCACACATGTTACTTAACTAGGAAATAACCTATATATATATATATATATATATATATATATATATATATATATATATATATATATATTAGAACGATGATAATAGTGATAAATGCAGGGAAAATAAATGAGATAGTATTACAATTTTTCTATGATATTCTTACGGTAAATGGTTTATTTGCCGACAGCAAAATGATGTACAAATGCAAACTAGATAGAATTGTTCATAAGAGCTGAACATGTTTGTTACTTACAGTTCCATTTTAGCAGGTTCAATCTGAGTAAGAAATGATAATAAACAATACCCCCCCCCCAAAAAAAAAAACCCCAACAAAATTCGAAAAAAAAAATACAGACCCCCCCTCCATCGGAATCCAGTAATTTGATTGGAGCCGGCCATTTTCTGAATGACGTTGTTTTGATCAACTTCACTGAGTTCTAGTTTGTATTTTTGCGAGGAACACGAACAAAACCTTTTTTCGTTCTTCTCAGAAATTGAACAATTCCAGCTTCACTCTCAGCCAATCATCGTCAATGGCATCAGAGGGTGTGGTGGTGAGAGGGGCGACAAGATCCTTGTTTACGGGTGAATTAAAACGAAGAGGAAATTATGGGTATCTATCTATCTATCTACCTATCTATCTATCTTATTCTGTTCATATCTATCTATCTATCTATCTTATTCTGTTCATATCTATCTATCTATTTATCTATCTATCTATGTTCATATCTGTTCATATCTATCTATCTAATATATGAAAAATATGAAGACCTACGTGAACAATGCGTCAGAAACGGATGGATAACGGATATATTTCCCATTGAAGTCGGATGTCGGGGGTTTATTGCCAACTCAACCTCGGCATTTTTGTCTAAACTTGGACTTCCTCTACCAGACAAGAGGAAATACTTAAATAAGATTCAGGAGAAAGCTCTAACCGCATCAGCGTGGATATGGCAGTCCTATATTGTGACATCAAACCGACAAAGTCTGGTGGTATCGTGAGATACTGCTGGGGTGCTCTGGGTTAGTGGTAATGATGCTTCGGCCCCGAAACAATGCCTGAACACAGAGTCATGATCTGATGAAGGCTTTGTTGGTTGCAATGCTTCTGTGTAAATAGCAGTCATTGTATGAAGATTTTTTTCTATCTATCTTATTCTGTTCATATCTCTCTATCTCTCTCTCTCTCTCTCTATCTATCTATCTATCTATCTATCTATCTATCTCTCTATCTATCTATCTATCTGGCACTAGAGGAAGGTGCGCAACGCCAGAATGGATGCTTGTTAAAGCGTGAATTAAAACGACTAGGAAATGATGGGTATCTATCTATCTATCTATCTATCTATCTATCTATCTTATACTGCTCATATCTATCTATCTATCTATCTATCTATCTATCTATCTATCTATCTATACTGCTATATCTATCTATCTATTTATCTATCTATCTATCTATCTATCTATCTTATACTGCTCATATCTATCTATCTATCTATCTATCTATCTATCTATCTATCTTATACTGCTCATATCTATCTATCTATTTATCTATCTATCTATCTATATCTTATACTGCTCATATCTATCTATCTATTTATCTATATCTATCTATCTTATATCTATCTATCTATCTATCTATCTATCTATCTATCTATACTGCTATCTATCTATCTATCTATTATCTATCTATCTATCTATCTATTTATCTATCTATCTATCTATCTATCTTATACTGCTCATATCTATCTATCTATCTATTTATCTATCTATATCTATCTTATACTGCTCATATCTATCTATCTATCTATTTATCTATCTATCTATCTATCTATCTTATACTGCTCATATCTATCTATCTAGTCAGTGTTTTTATTTCATTTTATCTATGCCTTCAAGTCGCTTCGTCTCTCTCGTACCTTTACTTGTAGTGGTGTTTTCTTTTTTGTTTTTCAACATGCCAACCCTTTTCGAGCCATTTAATGCCAAATCAAACCATTTTGATAAACAAATGACTCATGTTGCTTACAGTACCTGCTGTTGCTTAAGTGATCACCCAATTAAGTATTGTACAGGCATGTCGCTTCTTAACTTCGGTGATCTAGCGTGAACCGCTATTTTCAGTGTGACTTGGCCGCAATATCTATACTTGTACTCAGCACAGTGTTAGTGGAGAGCTTTATGGGACTTTTTTCTTTTTATTGTCAGCATTTTTTATCTTATTTTATTCATGCCTCAACAAGTTGTAAATAAACGAACATAGACCGTTGACGAACCCACAGTTAATCAGTTCTTTTTTTTTAATACTGTATACAGACACTTTCACCTCCACTCCACTACCGTCACCACGAGTCAGGTTTTTAACTTTCGAGACATAAAAATCAAAATCTACCGTTAACAGACCTTTCAGCCCCCAGCTCTCGTCGGCATCTTTGAAATGACAAGACAGCCGACTAAGACAAACGTCATCTGTAGGCCTTGCCAAGACTCTTACTGTAAAAAACAACAACAAAAAAACAAAACAAAAAAACAAAACAAAAAAGAGTTCTAAAATAAACAAAACTACCGTTAAAATACATTTCCACCCCAACCCTCGTCGGCACAGGTTTTGAATTTGCCGTTAAAACACCCACCCAACCCCTTATTCCATAAAAAAAAAGACGATTTTTTTATTTATAAAATAGTGTTATTTTAATCATAAGATTTTAGCATATGATTTTAGGAAAATGATTTTATTTTACTAATATGCACCATATCAACAGGCTATGCGACTAGTTTTTTTTAACACGGCCAGCCTGATGCCAAGCCACGTCTTATGTGTCCCGCGTCTCGAAAGAGATTCATGGGAATCCGTGCTGTCAGTGAGACATGATGATGATGGTGATTATGATGATGATGATGATGATGATGATGATATACAAGGTGTGTCAAAAAAGTGTCGAGATTTTTTGTAATTTTTTACACACCTTGTATTCTGAAAAAAATACCGTTTTATTCATTCTTCCTTTCTAACTTGGTAAATACAGCTTTAAACTTGGTACATTTTCGACACACCTTGTATTCTGAAAAAATAATTTTTATATTACTTTTTTTTCAGAATACAAGGTGTGTAAAAAAAATCTCGATACTTGTTTGACACACCTTGTTGTTCAAAAAGTTCTAAGCCTCACCCAAATACTTGCTCGATTATTTCTTTTGTATATTTTTTTAAAGATTTTTTCTAATCAATGAGTTTTTCTAATATAAGAAATGAATCTTCTTTCTTCGTGAGGCTAAGAACTTTTTAAACGATCCGCACCACACACACACAATTTTTCTTTCTTCCTTTCCTTCTCCCTTTCTTTCTGTCATCACTTTACTTCTCTTCTTTCTTTCTTTTTCTTTCTTTCTTTCTTTTTTTTGTCATCCCTTTACCTTTCTTTCTTTTTCCTTTCTTTCTTTCTTTTTTCTTTCTTTCTTTCTTTCTTTCTTTTTTTGTCATCCCTTTACCTTTCTTTCTTCTTTTTCCTTCTTCCTTTCTTCTTTGTCATCACTTTACTTCTTTTCTTTCTTTCTTTCTTTTTGTCATCCCTTTACCTTTCTTTCTTTCTTCCTTTCTTCTTCCTTTCTTCCTTTGTCATCACTTTACTTCTTTCTCCCTCCTTTCTTTTTACTTCTTTGTCATCTAGTTACATTCTTTCTTTCTTTCTTTCTTTCTTTCTTTCTTTCTTTTCTTTCTTTCTTCATTTCTTCCTTCCTTCCTTCCTTCCTTCCTTCACTGATTTAATACACCGATAATATTTCTCTTCCCCCCCCCCATATCTCCTATATCCAATCCAGTCTAATTACAATCCCCTTTTTATATTTCTCTTCCTTTCTTCCGACTCTTCGCTGTCCTATTTTTCATCTTCTTCAATTCCCGCCATTTGACAATCATTTCACAACACCGACAAATAACAACAAGCCAAACAGCCATCTTTTCAACAACCACACTCCAATCCACATCCTACCACGTCAACTCACCCCTGACTGGCCCTCTACCACGCCAACTATACTCCAGGCCTTTCACCCTCTCTTCCCCCCACCCCCCTATCCTTATCAAATCACGACGTCCCCGCCTACACCGTGCATTCTCCGTGTCGCTCGCTGGCAGACAGCAGAGACTCGTTCTCCACAATTAGAGTCAATCCAACTTGCGCAGCTATTTCTTTTTACGATTAGCGAAGAGGGAACGTGTTGCCTTAATTATCCTCTGCCTATGTAGTAGCGTTGCGTTGGGGGGAAATCAGTGTGATAGATAAGAACAGAATGAGATAAATAGGTAGATAGCTAGATAGGTAGATAGGTAGATGGATAGATAGATAAGAACAGAATGAGATAGATAGATAGATAGATAGATAGATAGGATCAGGATGAGATAGATAGATGGATAAGAATAGAATGAAATAGATAGACAGATTGATAGATAGATAGATAGATAGATAGATAGATAAGAATAGAATGAGATAAGTACATAGATAGATAGATAGATAGAATCAGAATGAGATAGATAGATAAGAACATAATGAAATAGATAGACAGATAGATAGATAGACAAGAATAGAATGAGATAGATGGATAAATATATAAGAACAGAATGAAATAGATAGATAGATAGATAGAATCAGAATGAGATAGATAGATAGATAGAATCAGAATAAGATAGATAGATGGATAAGAATAGAATGAAATAGATAGACAGATAGATAGATAGACAAGAATAGAATGAGATAGATTAGATAATAGATATATATAGAAACAGAAATTAAATAGATAGATAATAGATAATAGATAAAATAGAATGAAATAGATAGGTAGATAGATAGATGGATAAGAACATAATGAGATAGATAGATAGATAGATAGATAGATAGATAAGAACTGAATGAGATAGATAGGTAGATAGCTGCAGCCGTAGAGATCAGAGCTGATCAAAACAACCAAACCAACCAACCATCCAACCAACTCGTGCAAAAGAGACGAATGCATTGATAGATGTTAGGATGGCTGGTTGTCGATGTTATGTCAAGATTTCTTCAGTGAGGACGACATGTCATCAAGTGTTAACAGCAAAGGCGTGAAGGGATCGAATGAGAGAAAAAAGAGAAAAGAAAAAAAAACAAAAAAAGAAAAAAAAAAAAAAAGAAAGTAAAAAAGAAAGAAAAAAGAAGAAGAGAAAATGAAAAAGAAAACATAAAAACAAAAAAACAGTCTTACAATAATAACTATTGAAAACACAATTTTCTTAACAGTCAACATAGATTGATTGAATGTCTCAGAGAAGTGTTGGATATTTTTTTTCCTGTCATTTTTACTTTCTTTTCGCATTTCACGTTCATTTCTTTAGAAACTTCCTTCTTTTTTCTCTTTTTTCTTTTAGCTTTTACCTTTTCTCACTTTGTTTTGTTTATTTCAATGTTTTCGCTCTTTTAAAAAGAAAACTTTTTTTTCTTTCTTTCTTTCACATTGTCTTACATCTATTTTTCTTTCTTTCTTTCTTTCTTCTTTTTTTCTTTCAAACTTTCTTTCTTTCTTTCATTCTTTATTTCTTTCTTTCTTTCTTACATATTGTCTTACATCTATTTTTCTTTCTTTCTTTTTTCCTTCCTTCTTTATTTCTTTCTTTCACATTGTATTCCATCTATTTTTCTTTCTTCATTTTTGTTTGTTTGTTTGTTTGTTTCTTACATATTGTCTTTCATCTATTTTTCTTTCTTTCTTTTTTTCTTTCTTTCTTTTTTTCTTTCTTTCTTTATCATTCATTCTTTCTTACTCATCTCTTTATCTTTCTTTACTTTGATTGTTAGTTTGTTTCTTTTTTTGTCATCACTTTACCTTTCTTTCTTTCTTTCTTTCTTTCTTTCTTTCTTTCTTTCTTTCTTTCTTACAAATTGTCTTCCATCTACTTTTCTTTATTTCTTTCTTTCTTTCTTTCTTTCTTCCTTACATATTGTCTTCAATCTATTCTTTCTTTCTTTCTTTCTTTCTTTCTTGTAACATATAAAATCTATGTAATATTTTTATAATACATTCCAATTTCTTCCATCTCGTATCATTTGTTCTTCGTTCTTCATTGAGAATGAATGGTTCACAGAATTTTCAGATCTTCTGTTTTTGGCGGCAAAAAGAAATAAAAAACAGAAATTTACACGACGCTTTCAATCAGAAAACGGGAGAAAAAGAAAGATGCTTAAATATTGAGAGAAATAAATATAATTTTTTGTTTATTGTGTTGTTATTTATTAAGCTTTGTTCAGTCATTTACGAGAGTGAGTCAAAAGGTATTGCCCATTTTGTGTTAGGACAGGTATAATTACCAACACAGGAACATGTATCATACATCAAAATTAATCTGGTCCTCTGTAGATCACACCCTTACTTCTCCACATAATCACCGTTTCTCTCAATAGCAATGTTCCACCTGAATGAGAGCATGTATCCCTGCGCCGTAAAATTATGTTGACCGTTCTTTGAGCCACTTCTTCACTACAGATTTCACTTCCTCATCACTGGAATAATGTTTGCCTCTCAAACCGTCTTCTATGGGTCCCCATTGAGAGTCTTGATTTTCTACAGTTAGCGTAGGAAAAAGCTTTATACTAATCTATGTATGTGTGTATGGATGTATCTATCTATCTATCTATCTATCTTATTCTTTTCATATCTATCTATCTATTCATCCATCTTTATTATTCTGTTTCTATCTATATATCAATATATCAATCTATCTTTCTTTCTTTCTTTCTTTCTTTCTTTCTTTCTTTTCTTATTCTATTCTATGGTCTCTGTCTCTCTGTCTGTCTTGTCTGTTGTCTGTCTGTCGCTCTCTCTCTCTCTCTATATATATATTTCTTCTTTCTTCTTTTCTTTCTTTCTTTCTTATTCTGTATCTATCTATCTATCTATCTATCTTTCTGTTTTCTAATTCTGTTCACACTTATCCATATATATATATTTATCAAGCCCCTCCGCACGAGCAGGATGCGACCAAAGGTCGATTTCTTAAGTGGAGTTCAACAGGTTTGAATTCAGAGTTTCCTTCTCCTAGGTTAAAGAGCCCAGTCTGCCCTACCATTTACCCATAGCTGGAGGAAGAAGAATAGGATTTCATACCTTTCCCAAGGGTTTTTTAGCGCAAAGTGAAATGCAATTACCACATCCAGGATTTGAACTCGGAGCGACGAGTCCATTTCCCATGACTTTAACCATTACACCACGCGCTTCCTTCACACCTATCCATATATATTCTCCTATTATCTCATTCTGTTTTCTGATATATCTCTGTATCTCTGTATCGTTACAATTTTTGCTGATCATAAGTGATCACTCATCTAAAGCACCCCACCAGCCTCATCCAACTGGCTTAACTTCGGATTTTGTCCCAGCTGTAAGCGGTACTTTCAACGGGACTTCCTTGTAGCCATGTGCATTTATTCCTTGAAGTTCGTGTCGTGTTATCAATGGTGATTGTTTATATCGTACGAGTAATAATTGGGCGGCAACAGTTTTACGAGGGACAGATGAATGGACAAGTGCTTTGAAAGGACAATGGTGATGACTTGATAGCCTTATGATCGGAGTTAGCAAGAGGGGGTTTCATTAAACAGAAACTTGATGTTTCTTTTTTCCGTTTTCAGATCGTAGGACATTACGATTTAAATGCTACGTGTTGTAGTGAGAGTGTTAGGTTAGTGCCTATTCATTTTGTATTAGTGTTAAAATTAATTTAGGATAGATTAGATGATAGATAGGATAGATAGAATGAATGAGTAGATAAAAAGGGATAGATTAAATAGAACAAAATTGAGAATATAGGTAGTAGGTTCAATAAGATAGATACAATAGTAAGAACAGAAGAGATAGATAAGAAAAGGGAATGAAATAGATAGATAGATGATAAGATAGATAGATAGATCAGATAGATAGATACGAACAGAATGAGATAGATAGATATATAGATAATATATAAGAACAGAATGATTATAGCATAGATAGTAAGATAATAATAGAATGAGAGATAGATAAAAAAGAGGAGATTAGATAATAAGAAACAGAATGAGATATATAGGTAGGTTAGTATATAGATAGATTGATAAATTAGATAAACAGAATGAAATAATAGATAGATAGATGATAGATAGAACAGAATGAGATAGATAGATATGATAATAAGAACAGAATGAGATAGATATATAGATAGATAGATAGATAAACAAGAAGGAGATAGATTAAATAAGAACAGAATGAGATATATCAGGTCAGTAGGTTAGATATATAGATAGATAAGAACAGAATGAAATTAGGATAATTATAGATAATAGAAGAAAGAACAGATGGATCGATAGAAGTAAGAAGAAGAAAGATATATAGATACTAGAGTGGCTACCCGGAGTGCCTGGGTAAGTGGGGAGGTAAAAAAGTTAATCTCGGCATCCCATTCTTACTGAATCACAATTGGATCATCGAAGGATGTCCTATCTCAAATTCCCTATGTAAAAAGCAAAAAAAAAAAAAAAAAACCCAAAGAAAAAAACAAAAAAAAATATTGCGCTGATCCAGGCTCTGAAAATAAAAATTCATGTCTCCTATTTAAATTATCAAATCTAAACAAATTCTATGCTGTTATCATTTAAATATAATAAAAAAAA